>ML106839.1:16584-80860 GCA_003697995.1 Taxidea taxus jeffersonii
AATAGGGGACACTGAATGAGAAGTATATGGGAATGGTTTGGTGCTATTTTCTCAAGTTTTCTGTAAAGCTAAAATAAGGTCTAGGGGCTCCTGGGTGGCTCAGTTGGTTAAGCACCGGCCTTTGGCTCAGGTCCTGATCTCAGGTTCCTGGGATCAAGCCTACTCAGTGGGGAACCTGCTTCTTCATCTCCTTTGTGCTCTCTCTCAAATAAAAAAATGAAATCTTAAAAAAAATTAAGTCTAAAGAAATAGGTTACTGAATGGTTTGCATAGCATGGAAAGAAGTCCAGAAGGTTATATACCAAAATATTTTCAGAAAAATGAAGGGTTCAGAGGTTACATATCTTCATGATAAGAGTAAAGAGTTTTTAAATAAACGGAAAAAAGAAGCCATGGAAGAAAGTACCCACAACCTGAACACTTTGCATAATTTGGGTCTGGGGGTCGGCAGTGTTAGCCCCAATCACGTGCTCTGACTATACTAGGTCTACTGTCTGAGGACTATGAGTTTGATCCACAAATCAAATGGTCCACCTTATGGCCAACATTTGGTAATATCAGTCTTTTTTGTAATAGCTATGTTAGTGGGTCAGAAATGTTTTCTCACCGTGATCTTAATTTGTATTTTTCTTTTTAAAGATTTTATTTATTATTTGCCAGAAAGAGAGAGAGAGCGTGCACAAGCAGGGGGAGTGGCAGGCAGAGAGAGAAGCAGGCTCCTTGTTGAACAGGGAGCCCAATGTGGGACTTGATCCCGCTGGGATCAGGACCTGAGCTGAAGGCAGATGCTTAACTGACTGAGCCACCCAGGCGTCCCTTAATTTGTATTTTTCTGAGATGACAACTAACATCAGCAGTTTTTCTCATATTACTGCCATTTGAAGATTGGTCAAAAAGGGGAGCCACCACTGTACTTCTTAGTGATGCTGGCCTGCCTTCCGCTCCTGTACTTATGGCTTTCCTGTGGAATATAATTCCTGGGTGGGGATTGTAGCCCAGAGAAGAGTATCTACTAGCATACCCACCTGTCTGAATCTTTCAATCCTTTCTTCCAGCATCTGCTATGTAATTCTGACCTGTCGCTGTCCCTTGTAAGGAGCCATTGCTTTGTCCATCCTTCTAGGAAACAGCCTAGTAGCAAGAATGTTCCATTTCTGGGGGGTCTTGCCAGGATGTTAAAATCTGTACTTCAGGGACGCCTGGGTGGCTCAGTTGGTTAAGCGGCTGCCTTCGGCTCAGGTCATGATCCCAGCGTCCTGGGATCGAGTCCCACATCGGGCTCCTTGCTCGGCGGGGAGCCTGCTTCTCCCTCTGCCTCTGCCTGCCACTCTGTCTGCCTGTGCTCGCTCTCTCTCTCTCTAACAAATAAATAAATAAATAAATAAATAAAAATCTTAAAAAAAAAATCTGTACTTCAGATCAATAAACGTCCTTCTGTTCAGTGCTATGTCCTAGTCCCCTTGCAGGTACCTGCTAGGAGGTCTAGCCCGGTGTCTTTGCTGCTGCTTTAAGCTGCAACTCCATCCCAGGATCAGGAGGGGAGGGAGAGGCCTCTGCATGTCTCTAAATAAGGGAGTGGTCCTAGTTCTTAATGGGAGCATTTCTATAGGCTCCGAGGGTTTAAAGGAATCTGGAAATTAATTTGAGAGCTTGGAGGAAATCCACCCAGACAATTCATCTCAGGAGTCAGGATTCAATTTCCCCAACCGAATTTCTGACTTTGGCACAACAACCAGCCTCGACTTGGGTTTTCACCTTCCCTGAAGTTTGGGCTCCCCTTACTGTGCAGGCCTGGGTCTCCACATTCTGTACATGTTTCATAATCTACTTTTCTCACTGGTATTTTATGAACATTCTTCTCTGACAGTGACTATAAATCTATTTTGTCATTTTAGTGGCTGCAGAGAAAGGCTTCCTTGAATGCGAGGCTGGATGGGGTTTGTTCAAGAGGGAAGACTCTGGAACCACACTGCCAGGTAGCCGTGTTAGCTCTGTATGCACCGGCTTGCAGGGTGGGATGAGTTGGGGAGGCTCTGAGGCCTCAGTCTGATGCTGATGGTATTGTAGCACCTGTCTTTGGGAAGATTAGAAGAGCTACCATGTGTAGAGTGTTAAGATAAGAGCCTGGTGTTTAGGAAGTGCCAGGTAGATGGTGTTAGTGCTTTGTATGAAACACCATCATTTATTTAACCTAAGTCTCCACTTCTTGGTATTTTCTCTGATAAATAATGTGATGAATACCCTTCTACCTGGAGGACAATCTAGGATATTTATTTGCCTGTTTCCCTCAGATACATTCCTAGAATTGAAGTTGCTATGTGAAAGGGCAAGTGCATTTCAAAAACTTTTGATATTTTGTTACCAGAAATACCCATTAGAATGCTGCACCAGTTTTTCAGAACCAGCACTATTGTATGAGAATGCCCGTTTCCTCCAACACAGATCTGATCATTCATGTGAAGCTTTACCAGTCTGCTAGGTGGAAATAAGGCTTTGACTTTATATTTATTTAATAACTAGAAATGTTGACTTTTTTCATAGCTTCACTTGTCAATTCTACTTCTTTGGACCAACTGGCTACTTAGGGCCTTTGCCTATTTTTCTAGGAGGGGTTACTTTTTTCTTATGGAGTTGAAACAACTCTTTGTATATGGAGACTATATCCTGTATATTTTACAAGTCTTAAATATAAAACTGGATTATGAAGCTTCAATTAAATATTGAAGTTTGAGCTAAGCATGAAATCTATGTTTGATATGAAAGAGATAACTGCTTTCCAGAAACCCTTTTTTAAGTGAATCTAGGTAAAGGGTAAGTCAGTGTTCTTTCTACTGTTCTTTCATTTTTGTGTTAGTGTGAAGTCATATCAAAATAGAAGTTCCAAAAATATATATAACCCAAAAGGAAGCTGCCTTGTGGGTGACTGGGGACTGGCCAGCCCGGCCAGAAAACACCTGACTATTCTCTTCGACTATGCATGTGTGTTGCAGCTAGAGATTTCGTGGCTGTCTCTGCGGCCAGCCCGAGACAAGTCTATGAGCACCGCTGCCCAGATGAGCCGCCTAGCACTCTGCCTATCCCTGGCCCAAACCCAGGCCTGCTGGAACAATTACACCATCCTGGGCTGTTACCATGTGCTCACTATCCTGCTGGAAATGGTTACCTTAGCTAGCCTCTTTGGTTATGGAGACTCCCTGTCCTCCCATTGGTCTTAGGAGGCCTGGTGGGGACCATGGAGCTTGCTTTTGTGTTCTCCATTCTCCCAAGTCCTTGCTTCTTGTGCAAAGGCCCACTCACTCTGAGCTAAAAGACTCATTCCTAGTCTAACTCTGTAACTAGAAAGTTAATCCTTAGCCAGACTAGCATACTTATGAGGTTATGCCGCAGAAACAAATCAAGGCCCAAATCTCTGTGGCTTAATTCAATGAAGATTTCTGCTACCTAGCCTCCATGAGCTGCGGAGGTCATGGAGCATGAGGATTAGTGATGGCTCTGCTCCACACAGTCACTCGGGGATATGGGCTAACGGGGGTCTGTCACATCACTAGCTGTTACAGCAAAGGAAGAGAGAAGCATGGAGAAATTATACTCACTTGACTCTGCTTTGGCTCTGAAGTGTCACATGGGATTCCCGCTCACAGCCCACTGCCCTGCACTAGTCACAGGGTCCCATCTACTGGTCAGGTGGCTGCAGCATGTGGAGAAGCCCACAGACCATGGGGTAAGCTTTGCTGTCTTTGCCTGCTCCCAGTCTGAGTCTGAACATTGCCTCCCAGTATTGTAATTTAGTTATTTATAATATTTTGGTTAGTGTCTGTCTTCCTGCTAGACGTGGACCTTTTGAAGGCTTGGGACTCTCCTTTTGGTCCACTGCTGGATTCTTAATGCCTTAGTAAGGCTTCAGGCACGAAGTACACCATCGGAACTGTGACCTTTGGTGCCATCTGGTGGTCGTATCCATGTATTACAGGGTACTGTCTTAAATTGCGTGGTGACTAAGCTCTCAAACTTGGATTGTTCTGGGGGTGTGCGAGTGGGTTTGTGGGAAGGTGGAACAGAATGTTTGAAAATGAGGGATGCTCCAAGATTTCAGTAGACAAACACCCTAGAGTGAGAATGTCTGTATGTCATAGGGTAATTGTCCTCTCATTTCTGCCTCCCACCCCTCCCCCAAGTCTTCCCCCTTTCCCAGTGTGACTTGTATCAGAGCTTCCCAGGTAGCCTGGGTTTTCATAGTTGTCAGGAGACAAAAGGACTTTCAATTTTATACCAAATGGAATTTAAAAATCTCCCCATAACTGATTTATTGGTCTACCTGAACTCTGGCCTGCCCACCCTCAGCACCGGGGACAGAAAACAGATGACATTAGTGCCTTCCCCTTCCCACCCTCCCACCCCCCCACCCCCAGTGTCAGTCCATCACTCTTTCAGAATCCACGTGCAAGTGGGTGCTGTCAAAGCCGAAAACATTCAAGGTAAAGAACACGTTCGGGAGGTTTCCAAACAATGATCTGGCTCCAAACTTGGAGATTTCTGAGAAGTGCCAGCCAGGGCCAGCTCTGCTGTGTCAGATGAAAGCTAATAACCCCAGGGGCAGACAGAGGGTTTTAAAAAGCAAAGCTTAATTGGAGGTAAGAGTGGGAGGCAGGGCTAATTGGAGAACAGTAATGGAAGGAGTGCATTAGTGAGGTTTCTGCGCTGTCATCTTGTACCCAGAGACTCTGGGCTCTTCCATGTAAGTGGCCCCTTGCTCTCCAGAATCCATTATCTCCCCGGGATGCCCCAGGAGGCACTCAGTGAGATGGAAACTGCGGGGCCCTGTTACTGGCCCCGGGGAGGAGGAACCTAAGGCAAACTCCATTTCCCAGAATATAAGAAATGAAACAAAACATAGTTAAACAACAAAGAAAGCAGGAGAGGGAACCTCACTCTCTGCACAACAGGCTGAGAAGTTTGCTTTGCTTTGGGAAGAGCTAATGCACCAAAGGGCAATAAGCTGGCAAACAGAGAATTACAAATGTGTATTCTTTGCCGATACCATTTCTGGAGGCAATCAAGAAAAAATGATGAGAGAAAGCTCACTGAGGCAGCAGCCTTTTTGGAACTGAGGAGGATGACCCGGAATTTTTAATCAATACAAACTCACATTTCTGGGACGGTTGGTAGGGCCAAGCAGTAGGAGAAGTGCTAAGCGATTCCTCAATTCTCACAGGCAGTCTATGTAGCTATGATGTTGCTGTGACCCCCATTTCAGAGGTTAGTAGTGGGCTCAGAAAGGTTCTATCACTTGCCTGAAGTCATGCAACTAGGAGGACTGGGACCATGACTCCACTCTAGGCCTGCTGTCCCCAGAGTCCTGGCCTTCACGACGGGTCCATACAGTGGTCACTGTCCTTTCTGCACCCTGAATCCTAGCTCCTAGATCTTGGCATCATTAGAGTTCCTAGAGACTCATTTTGTCCCTTGGTGCCACCTTTCCTGCACCCCTCCACTGTTCCTTGCCTAGTGAGTGATAAAGAGCCACAATCAACATCATCAAAACCTATTTATTCTGCAGTGCCTGGGACTAGAGACATAGCCACATGTGAAGGAGGGACCGCACTGTTCCCAGAAATGGTGTATTTGGCCAACCTAGGTTTTGCATGGCTGGTTCTTCCGTCTCTTCATTGCCAGTCCTCCCACTCTTTCCCCTCCCCCACCAACCACCTTATCTTGGCCTTATTCACACTTCAAAACTCCCAGCTCAAAGGCACCCAGAGAGATCCACCAGAGGCCCCAGAACCGCCCCTTCCTGTGAGAAGATTCTTAGAATTCTTCAAAGGATAAACCCAGCGTTGCAGGGTTACAGGGTATCACTCAAACACCAAATCAGAGTTTAGTATCTTCTTCAGCGAAATGCTTTAAACTTGTTCAAAGTCAGTTTTCTGAAGGCCAGTTCATGTTTGCTCTGACCTGGGCAGGGAAAGTGCAAAAGGTAATTCAGGTGAGAAAGGTCCGCTGGGCTCAGAGCTTGCTTTCTTGCTATGTGAATGAATGTTTGCACCAACACCCACGAAAAGATGGAGTGCATCTCTGCAGAACAATGGGAGAGCATGCACAGAGTCCAGGCTGCAGAAGCAGGCGCTGAACAAGGCCGCAGGGGGGGTGGATGGGTCTCGGGGTGGTTGTATTTTTTAGCACAGGGTAAGTGTGCCCGGGGATGGCTGTGATCTTGGAATCAGCATAGGGTCACTGTTAGGGACAGGGTTTAGGACCAGGAATTGGAAGATCAAGGCATAAGCTTTTGCTTTGTCAGTGAGAGTCCAGGATTCTAAGTGTGTCTCTGCCTCGGTTTCTCTATTGGTACAATGGTGGGGGGGGGAGGATAGTGCTGCTATCCTGTCTCATGGGTTCTGTTAATTAATGGAATCAATCAAAAGTAGTAAATTATCTGGAAATATTCTGGTCAAACGTCTTTTTCTTTTTTTAAAGATTTTATTTATGTGAGAGAAAGAGAGAGAGCACAGAGAGACAGTGAGAGGGAGAAGCAGGCTTCCCGCTGAGCAGGGAGCTGGATGTGGGGCTCGATCCCAGGACCCTGAGATCATGACCTGAGCTGAAGGCAGACACTTACCCACTGAGCCACCCAGGCGTCCCCATCAATGGCCTTAATACTAAGTAGATCTGATCACATTAAAACCCTGCTTAAAAATCTCTGGCTCACAGAATAGAGTCACATTTCAGCATGACATACAAGTTTCTTCACCAGCTAGCTGGAAGGCCATATTTCTTCACCCCTCTCCCTACCCTATGTGCCCACCACACCCACCTGTCTGCAGGTTATGACCAAAGACACTTCCTCAAACTCCTGTCCAGGCTGTTTCCTCTGCTTCTGACGCCCTCACTTCCCTTGTTTGCTCTGGAGCTGGACATTGGCCTTATGCCCCATCTCTCCCCGAGGTCCCAAATCCTCCCTTTGTAAGCCAAATGCCTCTCTACAAGTTATTTATCTCATCTGAGCAGTGGTTTACTCATCTCCCAGTTGGGAGTAATAACAATTCCCAGGGGTACACCTAGAGATTCTGGGGGGAATGTGAGGGAGCACAGTTGTTATTCCAGACATGACCACTGTTATGACCCAGATGAGGGGCCTGAGAGGAAGGAGTGGGGGTGCTGGGTAAGTTCAAAGTGCATTGAAACTTCACTGGTTGGAACAAGAGACGACAGAGGAGATGGTAAAAAGACAGGGCCTTTTAAAAAACACATTCACTCTCCTTGATGGTAGAAGCTGCCCGTGTTTCTGAGGTAATTTCCAGACTAGCTGAGGTGAGGCCCAAGGGGAGAAAGTTTTTGTGGCATCTGGCACAGGACTAGACACACGGAGCTCCGGAGCTCCGTGAACAGGAGTTATGACTTCTATTTTGGTTTAACTGTTCTTTTGTCATGCTCCCCTGGTCCACTACGCATAACTTACTATGTCACTTACTTTTGAGATGTTGTGAACCTTTGCACCTCAGCGCTCCTCAGTGGTCAGTTGGGAAGGAGGACAGTGCTGACATGTGGTGGTGACCCGAGGTGATATAGAAAAGCCCACTGAGCGCTCAGCACCCAGAGTGGAGGGCTGTTAATGGTCATTTGCTGGGAGGGAATCCAGCAATGCGGTCAGAGTGACTGGGCCTGATAAACATCAGGTCAACACAAGGACATTTGGGAAGAACAAATATGTTGAGACTTCCTAGAGTAAGGATGTCAGGAACCCTAGCCAGTGATTCTTGCACACCCACAGGGTGCAGATTTAGGGCAATTGCTTACCTCTTGGGTTTGGCTAGATTTATGGAGAAACTGGAGGCCTTCAAATATAAAGACAATTGAACATTTTAAATGTCATAAGCTCTAGCACAGGTGAGAGGTCATGCTAGACTTCCCTCTGGCTGTGAAAATGCTTATGGATGAGACTTTGGAAAGACACCTTTTCCAAAGACCTACAGTTAGTCTGGGCGACAAGTATTGGTCATAAAGAAGAGATATTAGGGGTTGTGTTGGCACCTCTCTATTCAAAGCATGCATGTGGAGTAGGGGAGCGCACTGAGGCCTGAGGGGGGAAAGGCATACCTCAGCCAAGACCACCTGGGTTCTCAGGCCCCTGGCTGTTCACCACCATTCCCCAAGTTTGCCTTTCAACCACTTTCCTCGAGAGACAGCCCTGGGAGGATGGTTGACCTGGGAGGATGAAAGAAACCAAGGGGGCAGGAGAGAGAAAGTTGGGCCAGGCCAATATGCTGGGAAGAGGGAGAGAAGACAGAGGGGAAGGTCTTCCTTCTTACAGGAAGTTGCAGCTTTAGGAGTTATGGAGGGGTGAGGCTGAAGCAATGCCAACTGGGGGTCCATTTCTATTGGTCTCCATCTTGCCTACCTTTCTACTTTTTATAGTTCAGCCCAGTTCAGCATCCCTAAAGATATAAGGAATCAGAAAGAGTTCTTCAACTCAATTTCTTCCCTCCAAAAGTTCTCCTCGGTAGGATCTGACCTGATCTTCAAGGGATGAAGGGAAGAACCAGAGCAACCCTAGTTAAGAGTTTGGGACTTCTAAAAGTAGGGGGATGTGCCATGACACCATGCTGGTCTTAGCTCAAGGTGTGGGAAAGTACTAGGGTGTGGGATGGTGGTAATGCAGAACCAACAAGGGAGGCAGGAGGTCTGTTACTGCCAAAGTCATACAAGAGAAAGTGTTAGTTAGCATTTCCTGTTCTAGAAGCAGTGTACTCTTCATGGAAGCAAGGACACACTTTTACAGGGCTTCTGTGGGGAGAACATGACTGGGATACACATGAGGATTCAGGCTTGGGAAATAGGGCAGAAAATGCAAACTCAGTGGCCTTAAAGTATGGTATCATCTAGATGACCCTGTGTTTTGAACATCTGAGTCCTTCAGGCAGTGACTTCAACACACAGCAAAGTGTAAAAAGCATCTTTTACTCATGTGAACGTGCATGTGATTCTGTCAGGGGAGAAGTTTGGAGCCTGAGAAAATAGCAGGCATCAAGTCGATGTGTTCTAAAGTAAAGAATAGCGGATTAGTAATTGCAGACCAAAAAGCTCTTCTCTCCGGAGCCTGAAGGCGAAAGCAGGCATTGTTCTTCCCTCAGGCACCCTTGTCACAGAGCGCTAGTGCTTTAGAGCGTTTATACCTATTATGGTATGATCATCACAGCTTGTGACAAAGCCTCAAAATTATAACTTTTATAATCTTGTTATTCTTTTTGTGCCACAAAGTCTTATGCCGTGTGTTAAGTGTGTTAACTTAAGGCAATTAACTTTATCAGGAAGAAAAGACAGACCAGCCCTGACTTTTTTCTTTCCAGCTGCTGAAAGTGCCAGATGAGATGGCCTGGTAGTATCGCCCACCAGCGCCCCCTTCAGGCCGGTCCTCTGTACTGCTGCAGCAGAAATTCTGTTGTGGGTCCCGGGAAATATACAAATGTCGCTCCTCAAGCCCCTTGTAGGGATCTGGTACAACACCTTTCAAAAAACACTTGTGTTTCTGGTGACTGCTTTTTACTAAAGATTTGATTATTTTATTATGACCAAATAATAAGGGGATCTTGTCTGGAGCTTATAATTGCTGACAGGTTTCCTACTTGCT
Organism: Taxidea taxus jeffersonii; assembly: GCA_003697995.1. Classification (NCBI taxonomy): domain Eukaryota; kingdom Metazoa; phylum Chordata; class Mammalia; order Carnivora; family Mustelidae; genus Taxidea; species Taxidea taxus. The sequence continues at coordinate 26,207 of ML106839.1, forward strand.
ATCAACTTGTTTTGTGTCACTCGGGGTGGCTGACTAATGACTTAGTCCTAAAGAGGGGGTCAGGAAGGCTAGACCAAGGGATGCTATGTTCATGATGGTATACTCTCCCCACTCTCCAAGGTGTCCCTTGCCAGCAAATTTTAGGCGGTAGAAAAAGAAAGTGACAACTACCACTGGTATTTGGGGTTGTTTAGTGTGAGTGGCCAAGAGCCATTTAAATGAGGGGGCATTGAGCACCCCCTTCTTGGTAGCTGTTCCTGCCACCAGAAGTCTGGTTGGCCAGAATGAGGAGGTATGATGTGGACAGAGCTGAAGGATATTATTTGTCAGGGTGTGGCTTCCAGCTGTAGGATTTTAGAGCCAAGGACAGTCAAATGCCCTCCCCACTTCCTCCCATCTCAAGTCTGGCCTCCAGCACAGAGCCTGAGATGCTCTTGGCCAAATGCTAGCCTGTGCTTGTCAGACTGGGCTGATGATTTCTGTGTGATCTGTCACCTTCACCCTCCATGCCCTGGCTTTAGAAGCACTCACCCAGCCAGAGGGGTTGCTGCTCAGGTATGGGGTCAGGATGTCCGTCAGCTCAGGGAGCCCAGGACTGGAAGGAACAATGTGGACAGGCCCATCAGGAGGCGGCTCCCCCTGGAGCTCTGCTGGGTCTGCAGCCTCCTGGCTGAGAGCGGACACCGTGCTGACTCACTGTGATTGTGGTTGAGAAAAACCCAGCGGACTGGTGGCTCCCATGAGCTCGGGAGCTGCAAAATATAGGTCAGGGAGCCTCAGCCAGAAAGGTCTTTAGTTGAGTGAGAAAGATCAACATTTTTCTGACCATTTCTCTTTTATGATGTGAAGTTACAAGGGGCTCAAGAGGACACTGAGCATTTCCATCTCTGGCTTCTTGGGCAGGGGGAGGGGCCTGAAGCCAGGCCAGAAAACAGGGTAAAGGGGGGAGAAGCATCTGTCTCTAGTCCTCTCTGGAATGTTGCTTTTGTTGTCTCTCTGCTGTGGATGAACCTTGGATCCAGCAGAACTGGATGGATCCTCTCCAGAGATCTCCAGCAACTTCTAGACCAGGCTATAGTCTGCATAACTCAGGGATGAGGGTAGAGCAGTCAAGGGGTTAGTGGGGTGTGTGGGGTGTGGGGACAATCCACACTGCATTTTATATAAATGGCACCCCCTGGAGAACTACGAAGGAGCCTGAAGACACAAGTTTCCACGTGCACCCCCACTCCAGCTTCTACCCTGGCCTAACTTTCCTAGAATTAGCACCTATCACTTAAGTCAGCACCTGGCACTCTCCCTGGCCCCTTAAGGCACTAGATAAATACTTGTTGAATGGATAACAGAATAATGCCCACCCCTCCAGGATGTTCATGTCCCAATCCCAGAACCTATGAATATGTGACTTCACATGGCAAAAGGGATTTGGGGCATAGGGTTAACATTATGGGCCTTGAAATGAAGGGGTTATCCTGGGTTATCTGGGCAGGTCCATTCTAATCACATGTCCTTAAAAGAAAGCAGACCGCCTTCCCCAGGGGGTAGTTGGAGAGATGACTACAAAAGAAGAGTCAGAGAGCTAGGAGTGTGAGGATTCCATGCCCTGCTGTTGGTTCTGAGATGTGAGGGGCTACACACAAAGACCAGAGAGAGCCCTTGAGAGCTAAGGTCATGTCCAGGCAACAGCCAGCAAGGAAATGGGGACCTTGGTCCTACAACCTCATGGAACTGCCAACAGCTGAGTGAGCAAAGAAATGGATTTCCCCTGAGAGTTTCCACAAAGGAACAGAGCCCTGCTGATGCCTTGATGTTAGCCCAGGAGACTCCTGACCCCACAGTCTGGAGACATAACATATTTGGGGTAAGTATGGTTATTTGTTATGGGAGCCACAGAATACTAATGCACATGGCTACAAAGTGGAATGTATTTTATAACTGAATGTAATTTTCTCACCTCCAACACACCTCATTTCTGTGGTGGCTGCTGGTGGTAAAGTCCTTTTTCCTAGTTGGCCATATCCTGGGGACAGGGAGGGCATCCTTCCTTCTGGTGCTTTATGCTTCCTTATACATCTGGGTTTACTTCTTTGCTGCTATCTGTTACTGGCATCCCCATCCACGTGGCCCCTGAGAGGGATGTTGCTAAAGGCTGCCCTCTTCATGAAGCGCATAGGGCCTTCTACTGCTTCCCATCATCTCTGCTGCTCGGGGAGGCCCCTCACCCCAGGCAAGTGGTCCACCTCCACCCCTATACCCCTCTTCTCTCTTCCAAGGGGCTGGCAAGCATTCTCCTGGGGCTGGCAAGTTGTGTCACATTCCGGCTAATGTCTTCAGACCACACTCGGTCCAAGGAAACGTGTGGACCTCCCCCATGACAACACATGATGCTGGAGAAGCCCAGAAGTGGTTTCCAGTCCCTCCCACCTGACTGTGTCTTGCCCACTCCCCACCTTCCTTCTCTCCAAGGCCCAGAGACAGAGGTATCTATGAAGGCTGCTACTTAGGGAATGCCATTTGAGTGACAGCATACACTGTCCCCTCTCCTTGGATCCTTGGTGAGGAGTCCTGCCTATTTTCTTCCTCCCCAACACTCCACGTGGGACAAGGCCTGAGGGTTGGTATCAGTGGTGGTGATGGGGATGGCGGGGCAGAAGCCACCTGCCCCTTCTTATGAGCATTCCTTCTAAACTTCTCCCTCCTTCTTCTCCTTAGTCTCCTTGACAGCTCACGCCAAGCAGGGGGGACACACAAAGAAGCCAGTCCTTTTCCTGAGACTGTAATCCCTAGTGCTGATTAACTCGCAGCAGGTTCAGTGCTCTCTGAAGCTCCAGTGTGGCCTAGACTCGAGTGTCTTTGTTCTGAGCAGTCTTTGGAGGGTTGGTAGCAAAGAGAGAATAAAGAAGAGTTCCTTTGATTCCTCAGATTCTCTGTGCACAATAATTAAAACCCCACCACAGGCTTAAGAGTGGATGTCATGTTTTAAGAACTAAGTCATCAGCGGGATAGCTGGGCCCTTGGCTTCGGTCTCCTTGGGCCCATCCAAGGTGTCAGGGTCTTCTTGGTCACACAGGTTCCATTTACCCCAGCGCTTGCTTCCTGTGGGCCTCAGGGGCCTTATTCTAGGTCAGAAGGAATTTGTGGCTTCAGAAGATCCAGTCCTGAGAGAAGATAGTTGATGCTTTCAGCCCCTGCTCCCTGGCACAGTCCCTGCCACAAGGACTTCTGAGAAATTCTCCTTTGGCTGGTGGAGTTGTCACTCTTAGGAGAGGTCAACATGGGCAAAACAGGGAGGCCCATCCCCAGGATTCTCTCTTTTCTCAGGGTTCAACAAAGGAGGGCATTTGGTGGGGAGGGACCCTGAACCTCAGAAGCACCGTATAACAAGTACAGACTATGTCCCAGAAACTGTACCAAGGCTCCCCATGAGCATGATCTCTTTCTTCCCACAGTAAGCCAAGGAGGGAGATGCTCTCCTTATTCCCAGGGGAGGGAGGATGGATTCCTTGGGAATCAGCCTGCGGTCATGGCAAAAGGCAGAGTACAGGGTTTCAACCCCTAACCTCTCACTTTTGGGTTTAGAGAACATACTTACCTTGAACCTCAGGTATCTTATCTATAAAATGGATATAAGGCTACCTAATCATAAAGTTGTGAGGATTAAGTGAAATAAAATCTGTGAAGTTCCTTGTATGGAAAAGGTGGTTAATACATGTCCTCTGACCCCACCTCTCAAAGGCAGAGCAAAACTTTGGCTCAGTACTCCTATAACCCTGTGGCCGAGGGCAGTTTCAACCAAAAACATTTGGGCAGGCTCCATCCAATATTGCCCAAAGCCTGGAAACCTCCTTCCTCCCAGGAAAATTCAAGATTGTTGCCAGGGGCTCTATACTACCAGCAACACCACCTCATCTCTTGTCCCCCGTCCCTGCCCCAAGGGGCTGGGCTTCAGTTGTGGGGGGCCAACAGGAGAATCTGTTGTCCTCCAACACCATCTGTCTCCAGTCCCACATACTTTATTTACTGATTTGTTGGATATGGTTAATTTAGCTTTTTGCTAACTTTCAGTGAAATAGTATCTGCTAACATTCCTTTCCATAACTCTATTTTCTTCAGGGGTGATTTTGGACCTTCATTTTGCCTCTGAGCCTAGTTAGCTTAACCCCAGGGTTTATCCTGCCTACCCCAGACTTCTTAAATGACAGTACCTGCCATTGTCAAGCTGATAGTACTGAGTGTATCTGCCACCTAGTGGTCATTGGAGGTGTGACTGCCTTTTCAGGAGAGCCCACACACTCTCTCTCTCTCTCTTTAAATATTTTTTATTTGTTTGACAGAGATCACAAGTAGGTAGAGAAGCAGGCAGAGAAAGGGAGAAGCAGACTCCCTGCTGAGCAGAGAGCCCAATGCGAGGCTTGATCCTAGGACCCTGGGATCATGACCTGAGCCAAAGGCAGAGGCTTAACCCTCTGAGCCACCCAGGTGCCCCTTCAGGAGCTCTTTTGTTAATGGTACCTGAAAACAATTCAGTGATGGTTTTCTTTTCATCTAACTTAGAAGCTGTGAAATAAATCAGATCAAACCATGTATGTGCATCAAAATCTTATTGGGAGGAGACTGAGTGTGTGAGGATATTTTCAATTCAGGATGAACAGTGAAGCAAAAATCAGATGACACATATCAGAGTGCCAAAGTAGGACACTACATTTTTCTTTTGACAACTCTTAAATCCAAATGAAGTCCTACACAGACAAAATAAGCAAACCAACCAACAAACCACTGAAACCAAACAGATGAACAAAAAATGGAATGGCTGGTTTCATTATCCAACACATGGGTGGGCTGTGGTTAGCATTCAAAGGTTTAATGAAGCAGTTCATCACAATATACTGTGGTGATTTAAATTCGGTTAAAGGAGAATGCGGTAGGGACCACAGGAGGATCTGCTAATGTTGTACAGCAATGAAATTTGAGTTGAGTCATCAAGGAAGATTAGACTTGGTCAGGCAGTAGGCATAGAGGTTAGCAAGGGGATCCCAGAGCACATGCAAGACTCAGAAAGGTGGAAGAAAAGGACAAGGCCAGGTGTTAGCAAACTAGTAGTGTGTCTGACAAATATAATTCAGTCTGAAGCCTTGTACCCACAATGCATTTACTGACCACCTATTTTAGGTACTTACTGACTACCTATTTTATTCAAAGTAGATACAAAAAGGTATGAGACAATGAGAGAAATTTAAGAAGATACAGGGGGCATGTTGTTAAGATGACAGTTTCCTTTCAGATAAGTCTGGAGATGCTGAGGGCGTCCAGTAAAAATCCTATCAGGTTTATTTTTCTTTTGTAGAAACAGACGAGATACTTCTAAGATTCAGTTAGAAATACAAAGGGCCAAGGATAGCCAAGACAATCTTGAAAAAGAAGGAAAAAAATGTAGAAGACTTCCACTACCAGATATCAAGACCTCTTTATTTATATTTTTATTTTTAATCTTTTATTTTTAAAGATTTTTAAATTTTTAATTTAAAAATTTTTTAATTAATTAATTTATGATTTTTTTTATTTGACAGAGATCACAAGTAGGAAGACAAGACTTTTTTTTTTTTTAAGATTTTATTTATTTATTTGACAGACAGAGATCGCAAGTAGGCAGAGAGGCAGGCAGAGAGAGAGGGGGATGCAGTCTCCTGACTGAGCAGAGAGCCCGATGCGGGGTTCAATCCCAGGACCCTGGAATCACGACCTGAGCTGAAGGCAGAGGCTTAACCCACTGAGCCACCCAGGTGCCCCAGCAGACAAGACTTTTTTTTTTTAATCTTTTTTTTTTTAAGATTTTTTTATTTATTTGTCAGAGAGAGAGGGAGAGAGAGCGAACAAGCACAGGCAGAGAGGCAGGCAAAGGCAAAAGGAGAAGCATGCTCCCTGCCGAGCAAGGAGCCCGATGTGGGACTCGATCCCAGGACGCTGGGATCATGACCTGAGCCGAAGGCAGCTGCTTAACCAACCGAGCCACCCAGGCATCCCCAGACAAGACTTTTAATAAAGCTAAAGGAGGGGTGCCTGGGAGGCTCAGTTGGTTAAACATATGCTTTTGGCTCAGCTCATGATCCCAGGAATCTGGGATCAAGCCCCACAGCAGGCTCCCTTCTCATGTGGAGCCTTCTTCTACCTCTCCTCCTCACTCTTCCTCTTTCTTTCTCTCTCTCAAATAAATAAATAAATAAATAAATAAATTCTTTAAAAAAATAAAGCTGAAAGAATTAATTGCTGGAAAACTGTTAGTATCTACTAAAAGTTAATATATAACACACCCTCTGACCCAGCAATTCCACTCTCCTGTATGTGTCCATCCAAAATGCATGTGTATTTAACAGAAATTAATATTACCCTGTTCAAAGCAAAACGATTCATAATAGCTCTAAACTGTGACCATTCAAATGCCCATCAACATTGTAGTGTCTTGGAATGCAATGGAAGTCTATATAGCAATGAGAATGAATGATACACAATTACATATGACAGTATGGATGCCCATCACAAGCATGTTACAGAAAGAAGCCAGACTCAAAGGAATACATATTGTACCACCCACATTAACACAAAAATGGCACAAACCAATGGTAATTCACTGCATTACAAGCCCCCTAGATGACACAAGTAAGGCATTTATCCTGGCACAAAATTTAAGGGTTTGCCAAAAACCTTGGTAGTCGAGGAAAATAAGATTTTAATGTAATTTTTAAAATCAAAATTAGTGCAAAAAATCATAGTGAACAAATGATCAGTTTTCAGTATGTAAAGACAGGAGATGACCCTGCACTTGCACAACGGACTGTATTAGCCCCATGTTCATCCTGGCTCTGACAGATCCTATCTGGCATAAGTAGGAAGTTTGCATATTGCTATACATTCTTCTTCTTTTTTTAAAATTTTATTTATTTATTTGACAGACAGAGATCACAAGTAGGCAGAGAGGCAGGCGGGGGGAGCAGGCTCCCTGCTGAGCAGAGGGCCCGATGCGGGGCTCAATCCCAGGACCCTGAGATCATGACTTGAGCCAAAGGCAGAGGTTTAACCCACTAAGCCACCCAGGCACCCCTACTGTCCATTCCTTTATCCTCTGCCAGCACCATGGCTGTGCCTTGGCTAGCTCCCCTGGAGGAGAGCTCTCCCCCTGACACATGGGGGAGAGCCCAGCCATGATGAGCAGAATTGCCTCTATAATTCAAGTGAGTGTGTCATGAAGTCTTGATTTTGTATGCCACTGAAGTTATGTGGTTGCTTGTTATATAGCAATAACCAACGAATATGCTAAACTATGTAGTTAAGTGTCAGAGTAGAGGTTACTCTTGGGAAGTGCATAATGACCTGAAGGAGGCAGGAAATGGGTTTCTTAGTTGTAGTCAAGTTCTGTTTCTTGATCTGGGTGCTAATTACACAGCTGTGTTCCCTTTGTGAAAATTCATTGAGTTGTGTGTTCATAGTCTGCATGTTTCCCTATATTTTTATTATACCCAAATAAAAAAATTTAAAAAGATAGAACACTTGGCCCCTACCCATTTTTCAAGGACAACTTGGCTGGGGTAAGACACACACACACACACACACACACACACAGAGTTACATCAGGAACTGAAATAAAAATCCAGAATAAATTGGGTTTGAACCAATATCCAGAAAAATCTATGAAATTATTATATTTTAAACTCTACTCACTGTTCTGAGAAACCATTTAGCCTTAATTGGACCAGGAATTTTGAACTACACTAGGCCCAGACAAAATCAAAACATAAGAATATTCTTTAAACCAGTATTTCTTTCTTTCTTTCCTTTAAAAAAAAAAGATTTTATTTATTTATTTGACAGAGATCACAAGTAGGCGGAGAGGCAGACAGAGAGAGAGGAGGAAGCAGGTTCCCTGCTGAGCAGAGAGCCTGATGTGGGGCTTGATTCCCAGGACCCTGGGATCATGACCTGAGCCGAAGGCAGAGGTTTAACCCACTGAGCCACCCAGGTGCCCCTAAACCAGTACTTCATTTGCCATGAGTTTTTGAAAAATTTATCTTTACATTTAGTTTTAAGTTGGCCTCATTTCAGTGAAAATAATTTATTATTATGGTCATTTTTTTCTCCAAACAAATGTTTACTGCTAACACGTAGAAGATCAAAAACTTGGCTTCTCTATGTACAGTAATTATATATACTTATCATCCAGCATCAATGATTTAAGGAACAATTTATTATCTACCAACCACCTATCTATCTTTCTGATAGGAAGATTGTCTGTCATTCCTGATGGAAAGAAGTTCAGTATCTAATTAGAAATGTGATTTCTATGGTTTCCCTGGAAATTTCCCTCCCTTTCTAGCTGTTTAGGATCGACTCTGAAGTGGGGGGCATGATCCTGTCATCAATCCGATGTCAAAGAGGAAGTACATCTGCTTTAAGATCAAGATAAAAGGGGTGGGACACCTGGGTGGCTCAGTTAGTTGAGCATCTGCCTTCAGCCTAGGTCATCATCTCCGAGTCCTGGGATGGAGCCCCGCCTCGGGCTCCCTGCTCAGCGGAGAGCCTGCTTTTCTCTCTGCCTGCTGCTCCCCCTACTTGTGCTCTCTCTCTCTCACTCTCGCTCTATCTCACAAAAATAAATAAAATCTTTTTTTTTTTTTTTAAAGACTGAGATAAAAGGGGGAAAGCACGTAAATAATAGTGCTTGGGATTTCTTGCATCTCTCAAAGGAATAATTTCAATTTGCTTTTTTTTTTCAGTTTACTTTTAAAGAAGAGATATAAACATCTATGTTCTGATTCTGGAGAAAATAAATGTCTATCTAGTGCCAGCTTTGCTACCTGGTCCAGATGCTTCCCACGCACCTGGTCCTGACAGCCCTGTGCCCCACTTTCTGCGGCAGTCGCGTGTGAGGCACGGTGCCAAGAACTTTCACTTACATGAACTAATTTAATCTTTGAAACTCCCCTATGGGGACAGAGTTCTATTATTTCCTTTTTACAAATGAAGACACTCAAGTATAGAGATGTGGCATCCTTTGCTTAAAGCCACATGGCAAGAAACCAGCCAAGCTCACAATCCAACCCAGCTGTCTTGCTTTGGAGACTGGGCTCTTAATCACCAAAACTTGCTTTCAAATGGTCCCAGGAGCTCACAGTTTCTTTTTTCTTTTCTTTTGAGCTCACAATTTCAAAGGAGCCATAATAAATCCTTTAAAATGCATTATTGATTTTATAAACTGAGATACCTCTCCCTGTTTTAGATCTGGTATAAATCTACAATTTTATATACATCAACTTTACTTGATGTGGGGGGGGCACATAACTATATGATGGATTTATAATAAATGAGAGCATTCTGCAGTAGTGACTTAAAATGACCTTTGACAAGTAAGGACTTGAGAGGTCTGTTTTATTGTGTATTGTCCTGTTTTGACTAGCTCACACGTGAAACCTGTGTGGTGGTGTCTACTCACTGAGGGTTTCATAAACCTGTGTCTCGTTAGCTACAAATGAAGGCCCTCTGTGGTAGGAATCAGCTGACTGTCTCTAAGGCTGTGGTTCCCAGCATATAGGGTAAAAACAGTAGGTGCTCAGGGAACGTGCTTGTCGGTTGATTACACAACATTATGTAACGTTACAAAAGTAAATGTCTTCTAGCTTGGCAGAGATTTCACACAGAAACAGTAAAATAAATGAAAATGTTATTCTGTGAAACTGCCTAGTGGTACACAGGTGGGTTACTCCCAGGTTTTCACTGACAAGAAGACAACTACAGGATTTATGGTCATAACAACTCGTGATCTGTTTTGCTCCTCTGGATTTCCCAGGAGTAGGAGATGTCCCTCTCCTCCCATCCTCCCACCAGCATGAGGAAATGCAGAATCATAGATGGTTTTGGTAGATGATTTAAGAGAACCCACAGAGCTCCTTTGACTGTCACAGCATGTTAGCTTTCAAAGCCCATGATTTCCACTCTCTAGTTTAACGTCTTTTCCACGGCTGCCCTGGGACCTTCCTGACCTATGAACACACCTTCCTTTTTCATTGTCAGTGTGTTGAGCTGTGAGATTTCAGATGGATGTTGGGGAAGCTAGATGTTTCCCCAAGTCTCATAATCCCTGCTCTGCCTCGTGCCCAGATGAGATGGTGTTTCTGAGGAGACTGTCCTGGTTCATGCTCCTCACTGTCATGGCTAATGACGCACAGCCCAAAAGATTCTTGAGGGTACTATCACGGGTGACATCTTCTGCTAAAGCCACCTGTTATCTCCCTTGGAATCTGTAACATTAGGAACTGTGATTCCTGTCATTTAAAACAAAGTGCCCGTTCTCATCAACACCGCCAGGGGCAACACATTCTTGCCCCTTAACTAAATGAGTCATCAACGACTTTGCAACATTCAACCAACATTGATGAGCTTTCCAAAGTCCTGTTCTAGATGTGTCAGGGTGCGCAAAGGTTCGAGAGAGCAGACCTGTCCTCTGAGGCATCAGACTCTGTTGGACTGGGAGCTGAGACATACGTCACCCAGTCAACTCTAATACTGTGACCTGTGGGCTCTGATCAGGACATGAGAATGGGTGAAACGGGAAGCATAGCATAGAGTAATTTCAACAAGGGGACAGAGGTGGACCTTTCTTGGGAAGGGGATTCATGGACTTTGAAGGAAATGTGCCTCCTTTCTCTCACCCTCTTAGCTCTGGCATTCACTCATTCATCCCAGATTTGCTATAAGAAATTTGCCACAATTACATCAGATGAATTCTCCAGCTCCTGGCCTTGCCTTCTAGTCCAGCACCACAATTAATGCTCCAGTCATCCACACAGTTTTTGGGCCAGAAGGGGTCTCACCTTTGGAGACTCTGTAAATTTCCCACAGGCCTTTGTGCACCCCCCTTGTCATCCTCCAAGACATCTTTCTTCCTGAATTCAGACTTTCATCAACATTATAATGATATGTACTCATAGTTCATATGGAAAGGTTATGGGAAGAATGTAGCCATGGATTATGTACAGACTGGGTTATTTCTTCACTCAAAAATGGTCTACCTAAAAGAAAATCTGTTAAATATAAGCAAGCGTTTGTAGTAAAAAATTGTTTACCTTTGACGATCTGGAGCTGAAGCCACATCTCTTGTAAGCCCTGCAGTACTGACAGTGCAAGGATTTTGGGTCTGTTTTCCATTTTCAATAAGATACAGCTGTGATCCCCACGTGGGCTCCAGTTGTGAGTTCGTGGACTGGTAACACTTAGAATCACCTGGGAAGCATTTTGAACCTGCAGTTTCTTGCATTCCAGCCCTAGAGATTCTGTTACAGCCGATCTGGGAGTGGGGCCTGGAAATCTGTTTTTAATAAGTTCTCCAAGGGATTCTATATAAGCCAGTTTTAGAAATGACTGCTTCAGGGACTATCTGATTGGCAGGTGACATTTCCTGGGGATTAGTGACATGTACTAAAGCTCTTGTGTCATTTCAGTTTCAGGGACGTCCTTACCCACATGATATCCTCTGATTTAGGTGAGAAAAGAAATGGTTTGTTGTGCAGGATCGAGAGTGAAGTGGTCGCCATGTGTTAGCTGGGTGGGCTTGCTTTGTTTCCATTTGGCAGGATATTTCCTTATTAGACACCATCATGAAGGAAAATTAGGATCCATCCTTCTTGTCTGTTTCATTCAATTGCATGCAAATGACTCATTGATTACCTATGTGTCCTCATTTACTGCACATACAATGTGCACTATTAAGTGATACTAGAAAAAGATCCACCTTATTGCCATCCTCACACATTGTACTTTTCACTTGTCTTTATTCCTTTTTTTTTTTTAAAGCTTGGGATCATAATCCTACCAGTATCCTCCTGGAAGTTTTCTTAAGTTGTTACAGAGGCTTTTTTTTCCACTTCCCCTTTTAACACCTGTATGTTCTTGCCAGTTTTTAGTGTCCCTGGTTTTACACCACACTGGTGAATTTTAATATTTTCACTAATCAATGTCCTGGGCATTTCTGGGAAGGCCATACTTACACGTTCATATCTGAGGGATGGGTCATTGACAGCATGGCTGGCTTGGCACACTTTAAGGGCCTGAATCATGCAAAAGTGTTCAACTGTTCCCAGTCGCTTTTCTCTCTCAGTGCAATACACTGGATAGGACCAGAAGATGGTGCTGTGGGTCAACTTTTACTCCACATCCTGCAATGCTGGTGATTTTCCAAGAAGCCAGGTGAAATGTCAAGAGCTAAAGCTTTCATTCCTTTCCTTTTTTTTTTTTTTTTTTAAGATTATTTATTTATTTATTTGAGAGACAGAGATCACAAGTAGGCAGACAGGCAGGCAGAGAGAGAGGAGAAAGCAGGCTCCCCACCCACCGAGCAGAGAGCCTGATGTGGGGCTCGATCCCAGGACCCTGGAATCATGACCTGAGCTGAAGACAGAGGCTTTAACCCACTGAACCACCCAGGCACCCCCCATTCTGTTTCTGTTGGGGCTAATAAACTGCTCAAATCTTCAAGAGAGACGAAATCTTTAAAACTGAAAAAAAAATATTAGCTAGGGATGAAAAATGACAAAGGACTGACTTTGAATTCCACTTTTAAAGTCACCAGATCTGAACTGCATATTGAACTTGAAGTTCAGGCTATCTTTACTGGTAACTTCTGGTTGTTAAGAAAGAGGTCAGAAAAAACTTCTGAGGAAGCCTAGAGACCAGTCTGGGGCTTACTGCTGCTCCAGGACCAGCAGAGATAAGTGAATACAATATAAATGGAGTTCTAAAGAATACATGTATATTATGCTGTCCTTGGTTTAACCATGGAAATGTAGGGCAAAAGTTGCTATGTATAAAATTAGCATAAGGAAAACATCTGATGCCAAGGGCCATAGGATTTTGCCCAACCCCTTTGTAACCACTGATGCAGCTGGCTTGCTTTCCTAGGCATTCTGAAATAATGCTAATAGACTGCTTGGTTTTCCTCTTGTATGTTTATAACTTCTGGTATTTGTAGTTAGAGTGTGTACTGCTGGAATGGATTTTCTTTTCCTATTTGCATATAAATAACATGGCCATGACCCTGAATTTCCCACAGGCCCTTTTAGAAATGGGGTGTTGTTATCCCAGAGTGGGGGGGTCCCTGCCTCATCCCTAAGAATGTCTAAGCCAATTAGCTCAGATGGTTTGAGCATGGCTCTGAGACATCCAAGGTCACAGTAACAATCTGTGGCAAGATCAGTCAAGTCCAAGAAGAGAGAGCCTGTGTATTCCAGGCACCAAGAGGAATGCTCTTTCACCCAGGCAAAACAGGAGTTATTGGTTACATGGAAAATATAATGAGCGTAACTCAATGCCCCTTGATGCTGAACAGAACAGGCAGTCCATGATGTCAGCCCCAACAGCAGCGCCAGTTTTGTCTTCATAGAGCAACCACCTTCCCGAGCATAACATTTTATGAACCTATGGTTCCTGACTCAGAGTTTTTTTTGCGGGACGCCTAATTTTTTTTTTTTTTTTTAAACCGCCACACACAACGATTAGGAAGAAATGAGAAGGTAAGAGGCTTGCTGAGAGAATGGAAAGAGTTTAATCCTGAGTGGATGATTCTCCCACTGGAGGGCCCCCATCAGCTGCAAAATGTTAGGGAAACTGTGCAAAACAGGTTTTTCATATTTTTTTTGCCTGCTTTCTACTGGGTCTCCCTATTAGCTGCTGCGAACCAGATGTGTACTTGAGATTTATAGTTGTTTACTTGGGAAGCAAAATCTCATATGAAACAGGAAAGGACTTTTTCATTTAAAGAATAAATATTTTTGTTCTAGATGAAGAAGAAAGTGCCTTCCTGAGCTGAATTTCTGCTGCTGGCTAGTTGACTGTCTGGTACATAATAATACCATACATTCACTGACCAAGGGATGGGCTCTGTGCTAACACAGTGTAAGCATCACTTCTTTTAAGCCTCACAAACCTTGTGAATTAAGTGCTGTTCAAAGCTGCATTTTTGAAGACAAGAAAATAGGCTCAGAAAGATGAAGTGAGTTCATTGGGATTCTCTGGGTAGTAAAAGGCAGAGACATGATCTGAGCCCAGGCTATATAATTCCAAGGTCACGTTCTTAAACACATCCTATCCTATTCTACCTCTAGCTTATCCAAAACAACCTAATTTCAATCTGGTTTATTATTTTTTTTTCCCAAACAGGACTACATACTTGTAATTCTGTCTATGGGAAGTAATTCTGTCCATCTGAACAGTTTCTGTGTTCAGATATGCCTCCGTGCTTCTCTTCAACAGCCAACTGGTAGGTAGTGAGGTCAGGAATCACAGGGTCAGTGGTCCGGCTTTTTAGTCAGTCCTGTGTGTGTGTTGATCATCTCTTCTTGGAATGTGAGGCCATCTTTCCTCTACTTTTTTTCTCTATTGAGAAAATTCTCTATTCCTCTACCTTTTCCCCTATTGAAGGAAAGATAGCCTCATTTGTTCCTCTATTGTTCTCAACTTGGGACTGTGTCAAAAATTCTAGACAACAGGAAAAGACCCACTCAATATCCTGTTACAGTGGAATACTACACTCTTCTTAGTGCTGAGCAAAACGAAAACCCTATAGTTCATGGGAAATACCCTCCTGAAAGGGCATTTAGGGATTTATTGTTACTTGAGCATGTTCTCTGGGGTTTCATCCCTCCTGAGTCTCCCCTTTATCTCTTGAAACACATCCACTATTCTTGCAAAGGAAAATTCTTCTACATTAATCACTAAGAGGATAATTTTTCTCCATATCATTATGGAGGTAGCTTCAAAGCACAACATAAATAAACACAAAATTCGTTTTAAATGTTTAACTTGGGAACGTGGTCTGAGAAGGTTAGAATCTACCTCCACTGCCTTTCATTTAGAGATTCATGGAAATTTCCTTGCAGAGAACTTCTTGTCCTGGAGTATTTGCCTTGGGGAGACAATGTGATGTTTTGCTATAGGGACTTGGATAAAGGGAATGTCAGTGTAGACCGGTGACTTAGGGAAGGTTCCATAGAGGTTGGACTTGAGTTGGACCTTGAAGGAAGTGCAGATTTGAAGGAAGGACTGGTAAGGAAGGGGGAGGGGTGGGATGGTGTGTATCATGTGGAGAAAAACAAAGTCAGAGGAGCCAAGATTAAGTGCTGGAGTCGAGCTTCTTGGTAGAGACCAGAAAGCCTGATAGAAGTATAACGTAACTGGTCTGTATACAGTGGGGGTAGGGACATAGTTTAAATAAATGAGGAATACAAAATTAATGGAGGATATTATGGAATTGGCAGGATACCAATGACAGTATTTTAGTCTGGGCTTTTCTTTACAAACCATCTATGGCAAACCTCACATCTCACAGGTGAAGCAATAGAGATTGTGAGGCAACTTTCCCAGGGTCTCAGAGGGTATCAGTGGCAGATGAGTCATCAGTGCCTGCTCCTCCATACATTCTTGCCCCGTGCTTGGTCTGGTCATGAACACCAAGCCGTGGTAGGAAGTAAAGAGGCTTCGCCGTGATAAAGTGCCACTCAGCTGGATGTACTGAAGAGGGAGAAACTAGGAAACCAGAAGGGAAACCGTTATTATATTAAAAGCTTGAGGTGTATGGTGTGGCCTTGGTTGCTGAGAGGGGGACAAAGGAGATAATCAGATACATTAAAGGAGAAGTTGGTAGGACTCTGCATAGGGCCCGGAGAAGAACATAGGGTGACTTCCAGCTGCAAATTTTGGGTTCTTGTGGAATAGGGAGGGGGGTTAAATGGGAACATTGTGAGTTTGAATTGGGAAATGTCTGGTGAGCAGACTGGGTGAGAGACAACTAGAAAAAATCATTTATTCATCCACTGGATATTTATTGAATACCTGCTATGAGCTACTATGGTCAGTACTGGGGATACACTGGTGAATGGGCAAGACGTGCATGGGTGGGGACCTTCTAGAGTTTTGTTGGTGTTTCCTACTGGAGGGACACGGCCCTAAGTGGGAGGCACACTTGTGGAGCCATCAAAAGCTATGGTGCCCCCTCACAGGCAGTGAGTACAGAGTGAGCTGCACAGGGCTGAGGACAGAGCCTGAGGACCCCTGATTGTAGCAGGAAAGATGCCATCATTACCACTAGGTTATGAGTTTTAAACAAATTGTCCTAAGAGTTTAAAAACCATTTTTTCTCTCATTTCTTTTTATTGAAATCAAGAATTTGAGCTTGTCTCCACCAAATAATTCTCTAACATTCAAGTGAATAGAGTGAATGATTAAACGGGCTGTCAGTGGGGCAAATGTGTCCACTGACCCAAGATAAAAGGTGACGGGCTCTAATTATATTTTTAAAATTCCCCTGGTCCACTGAGCTGGCGCCAGCACCTTTTGTTGGTTTAATTTGCTAGGATTCTTCAAGCTGGGCCCTCCCTCACTCCACTAGGTGGTGTTAAGTGCTAAATAAACCCTCTCTCTCTTTTTGTTTTTTTTCTTCCTACTTTTAACCAAGCTTGGACTGCCTTTGGGTGCTTTAGGAAGTTCTAACTAATGGGATCCTAAAGGACTTAAACTGTTAAGGGCAGGCCTGGGAACATCCCACTGTCTCCAGGTTAAATAGCAGAGAGAGCTGTCAGAGGTAAGAGAAAATCTTATTTAATGTTCATAAATGCTAAAATTAACATTGACTTATATTTCAAAGCCCAATTTATTACTGCATTATAACAATTAATTTGGTTAAATTTAAAACTTTGAAGAAACTCATAGAAGCAATCACAATATATATCTTAGACGTGAAAGTTCAATGGTTAAAAGTAAATCTTCAATGAAAGAACAGAGAAATTGTCTTAATGACCAAAATTCTTAGTAGTCTTTTCCAGAAATGTCTTCTTAGGGCATACAGTGTATTGAGGAGAACCATAGAAGTTCGCCCTTGGATGACTCATGAGCTGAAGAAATTTTTAAGTCCTTCAAGGGCAGGAGGGAGCTGTTCTCCATACCCTAACTTGTTCTGCAACTTTCCATTCTTCTTTCTCCTGTGTGATTATACACATGTACTATCTTTCCCTTCTGTCTGGGAAATGTTTGGAACATTGGTATCCCCTTCTTCCCTCTCTTTCATTATATATTTCTCTATCCTTTTCCTTACTTTTCTTTCCCAGGACATAGAGTGCCTCAGAATTTTGCTTCTCTCTGCTCTGGTCCATTATGATTTTACCTTAAAGTTTAATTCTCAAGATGGCATCATTTCCTTTATGTTGTAGTTCTTATTGGAAATGGAAAAAATTGTCTCATTCTGTCCCCTGTGTCTACATAACAATAATCTTGGTGCTTCGAACGTCTAGGATCATCCACTTCACAAACTATGGTTTTTAAGTCAGAGCTGCATGTCTCAATCTTTTCTGAGGCGCACCGCAAGTAATTCACCATTTAATAATCTTAACACCCAGGTGTGTGAATTCTTGAAAAGTGAAATCAGAGAGGATTGCAAGTTATCCCTGTAGTCAATAATCCTCACCGTTTGCATTCCCATGTTTTCTTGAATAGAAGAGAAAGCCACAAAACAGCAGAAGTAATCAGAAATGAGGATACCCCACAGTCGGTCTGGGTACCTACAAGGCAATGTGTTCACATGTGAGTTTATTTATTATTTTTAGACATGGGATGTAGGAAATGCATCATGAAGCTATTTGGAAAAAATATCCATATTTTGTTCAATAATGAATTTAATCACCTTGAGCTCCATAGCCCTTCCCCTCATGAATATTGAAGTTATTTTAAGTGACACAGAATCTAGGAGAATTTCTGTTGAAGTATAGTTAAGTCAAAATGCATTGACTGAACATGATTCATAATTAACTAGACAACTCTAAGTTCATTACACACACTTTGCTGTTCATTTGCCATATCCCCTTCTTCTCTCTCTTTCATTATATATTTCTCTATCCTTTTCCTTACTTTTTTTTTTTTTTTTTTCTGTTCATTTGCCCAGACATTTGGCCTAGCCCATCCATGGCCGGCACAAACTGCTTTCCTTTCTTTCTCTCTTCCTGCTTTCCTGCTCTCCTTTTCTCTTAAACCTCCTCATGTACTTCCTCACTAGACCCCATCTTTCTTCTTCTCTGAACAGAAAGTCTATCTTCCTATGGTGTGGCTCTGTGCCAGAAATAATGGAAGTCATGGAAAATTTTCTTGTGGTTAGAGGTGAAGCCAATAGCAAGGGAGCTTGTCCCTTGCTCTCCTCCCCTCCAGACACACTTCTCCATAGGTATGCATTCAGGCTGGAGTCACAGAGCACAGGAGTTGTGACCAGAAGAGTCAAGACAGTCCTACTGCCTCTTGCTGCCTGCTGTGTCCTCAGAAACAGCAACTAAAAACACTTTCTGGAGATCCTGGATGAATGGGAGAGCAGCAAGCAAACACAGGTCTTCCTTAGAGAGAGCCACTGGACACAAAGGAGAGGCCCCCAAACTGGGTGAGGTCCCCCCTCCTAGACACCGGAACACACAGGAGCCCAAGAGAGTAAATAGTAAATACCTCCAAGCCAGGGTTACTCTGGCCGTGTTAAAATCCTGCCCCTGTGTGTGTTTGGGTTAGTCTGTTAGAGAATTTCCAGGACCCTTGAAATGTCTGTGGGTAACTTGGAATTTCCTGAGAGACCTGGCTGCTGAGATCACTGGCCAGCTTCAGGGATGCATGCCTTTGGTGAGCGACAAAGACATTTGTGTAAAAGTGGGTCACCGGAAATCCTTGGGAATTCTTGAGCCCCAAATTCCCTATAATGCACAAAAATAATGACTATAAAATTTCTAGTTTATGGCAGAGAAAGCCTAAATTTCAATCGAGACAGAGATATGTGGGCAGATACCATTTGTTTTTGCCTCACTCTAAAAGCCAGCTTTTTAGAATTCACTGGTACAGAAGCCCTCATGACTTACAAGATCAACTATCATTTTTTTAAATTTCTCTTTGAGGTTGAAAGGTAAAGGTCTTCTGGGGTTCACTGGAGTTCTCAGGGTCTCCTGGGCTAAGATAAAAACTATGGTTGAACATTTGATGTTCTGAATAGAGACTTAAAGCATCTGGGGGCGGGGCCATGTGAGGATGCAGGAGTCAGATGGGAGGCATTCCTGTGGGCTGAGATAACCAGTGACTGTTCATAAAAAGGAGGGTCTGGGATTCAGAGCATGAAAGAGAGATGACATGTGACCGAGGGAGGGTATATTCATTAGAGAAAAAGTATGCGTACAGGTGCAGAAGAGGAACTATTCATGGTATGTGATGTGGGAAGGAGACTGACTCACCTGGAGCACTGACTTTTGCCTGGATAGCAATCCAGATACTCTGTCCAGAGATACCACTTAGCGATCTCTAGGGCTCAGGGAGCTTGTTTTGGGGAGAAAGTAACTCATGTGGCCCTTTGCCCATCCCTGCCACCACCATAAAGCAATCAAGGATAGAAATTAGGAGAAAATAGCTCATTTCCCCATCCTTGTCTTGAAGCATCAATTTTCCATGGGCAATTTTGTAAGTTAACAATTTTCCTGTGCTAAAGGATTGGTGAGTTTCTTTGGTAAACAACAGATCTCTAACTTGAGGGAAATATTCCCAAACTCATGTGCTTAGAGAAGTCATACTCAGCCTCCCCAGTGTTCCATGGCTTCTTTCCTGGATCGGAATGGAAAAGCAGAGCTCCCCTCATGGCCATAGCCACATGTGACATGTCTCCAAGGAAAAAGGCCCAAACTGCCAAGAACTTAGGTCAAGAAAGACCGTAAAAGTACATTTCTCTTTCAAGGTGAGGCAGTAGGTACAAAGCTGTTCTGTCTGGATTTTGAAGCTGCTTGTGCACAGGGTGGATTGTGGATCTGACTTATAAGTGAGCATTGCTGAAAACCTGTTCTATGTATCCACAGCAATATGTATGCATTATGGTATCATTGTGGATGAAGCTGGTCAGTGAGAACATCCTGTGTGAGGACAACTGCATCAGGGAGTAAATACTGGGCTCAAATACCACCACAGTCTAAGAATTTCCAGAGAAAGCTTTCAACATATGTCATCATGAACATTAGACAGTGCTGTATTTGTGCTGCCTGAGATTTTCTCTTTCCCATACATGCAGAGGTAGTCTTCTAAAAATGCAGTTAATCCTAAGGTTCTGGAAGCCCTAGATTAATTTTTTCCTCCAGGCATGGAAAGAGAAGAGCAAACTAATGGAGTGAACCCCATAGAGCATTTTCAATCGAGTTCCAACCTCCAAAAGAAGTCACAGAACCTTCATCTCACCCCATGACCCCCTCTCTCTTCCCCTTCCATTTCTTCCCAAACCTCTATGTCATTACTTCCCAAAGCAAATCTTCTGCTCAGATCACACTCTCTAGGACATCTTGTGAACATTCTGGCCTCCACACATTCATGCCTGCCATTCCCCCAACCTAGAGATCTGTTCCATTCTCTTTGCTTATCTAAATCAAATCCAGCCTTCCAGACATGTCTCAAATAGCTCTTCCTCAGAGGAACTTCCCTTGGCACCATGGTCTAGTTGAAAGCGCCTATTAGGAGTGCCTGGGTGGCTCAGTGGGTTAAACCTCTGCCTTCAGCTCAGGTCCTGAAACTGGGGTCCTGGGATCGAGCCCCACATCAGGCTCTCTGCTCAGTGGGGAGCCTGCTTCCCCCTCTCTCTGCCTGCCTCTCTGCCTACTTGTGATCTCTCTCTGTCAAATAAATAAATAAAATCTTAAAAAAAGAGAAAGCCTCCTATTAGCTGTCATAGTTTCACTGAGTAACATTTATAACTGCAGAACTGTGTGTGATATGCTTCTTTGTGTAATTGTTATCTGTGAGCTACCTCCTGAACTAACCTGAAAGCTGATAGAGAGGATAGACCATGGATCATTCACTTTTTAATGCCCTAATATCCAAATTACTTTGTGTTTAATTTTTAGATACCCATTGGTTCTCCAAATCAATGTGGAGTGAACTCAAGACATATTTCATTTGTGATTCAGAGCTCATGCAGAGAACACCTGAAGCCCAAACTGATCCTGCCATTGATTGGTGTGGTGATCAATGTAAACAAGGGAAGAGAAGGAGGAAGCATATCCCCAGGTGGGGGTGAAGGATAGAGGCCATCACAGGTTGCTGTGGGTATGGCCAGTCAGCACTGATCTGAGGTCTGTCCAGGTCTAGCTTGTTAAGTTTTGGGAACAAACATTGGGTCAGGATGACCAAATCTGTTTCAATGTAAACTTCTTGCAGCCTCTGCAAATACTCCTCTGGGTATCTCTCACTGTTCACATTCCATGCCATCCATAATGGACTGGTTCACTTCCTTGTTTGGAGTGTCTTATGATGTAGTAACTCAAAATTTACTTGTTGTATTGAGATATAATTAACATACTATGAAGTTCATCTTTCTCATATGTACAATTTAGTGGTTTTTTAGTATATTCATAAAGTTGTATAACCACTACTGCTAATTATAAGACAATTTTCATTACCCACAAAGGAAACTTCATATCCATTACCAATCATGCCTTATCCTTCCCTTCTCTCAATTTCTGCAAACTGCTAATATACTTTCTGTCACTATGGAATTGCCTTTTCTGGACATTTTATTCATTCATTCATTTATTATTTAAGATTTTTATTTATTAGAGAGAGAACATATAAGTGGGGGAGAGGGTAGAGGTTAGGGGGACGGGCACAGGGAGAGGGAGAAACTGACTCTGTGCTGAGAAGGCAGCCTGACATGGGGCTCAATCCCAGGACTCTGAGATCAAGACCTGAGGCAAAGTCAGATACTTAACTGACAGTCACCCAGGGGCCCCTATACATTTCATTTAAGTAGAATCCTATACATATGCACATCAATGTTTATAGCAGCAATATCCATGATAGCTAAACTATGGAAAGGGCCCAGATGTCCACTGACAGATGAATGGATAAAGAATATTGGGATGCCTGGGTGGCTCAGTTGGTTAAGCAACAGCCTTTGGCTCAGGTCATGATCCCAGAGTCCTGGGATCGAGTCCCACATCAGGCTCCCAGCTCCATGGGGGGTCTGCTTCTCCCTTTGACCTCCCCTCTCATGCTGTCTCACTCTGTCTCTCTCTCTCAAATAAATAAATAAAAAAAAAAATCTTTTTAAAAAAGAATATTATGCAGCCATCAAAAATGAAAAATGAAATCTTGCCATTTGCAATGCTGTGGGTGGAACTAGAGGGTATTATGGTAAGTGAAATAAGCCAATAAGAGAAACATAATTATCATATGATCTCATTGACATGTGGAATTTAAGAAATAAGGCAGAGGATCACAAGGGAAGAGAGGAAAAAAAAGAAACAAGAAGAAGCCAGAGAGGGAGACAAACCATAAGAGAGACTCTTAATCTCCAGAAATAAACAGGGTTGTTGGAGGGGAGGGGGGATGGGGTGGTTGATGATGGCCACTAGGGAGGGTATGTGCTATGGTGAGTGCTGTGTATTGTGTAAGACTAATGAATCACAGACCTATACCCCTGAAACAAATAATACATTATATGTTAATTATAAATAAATAAATAAATAAAATCTTACAATCTATAGACTTTTACATCTCCAGGCTTATTATATTGTAGCATGAATCTGGACTTCATTCATTTTCATAATTATTATTTTTTAGAGGAGGCAAGTGAGAGAGTGCATGCACAAGTTGGGGAGGAGGGGCAAAGAGAGAGGGAGAGAATGAATCCTAGGCAGGCTCCACACCCAGTGCAGAGCCCAGTGAAGGGCTTGATCTCACCACCCTGAGATCATAACCTGTGCTGAAGTCAAGAACTGGACACTTAACTGACTGAGCCAACCAGGCGACCCTTCTCTTCATAACTGAGTAATATTCCATTGATGAATATCTCACATTTTTAATCCATCCAGTAGTTGATGGACACGTGGACTGTTTCTACTTTTTGGCTATTAGGAATAATGCTGCTACAAAAGCCATACAAGTTATTTTGTGGATACACATTTTAAATTCTCTTGGCTGTATATGTGGGAGTGGAGTTGCTGAACCAGGAGTTAAGGCTATGTTCGCCTTTTGAAGACATGTCACCTTGTTTTCCAAGGTGACCAGACCATTTCACATTCCTAAAAGCCATGTAGAAGGGTTTCTAGTTCTCCATACCCTCACTCGTACTTCTTATTGTCTGTCTTTGTTTATGACAGCTATCCTAGGGTATGTGTGGAGTCGTGTTTCACTGTGGTTCTGATTGGCATTTTCCCAATACATTGAGGGTTTCTTTGTATGATTGTTGATCATCTGTACATTTTTTTGGGGAGAGATATATATTTAAAATATTTTTATTATTGAGTTGCAAGAGTTCTCTCTCTACATTCTCAAAACTCACTTTTCATTGCATATTTATTCACTGATCACCACACTAGTCTCTTACTGCAGTATGATCCTCAGCTCACTTTCTGTACTGCTTTTTAACTTAATGGTTTTTTAAAACAAATATTTTATTTATTTGACACAGAGAGAGAGAGAGATCACAAGTAAGCAGAGCAGCAGGCAGAGAGAGAGGGGGAAGCAGGGTCCCTGCTGAGCAGAGAGCCTGGTGGGGGGCTCAATCCCAGGACCCTGGGATCATGACTTGAGCTGAAGGCAGACGCTTAACGACTGAGCCACCCAGGCGCCCCAACTTAATGGTTTTTGTCTTGCTTGACGATAATGTTTCCTCTCAGCATTTTCTTCTATAATAGTGCTTTTGCCTGGGTATGATCTCTCTATCTGTGTAATAAAAAGAAGGATGCAGGCTACTGTAGGGGGAGAAAAGAGTCATTTCCTAATTGAAGCTATGTTAGTTTCTCTTGGTGCATAGCAAATTTCTTCAAGTGTAGAGGCTTAACACAGCACACACTGACAGTTTCCAGGGATGAGGAGCTCGGGCATGACTAAGCTGCATCCTCTGCCCAGAGCGGCAAAGACTGTAATCAGCTGTGCTACATATTCATCAGAGGCTCACTCAACTAGAGCAAGATCCACATCTACACTTCCCTAGCCTGGGATGAGGGATGGCAGGATTTATTTCTTTGCAGCTGGAGAACTCCTAGCCTTCATGGCCAGAGTCTTATAATGAGGCTCTCATCTGAGGGAGGGCCCCAATGTCTCTTTTAGGGGCCTTCCCCTGATTGAGCCAGACCCACCCAGGTGCTCTCCTTTTTGATGAACTCAAGGCAACTGATTTGGGAGCTTAATTACATCCACAAAATTCCTCACTTTTTCTATGTTCTATCAGCTACAAGGAAGTCCCACGTCCCATCCACATCCATTTCTATGTATGTATGTATATGTCTGGCTATACTTAGTGGGACATGGAGAAGCAGAAGTAGGCTTTCAGCCAAGACATAGTTAGCTGTAGTTGTCCTAACACTGAACTTCTACATCAGATGTGCCCGTCCAAGCTCTCCAGGGTCAATGGCTATTCCCTATCCATTCCTTTGAAAACACAAACCGAGCTTTAAGCTTTAGGCTTTCCTTCACTATTGAGAGCAACTCCCTCTCTATTTCTCTTCATTCCAACATCAACTACTGTGTTTTCCTTTGTTCAGACCCTGTTGTTTTGCCTCTTGTTTCTTGGCCCCTTGGAATTGACAACAGATTTTGACTTCCTGGAGATAAACCCTCACCTTCTCTCCCCACTCCAGACTCAGCTCAACCCAGCTCAGACCAGCCAAACTGCTGCCTGGAAATGGGCTTTCCAGGATTATCATGAGATGGTGGGGATGAGAGTCAGGAAGCTGAGCCGCCTGACTCCACACTCCTCCTCTGGCCTCTGGCCCCAGAGTCACCTACTGATGCTGTGCCTTAGAAGCGAGTCCTACATCCAGGCTCCCCAAACCACACAAAAACTCTGCCTCCAACTCTCTTCACCGCATCCTGGACCACCAGGCCTTACCCTGCTCCCCATAACACCTCTCTGGGGGATGCCAAGTCCCAGTCATTAACGAGCACCTCAGGTAATTCTGATCTGCTGCCCTGTTGGGAATTACTGTGATTAAAGGAAGATGGAAAGAGGTCTGAATACCAAACCCCAACATTGTATTAAGTGGTTTCCTGTCTCAATGAAAGGTGTGTTCTTCAATTATGCAGGGATAAATATGCCATTTCAGTTTATATTTTTGGACTAATTCCTCTGGATAATATCACCAGGAGAACAGAAGTTCCCAGGAATCTGCACTTTCTTTAGTGATTTTGGTCAGCAGTCATGAGACCTTCATTACTGGTCTTGCTTTTCAAACTGATGAGCTGCTCCGAACAAGATGACAAACTTTCAGGGAAAGGAGGCCAGTGCCAGGGACCTCTGACTCCACTATAATAGGAAAGGAGTGCAGGGCTCTGGTTTTCTTCAGAATTCCTTAGGTTGAAGGTCCCATCAATAGAGAGCAGTTCAGTGGGGTCTCAGGCAGGACTTTCCAAAACAGAGCAATTTCCAAAGTTATAAACATGCTGGCTGTTTTGGAAAATGTGAGGATCTCTGGTCATCATCAGTTTGTAATTGTTGAAGTTTTACAAGTGGGGGTAAAAGGGAGAATTTTGGTAACAAATTTCTCAAAGCAAAATAACAAAGACAAAATTATCCCAAATTTATTATTCTGCATGACATAAATAGGACATGTTTGTTCTATGATGGAAATATTTTTTCACTCCTTTTCTTTTAAAGAATAATCTGAAGAAAACAGGCAGTAAGCTCCTTGACACCATTCTTGGATTTTTTTTTTTAAATCTGACTCCAAAGGCAATGGCAATGAAAGCAAAAATAAATGAATGGGACTACATCAAACTAAAACACCTCTGCACATGGTGAAAGAAACCATCCACAAAATACAAAGGCAACTTTCTGAATGGGAGAAGATATTTGCAAATCATATATCTGATAAGGGGCTAATATCTAAAATACATAAAGTACTCATAACCTAATAGCGAAAGCCAAACAATCTGGTTAAAAAATGGGCAGAGGATCTGAGAAGACATTTTCCCAAAAAAGACGGACAGATGGCCAACAGACATATGAAAAGATGCTCAATATCACCCATCATGAAGGAAATGCCAATCAAAACCACGAGTTATCTCATATCTGTCAGAGTAGCTATTTTAAAAAGACAAGAGATGAGTGTTGGGGAGACTGTAGAGAAAAGGGAATACTTTTGTACTGTTGGTGGGAATGTTAATTGGTGCAACCACTGTGGAAAACAGGATGGACCTTCTTCAGAAAATCAAAAATAGAACTACCATTCAATGCAGCAATTCCACTTATGGCTACTCACCCAGAGAACGTAAAAACGCTAATTTGAAAAGATATATGCATCCCTATGTTCTTTGCAGCATTATTTACAATAGGCAAGATATGGAAATGGCATATGTGTCCATCGATGGATGGATAAAGAAGATGTGGTGTATATAAACATGGAATATTTAGTGATAAAAAGGAGAAAATCTGGTCATTTGTGACAACCTAGATAGACCTTGAGGTCATTAGGCTAAGTGAAATAAGTCGGACAGAGAGAGTAAATACTGTATGATTTCACTCATATGTGGAATCTAATAAAAACCTCAAGGAAACATACAAACAAGCAAGCAAACAAAACAAAACTTATAGATACAGAGAACTGATTGGTGGTTATCCAAGGGGAAGGGGGCTGAGGGGGTGAAAAGGA
This sequence comes from Taxidea taxus jeffersonii, assembly GCA_003697995.1. Classification (NCBI taxonomy): domain Eukaryota; kingdom Metazoa; phylum Chordata; class Mammalia; order Carnivora; family Mustelidae; genus Taxidea; species Taxidea taxus. Next base: position 52,882 of record ML106839.1, read on the forward strand.
TAAAGAGGGTTAGTTGTATGGTGAAGGACGGTAACCAGACTTATTGTGGTGATTACTTGTGGTGTATGCAAATATCGAATCATTGTGTTGTACACCTGAAACTAACACAATGATATATGCCAATTTTACCTCAAGTAAAGAAAAAAAGAATAGATGTTCTTTGATAGAGGAAATCTATTTTTTTTTTTTTTTTTGACAGACAGAGATCACAAGCAGTCAGAGAGAGAGAGGAGGAAGCAGGCTCCCTGTGAGCAGAGAGCCCAATGTGGGGCTCGATCCCAGGACCCTGGGATAATGACCTGAGCCGAAGGCAGAGGCTTTAACCCACTGAGCCACCCAGGCGCCCTAGAGGAAATCTTTTTTATAAAAAGAAGAAAAAGTTAATAAAAATAAAAGTGAAAAAAAGAATAAAGTCTGGAAAAGTCACTCCAAAGCCGATGCCTGGAGGTTGGAGTGTTACCTGCTTACTTCTGACACACATCTCACAGTACCAACAAGACGTGCATTTCACCCCAGCCGATCCCAAGGGGGATCGGAATGGGCCACGCAGGTGTTAGGTGAGAGGGTCAGTTCGCAGTTCGCTGTACGTAGGCCTCCTGTAAGGGGCCCCCACCTTTCCCAGCCCCCTCCCTCCCTGCCTGTGCACTGCACCTTGGTCTTTGCAACTGTCAGAAGCAACCATTTCATAGCCAAGTGTTTCTATTCTTAATGTGCTTCAAAATTTTTCTGCCCCATGAATATCTGGTTTGTGGATCATTTTGCCTCAGACATATCCATTTGCACTTTTCCGTGATGATCTGTATTTTGTCCCTGGCCTTTCCCATTTTTCTAATTCCTTTAGGTTATCCTTTTGCTTACGCGGAGGTTTGTCACATTTCTCCATTCCGCATCATCTGCGAAGTTCATCTTCAAGCCCTTGCTCGCTCCCCGAGGTCGTTAATAAAGACAGGTCTGAGTGAGAGGGGAGGAAAGGCCAGCTTCCCAAGTCGCCCTGGAGACCACCCTCCCGAGCCAGCCCAGTGTCCTGCAGGCTGTTTACTTCTACCAGCACATTTTTCCTTCCACATGACAGGATGGGCAGCCAAGATGATCTGCCTTCATTTATGCCATGTCTCAGGACCCTTTATTAGCTGCCAAACTTCAGATTTCATGGATGGAACATCTGTTCCTGTCAGTTTTTATGTTGGGGTTACACACAAAAGGAAAGTGCTGGCCTTCGCCTCAAGCGCCACACGAGAGGAACTGTTGTCAATTTAGTTTGTGTGTGGAAACACAACCCTCCTTCTCCGCAGGCTGTGGGAAATTACTCTCCCTTCTATACCCTCAAATTGTTCTGAGGCCTCGCTTCACTCTTTTCTGTTGTACACAGGACAAGCAACCTGCCCCCAGGAGCGTCAGCAGGGTCCCGGGCCATTCAATGCTTCCAAAATTATTTGGAAATTGGTCTGCAGCATTTTCCTCTGCCCCTTAGAGCCTGAATTCTCACTTGGTGCAAGTTTGAGCTCTGCTGATCAAGGCAGGACTTTGCCAACTGGCAAAGCCTAATTCCATGGAGGTCTTGGAAAGCAGGAAAGGGGTTGAAATCAGGATACTCAAAAAAGGGATGCAAATTAGATTTTACAATGATATTTGAGGACAGGAGGAGCCCGAGGGAGAGTTCTTTACCTGAACTGGCTCCTGACGCTAACCAGCTCTGTGGGCTTGGCTGGTTGTTCCGTCTGTCTGAGCCAGTCTTCTCAGATCTAGGATGAGAGACTGGAACTAGACAGTGCAAGGCCACTTGCAGCTATAGATCTGTGATTCTATCTGCAGAGTGCAGAAAAAGAAAAGAAAAAGAAAAAAGAGCGTGCCCTTCCCAAGCTGCTTTCACTGACAGAACAGGGAATGACTGCAGGGCTGAGAGCGGGGCCCCCTAAGAGCTGTAGAGCTCTCTTTAAGATCTCAAAGGGCTGTTTGAATCATCTTTACTCTGGCCTTTTTTTTTTTTTTCTTAGCATCATGAAGAAGATAGGCTCAAAGTCAGAATTGATGCCAAACTGAGAAGCATACAGAATTTGGCTTTGACCTCATACATCAGGTTTTTAAAGTACTTCCTCATGTAGTTCCCACACTCCTCCTGGGCAAGGGGGTGGGAGGTCCATCCTCTGATCCAGTCCTAAGCACTTCACTCAGGAGCTCATAAAGGACACACAATGTCACCTCCCAAAGGTACTCTCATTAATTCAAGTACTTACAGAAGGTCTCCTTAAAGTAGCATTGTATCCATTCATTGTTGAAATACAGAGCACCTACTAAGTGTCAGGCACAGGGATAAAAGCTGGGCACATGAAGATGAGTGACATATAGCCTCTAGCCTGATAGAGGTCACTCTTCAGCAGGGAGTCAGGGAAGTGACAGATCACTGCAACATATCTACAAAAGAGATTTGGGAGAGTGCTCCATGAGATGCACCTGTCGCTTAGAGTACAACCAGGACTACTGTTTAGAGTGAAGAGTTACAACGCTAGCTAATATGCCCACAAAAATGCTAAGCCCATTACAGGCAACCCAGCACATAGGGTCATTTTAGCTAAAGAGAAAGTATGGCTATTAAGCCCCCTTATGTCACAACTGAGACTAGCCACACATTACTTAGGTAAGGTGTTCACCCCAAAGAATTGGGTGATTCCTGACACAAAATCAACAACAGTTGCATTTCTTCTTTAGATGACTGGTGATGATTTTTTTTTTTTCAAACCATGCTTTTTCCTTCCTTCCCTCCTTCCTTCCTTCTGCTTCTCTCCCTCATTTCCTTCCTTCCCTCCTTCCTGCTTTCCTTCCTTCCTCTCTCCCTTCCTTCCTCCCTTTCTTCCTCCCCTCCTTCCTCTCTAAGTGGCTCTCCAGTAGAACTAGTTATTAGGAGAATCTTAACATACTAAAAGTATTAACATTCTAGGTATTTATTCTATGGGGGAACCACTTGCCCCATCCCTTATAAGACTTTTGCCCTTGGGAATCCATTGGCCTAAGCTTTCTTTGGGTAATTTCAGTGCACTTCATGTAAAGTCCATAAAACATCATCCGTGGAGCCAATCTCAGAAGAATGGATAACAGGTGAGATTGTTCTATAATAAGCTTCTTTTCCCCCCTAGGTCTGCCATGGTTGCTCTGCATCCTACTGACTTTAAAACTACACCATGTTATGATTGATGAGTTTCTACTGTAGAAAATTCCTTGGCTATACCATTAGCTCCAGTCCAAAGTTCTGCCAGGTAGTTAGGTTCAGGAAATAAACACATGTTGGATTTATGTTTATTTGTAATCAAAATGTTCTCTTTCCTGCACTCATTGCTAAAGGAGCTGGATCTCTCATAATTTGAGTTCACTCCCTAGCTCTATCATTTAACATATATTGCAAAAATAATCATAACCTAAAACTCCCTGAAATTGTTTCTCCAATATAACTGAAGTCTGGTGGCCTGGGTGGGCCCAAGGAAGCCAGTCCCCTACCAGGCTGTGCCCTCCACTCTACAGCCACCTTCACGTTCCATCTAGAGGTGTAGTTAGACCTTTGAGACAAACCGAGCACTTGGCTTATGACCTACATTCTTCCACAGCTACATCATCCAGAAAATTGACTTCTATTTTGTAAGGAAATTCACCATTGTGGGTTTCATCTGGCCCAATATTTATTATCCCAAGTCACAAATGGAAAAGCCAAATCAACTGATTGCTTAGCTGATCAATAACTCCACAACTTGAAGTGTTAAATGCATGTGTGATCAGTGCTCACCCACTACCATAAATAACTTGAGAGAGAAGAGGAAAAGGGACTCTCATAGGTTTACACTGTTTTAAAGAGAATCCCAATCAAGAACCTGGCCTGAATCGCATAGTTAAGGATGAAACAATATAAGAGGGTCCTCTAGAACCAAGAAAATGACAAGTATCTCCCCGCCACCCCCTCTACTCAATGTTGAATTTGAGATCACAGCTAGCATAAGTCAAGGTAAAAAAGGAAAAAGGAAAAATCAATGTTTCATTATCAGCAGATATGATTTCCTACATAGAAAATTCATGAGATTCTGCAGACAAAAATATTTACATGAACAGAGAACAAGTTTGCAAGCTAAGAATCAATACAAAAAATATCATTGACATTTTTCTACTCCAGGGACCAAAAAAGGGATATTTTAGTTCTTGAAAAAAAATTAGAAAGTATAATTTTAGATAAAGATCCTGTGCACAACAGCAACAAAAATTATAAGGTAAACAAGAATATATTAACAAAAGATGGACAAAACTTTTTGGAAAGTATTATAAAACATTTTACAAATAAGAAAAAAAGATTTGAATAAAGAGATATGCTGGACATATGGTAGGGAAGTTTTGATATCATTATAATAATTCTGCTCAAATGTACCTATAAATTCAGTGCCATTCCAAATGCCATCTTGATACTTTTTTTGTGTAGGAGTGAACAAAAAGATTGTAAAACTCATATGAGTGAATGAAGGGTCAAGTATAGTCCAGACAATTTCGAAGAAAAGAAATAAAAACAGTTCTTACCATACTAGCTATTAAGAACTTCCCTAAAGCTACAAAAATTAAGATAGGGCTAGCCCAGCATACCAATGGAATGGACCCCCATCTATACAGAAACTTTGTGAATGAGAGTAGTGGCAATATCACTCAATGGAGAAAGGATAAGGTAGTTAACAAATGATCCAATGACAGTTAGCTATTCATGTAGAGTAAGTATATTAAAATCAGTTTTCTAGGCAAAACTAAATCCCAAATGGATTAAAAGCCTGGCTATTGAAAGAAAGCAATGCTGTAAAACTTTTGTGAGAATATATGGCATATGTTTATAATATTGGCATATGGAAGGTTTTCTTGGACAAGGCACAAAAGGTACCAAACACTAAAAAAAATTATAAATTTAGCTACAAAAAACTGAAAAACTTTGGGTGAAAAAACCAAACATAACAATTAGAAGATAAGCAATAAATTAGGAGAAGATATTTCTAACTCTTAAAATAATTAAAAAAAGAATTAGTATCCAGAATATACAAAGATATCTTTCAGATCAATAACAAACACACACACATACACACAAAATATGAGCAAAGGTTAGGAACAGGAAATTTACAAAGAAATCTGAATAGTCAATAAATATATGAAAACATCAAGAAGATATTATTTCATACCCATTAATTGGAAAACATTTAAAAGTCTTACAACACACATGCTAGGATATGGGAAAACAATATGTCATTTAGTATTGCTGAGAGTGTAAATATTTACAAGCACTTTGGAGAGCAATTTCACATTATCTAGAAAAATTGAAAATAAACATGCCCAGCCACCAAGTAATTTTGCTTCTAAGTAATTACCCTAGGGAAACTCTCACACATGTACTCAGGGAGAGTTCCACACAGTTGGTTGTTACAATGTTATTTTAAATAGCAAAATGTTGGAAATCATCTAAAAGGCCATCAATAGGGAATGGATAAACTGTGGTATATTCACACACTGGAATACTAAGCCACTGTTAAAATGAATGAATGAACAATTCCATAGGTGGTAATGTGACTAAATTTGGAAAATATAAAGTTCAGCAAAAATGAGGAAACTTATAGTATACTATGTATGTACACTTTAAAAATGAAACATAATACTATATATTGAGAATATATACTAATTTAAAGATAGTGTTTGTTTCTCAGGAGGGAAGAAATGGGCCTTTACTATCTCTAGTGTTTCTTTTTAAAGAACCAATCTGAATCAAATATAGCAAAATGCTAACATCTATTAGGTCTAGATGGTAGATGTACGAAAATTTGTAGTTTTTTTGTATTTATGTGTGATGAACTTAAAAATATTGAAAAGGAAAATATTAAGTATTAAATCAAGGGATAAATCAATAGATGAAATAAATTAATAATGACTGGACACCCCAGACATTGGGGCATTTTACACAAAGAGTGGGCAGAATATTATAGCTGAGAGCACCATTAGCAAGTATCTAACCTTATTCCATACTGGACACATGTGAAAATTGAGACCTAGAGAAAATAAGTGATTTCAAAACTACACAAGTAGCCAGAATGGAACCTAGGCCTCATAACTTGCAGACCAGGACTCCCTTCCACTGCCCCATATACACCTCATCACCACCGTCATTAGAAGATACAAAGAATCAGGTCTCAGGAATAGTATGGAGAACCAATAGTGGGACCATCCTCAATAACCCAAGGGTCATCCCCAAAAGGTCTCTCAATGTAAAGAGTAACATTTAGAAACTCTCTGAGAAAACCAGACAGCTGCTCATTTATGTCATGGCCTCACCTCAAACCCTAGGACAACCTCTGCCAATTGTCAATTACTGGCAAACACCATGAAAGAAAAATACCCAAGGAAGAAAGTTGACTAGGGCTGCAAGAAACCTGCTTATTATCTTGTTGGTAGATGGCATCACTCATCTAATTTATCTTTCTAAAGTTGAGGTCGCCTCAGGACCTTAACATGTCAGTAACACAGTAACACCCAACATCTCTCCTCAAACTCCATGCATTCTGGTTTCTTTTTTTTTTTTTTAAAGATTTTATTTATTTGACAGATGGAGATCACAAGTAGGCAGAGAGGCAGGCAGAGAAAGAGGAGGAAGCAGGCTCTCCGCTGAGCAGAGAGCCCGATGCGGGACCCGATGCCAGGACCCTGAGATCATAACCTGAGCAGAAGGCAGTGGCTTAACCCACTGAGCCACCCAGGTGCCCACATTCTGGTTTCTTGATTAACCTTTGAATGCCCTGAGGCAGATAACTAGTACAGTCTGACGAGAGTGAGTTTCCCCATTTATTCTTTTCTTTTCTTTTTCTTTTTTATTGTGTTCAGTTAGCCACTGTATGGTACATCACTAGTTTTTGATGTAGCATTCAATGATTCTTTGAAAACCCAAAAGACTCCACCCTAAAATTACTAGAACTCATACAGCAGTTCAGCAATGTGGCAGGATACAAAATCAGTGCACAGAAATCAGTTGCTTTTCTATACACTAACAATGGAACTGTAGAAAGAGAAATGAAGGAATTGATTCCATTCATAATAGTAAGAAAAGCCATAAGACACCTAGGAATAAACCTAACCAAAGAGGTAAAGGATCTATACTCTAGGAACTACAGAAAACTTATGAAAGAAATTGAGGAAGACACAAAAAGATTGGAAGAATAAACATTGTTAAAATGTCTATCCTGGAAGCGGCAGGCTGAGACAACAGCAGGCAGCAGGAGATCAGCTAGATAGCTTATCAAACCATTCTGAACACCTACAAATCCAACAGGAGATCAAAGAAAACAAGAGCAACAATTCTAGAAACAGAAAATTGACCACTTTCTGAAAGGTAGGACCAGCAGAGAAGTGAATCCAACGCGACGGGAAGATAGACCATGGGGGGAGGGGCCAGCTCCCGGCAAGCGGTGGAGCAAAGGAGCACAAAATCAGGACTTTTAAAAGTCTGCTCCATGGAGGGACATCGCTCCAGAGGCTAAACTGGGGTGAAGACCTCATGGGGACAGCGTGGCCTCAGGTCCTGAGGGGTCACAGAAGGATTGGGGGTGTCTGAGTGTTGCAGAGCTCACAGGTATTAGAGCAGGGAAGCTGGCTACGGAGACAGAGCCTAGGAGTGGGCTCTCAAGTCAGGGTTACCTTGAACTGTAATCTGTGACACGGGCCAGTGCTCTGTGTGTGGGGTCCCCACAAGATCCGGGGAGACTCTGACCTGGAAGAGCTCAGGGATCTGCGGGGTTCAGAGACTCCAGGTGGGGCTGTGTGCCACAGACAGAGACGCTTGGTCACAGGCTGGGTGAGCTGGGAGCGCAGCTGGAGGCCAGTGAGATGGGACTGATTGCAAGATTTTCTCCAAGCGCGGCTGGAAGCCGGGGAGACGGGAGTGACGGAGCGCTTTTCTTGAAGGCGCACTGAAGAGTGGGGCCCCGAGCTCTCGGCTCCTCTGGGCCAGAGATTAGGAGGCCACCATTTTCATTCCTGTCCTCCAGAATTCTATGGAAAGCGTTCAGGGAACAAAAGCTCACGAAAGCGAACCCGAGCGGATTTCTTAGCCTGGCCCCTGGTAAGGGCAGTGCAATTCCGCCTGGGGCAGAGACACTTGAAAATCACTACAACAGGCCCCTCCCCCAGAAGATCAACAAGAAATCCAGCCAAGAGCAAGTTCACTTACTAAGGAGAACAGCGGAATTCCAGAGGAGAAAGCAAAGCATGGAATCCATGGCTTTCTCCCCATGAATCTTTAGTCTTGCAAAGTTAATTAAATTTTAAAAATTTTTTTTCTCTTCTGCTAATTTTTTTTTAACTTTTACCCTTTCCTCTTTTAACATTTTTTAACTAGTTTATCTTAATAACTTTCTTTAAAAAAATCTTTTTTGAACCTTTATTATTATAGTCATATTTTATCCTTCATTGTATCTAACTTTATTCTTTGTATACACATAAGGTTTTTTCTTCTAAAAAATTTGGGGTACAACTTCTTCTAATAGATCAAAATACACCCTAAATCTAGCACCGGGCTTGATCTAGTCTCCAGTCCAAGCATGTTCTCTCCACTTTCTTTTTTTTTATTCTCCCAACCAACTTACCTTATCAACTCCTTTGTTAGAAATTTAAAAAATTTTTTTTTCCTCTTTATAGTCATATTCCATCCCTTCATTGTGTTTACCCTTATATATGTTCTTCATTCTTTAAAATTATGGGAGGTAGTTTCTTCTAAGAGACCAAAATACCCACCAAATTAAGTGGGTGACCCTATTCTAGTCACCAGTCTAATATATATATATATTTTTTTCTTTTTATATATTTTTTCTTTATTTGTGTTCTTTTTTTAATTTTTTTTTCCTCTTTTCTGAACTTCTTTTACCCTCTTTCTCCCCCACCCCCCCAATTTGGGGTCTCTTCTGATTTGGTTAAAGCACATTTTCCTGGAGTCTTTGCCACCCTTTTAGTATTTCATTTGCTCCTTCATATATTCTTATCTGGACAAAATGACAAGGCAGAAAAACTCACCACACAAAAAAAAGAACAGGAGGCAGTACCAAAGGCTAGGGACCTAATCAATATAGACATTGGTAATATGTCAGATCTAGAGTTCAGGATGATGATTCTCAAGGTTCTAGCCAGGCTCGAAAAAGGCATGGAAGATATTAGAGAAACCCTGCCTGGTGAAATAAAAGCCCTTTCTGGAGAAATAAAAAGAACTAAAATCTAACCAAGTTGAAATTAAAAAAAAGCTATTAATGAGGTGCAATAAAAAATGGAGGCTCTTACTGCTAGGATAAATGAGGCAGAAGACAGAATTAGTGATATAGAAGACCAAATGACAGAGAATAAAGAAGCTGAGCAAAAGAGAGACAAACAACTAATGGTCCACTAGGGGAGAATTCGAGAGATAAGTGATACAAGATGAAACAACATTAGAATAATTGGGATTCCAGAAGAAGAAGAAAGAGAGAGTGGAGCAGAAGGTATATTGGAGAGAATTATCATAGAGAATTTCTCTAATATGGCAAAGGGAACAAGCATCAAAATCCAGGAGGTGCAGAGAATCCCCCTCAAAATCAATAAGAATAGGCCCACACCCCGTCATCTAATAGTAAACTTTACAAATCTTAGCAACAAAGAAAAAATCCTGAAAGCAGCCTGGGACAAGAAGTCTGTAACATACAATGGTAAAAATATTAGATTGGCAACAGACTTATCCACAGAGACCTGGCAGGCCAGAAAGAACTGGCATGATATATTCAGAGCACTAAATGAGAAAAACATGCAGCCAAGAATACTATATCCAGCTAGACTACCATTGAAAATAGAAGGAGAGATAAAAAGCTTCCAGGAAAAACAAAAACTGAAAGAATTTGGAAACACCAAACCAGCTCTACAGGAAATATTGAAAGGGGTCCTCTAAGCAAAGAGAGACCCTAAAAGTAGTAGATCAGAAAGGAACAGAGACAATATACAATAACAATCCCCTTACAGGCAATGCAATGGCACTAAATTCATATCTCTCAATAGTTGCCCTGAATGTAAATGGGCTAAATGCCCCAATCAAAAGACACAGAGTTTCAGAATGGATAAAAAAACAAAACCCATCCATATGCTGCCTACAAGAAACTCATTTTAGACCCAAAGACACCTCCAGATTGAAAGTGAGGGGGTGGAAAACAATTTACCATGCTAATGGACATCAGAAGAAAGCTGGGGTGGCAATCCTTATATCAGATCAATTAGATTTTAAGCCAAAGACTATAGTAAGAGATGAGGAAGGACACTATATCATACTCAAAGGGTCTGTCCAACAAGAAGATCTAACAATTTTAAATATCTATGCCCCTAATATGGGAGCAGCCAACTATATAAACCAATTAATAACAAAATCAAAGAAACACATTGACAATAATACAATAATAGTAGGGGACTTTAACACTCCCTTCACTGAAATGGACAGATCATCCAAGCAAAAGATCAACAAGGAAATAAAGGTTTTAAATGACACACTGGAGCAGATGGACATCACAGATATATTCAGAACATTCCATCCCAAAGCAACAGAATACACATTCTTCTCTAGTGCCCATGGAACATTCTCCAGTATAGATCACATCCTGGGTTATAAATCAGGACTCAACTGGTATCAAAAGATTGGGATCATTCCCTGCATATTTTCAGACCACAATGCTCTGAAGCTAGAACTCAATCATAAGAGGAAATTTGGAAAGAACCCAAATACATGGAGACTCAAAAGCATCCTTCTAAAGAATGAATGGGTCAACCAGGAAATTAAAGAAGAATTGAAAAAAAATCATGGCAACAAATGATAATGAAAACACAATGGTCCAAAATCTGTGGGACACAGCAAAGGCAGTCCTGAGAGGAAAATATATAGCAATACAAGCCTTTCTCAAGAAACAAGAGAGGTCTCAAATACACAACCTAACCCTACACATAAAGGAGCTCGAGAGAGAACAACAAAGAAAGCCTAAACCCAGCAGGAGAAGAGAAATAATAAAGATCAAAGCAGAAATAAATGAAATAGAAACCAAAAAAACAATAGAACAAATCAATGAAACTAGGAGCTGGTTCTTTGAAAGAATTAATAAGATTGAAAAACCCCTGGCCAGATTTATCAAAAAGAAAAGAGAAAGGACCCAAATAAATAAAATCATGAATGAAAGAGGAGAGATCACAACCAACACCAAAGAAATACAAACAATCATAAGAACATATTATGAGTAACTCTATGCCAACAAATTTGACAATCTGGAAGAAATGGATGCTTTCCTAGAGACATATAAACTGCCAAAACTGAACCAGGAAGAAATAGAAAACCTGAATAGGCCCATAACCAGTAAGGAGATTGAAACAGTCATCAAAAATCTCCCAACAAACAAAAGCCCAGGGCCAGATGGCTTCCCAGGTGAATTCTACCAAACATTTAAAGAAGAATTAATTCCTATTCTCCTGAAACTGTTCCAAAAAATAGAAATGGAAGGAAACTTCCAAACTCATTTTATGAGGCCAGCATCACCTTGATCCCCAAACCAGACAAGGATCCCATCAAAAAAGAGAATTACAGACCAATATCCTTGATGAACACAGATGCTAAAATTCTCACCAAAATACTAGCCAATAGGATCCAACAGTACATTAAAAGGATTATTCACCATGACAAAGTGGGATTTATTCCAGGGCAGCAGGGTTGGTTCAACATCCGCAAATCAATCAATGTGATACAGTACATCAACAAAAGAAAGAACAAGAACCATATGATACTCTCAATAGATGCTGAAAAAGCATTTGACAAAGTACAGCATCCCTTTCTGATCAAAACTCTTCAAAGTATAGGGATAGAGGGCACATACCTCAATGTTATCAAGCAATCTATGAAAAAACCACCGCAAATATCATTCTCAATGGAGAAAAACTGAGAGCTTTTCTGCTAAGGTCAGGAACACGGCAGGGATGTCTGTTATCACCACTGCTATTCAACATAGTACTAGAAGTCCTAGCCTCAGCAATCAGACAACAAAAAGAAATTAAAGGCATCCAAATCGGCAAAGAAGAAGTCAAACTATCGCTCTTTGCAGATGATATGATACTATATGTGGAAAACCCAAAAGGCTCCACTCCAAAACTGCTAGAGCTTGTACAGGAATTCAGTAAAGTGTCAGGATATAAAATCAACACACAGAAATCGGTTGCATTTCTTTACACCAACAACAAGACAGAAGAAAGAGAAATTAAGGAGTCAATCCCATTTACAATTACACCCAAAACCATAAGATACCTAGGAATAAACCTCACCAAAGAGGCAAAGAATCTATACTCAGAGAACTATAAAGTACTCATGAAAGAAATTGAGGAAGACACAAAGAAATGGAAAAATGTTCCATGCTCATGGATTGGAAGAATAAATATTGTGAAAATGTCTATACTACCTAAAGCTATCTACACATTTAATGCAATGCCTATCAAAATCCCATCCATTTTTTTCAAAGAAATGGAACAAATAATCCTAAAATTTATATGGAACCAGAAAAGACCTCAAATAGCCAAAGGAATATTGAAAAAGAAAGCCAAAGTTGGTGGCATCACAATTCCAGACTTCAAGCTCTACTACAAAGCTGTCATCATCAAGACAGTATGGTGCTGGCATAAAAACAGACACATAGGGCGCCTGGGTGGCTCAGTGGGTTAAGCCGCTGCCTTTGGCTCAGGTCATGATCTCACGGTCCTGGGATCGAGTCCCGCATCGGGCTCTCTGCTCAGTGGGGGGCCTGCTTCCTCTTCTCTCTCTGGTGCCTCTCTGTCTACCTGTGATCTCTCTCTCTGTTAAATAAATAAATAAAATCTTTAAAAAGAAAAAAAAAAAACAGACACATAGATCAATGGAACAGAATAGAGAGCCCAGAAATAGACCCTCAACTCTATGGTCAACTAATCTTCGACAAAGCAGGAAAGAATATCCAATGGAAAAAAGACAGCCTCTTCAACAAATGGTGTTGGGAAAATTGGACAGCCACATGCAGAAAAATGAAATTGGACCATTTCCTTACACCACACACGAAAATAGACTCAAAATGGATGAAGGACCTCAACGTGAGAAAGGAATCCATCAAAATCCTTGAGGAGAACACAGGCAGCAACCTCTTTGACCTCAGCCGCAGCAACTTCTTCCTAGGAACAACGCCAAAGGCAAGGGAAGCAAGGGAAAAAATGAACTATTGGGACTTCATCAAGATCAAAAGCTTTTGCACAGCAAAGGAAACAGTCAACAAAACCAAAAGACTACTGACAGAATGGGAGAAGATATTTGCAAATGACATATCAGATAAAGGGCTAGTATCCAAAATCTATAAGGAGCTTAGCAAACTCAACACCCAAAGAACAAATAATCCAATCAAGAAATGGGCAGAGGACATGAACAGACATTTCTGCAAAGAAGACATCCAGATGGCCAACAGACACATGAAAAAGTGCTCCACATCACTGGGCATCAGGGAAATACAAATCAAAACCACAGTGAGATACCACCTCACACCAGTCAGAATGGCTAAAATGAACAAGTCAGGAAATGACAGATGCTGGTGAGGATGTGGAGAAAGGGGAACCCTCCTACACTGTTGGTGGGAATGCAAGCTGGTGCAACCACTCTGGAAAACAGCATGGAGGTTCCTCAAAAAATTGAAAATGGAACTACCTTATGACCCAGCAATTGCACTACTGGGTATTTACCCTAAAGATACAAACGTAGTGATCCAAAGGGGTAAGTGTACCTGAATGTTTATAGCAGCAATGTCCACAATAGCCAAGTTATGGAAAGAACCTAGATGTCCATCAACAGATGAATGGATAAAGAAGAGGTGGTATATATATACAATGGAATACTATGCAGCCATCAAAAGAAATGAAATCTTACCATTTGCGACGACATGGATGGAACTAGAGTGTATTATGCTTAGCGAAATAAGTCAATCGGAAAAAGACAACTATCACATGATCTCCCTGATATGAGGAAGTGGAGATGCAACGGGGGTGGGGGTTAAGGTGGTAGGAAAAGAAAAAATGAAACAAGATGGGATTGGGAGGGAGACAAACCAAAAGAGACTCTTAATGTCATAATGCAAACTGAGGGGGGTGGGAGGGGAGAGGGGTTGGAGAGGGTGGTAGGGTTACATTATATGTTTAAATAAAAAAAGCTTAAATAAAAAAAAAAGTGCTCCACATCACTGGGCATCAAGGAAATACAAATCAAAACCACAATGAGATACCACTTCACACCAGTCAGAATGGCTAAAATGAACAAGTCAGGAAATGACAGATGCTGGTGAGGATGTGGAGAAAGGGGAACCCTCCTACACTGTTGGTGGGAATGCAAGCTGGTGCAACCACTCTGGAAAACAGCATGGAGGTTCCTCAAAAAGTTGAGAATAGAGCTACCTTATGACCCAGCAATTGCACTACTGGGTATTTACCCTAACGATACAAACGTAGTGATCTGAAGGGGCACTTGCACCCAAATGTTTATAGCAGAAATATCCACAATGGCCAAGTTATGGAAAGAACCTAGATGTACATCAACAGATGAATGGATAAAGAAGAGGTGGTATATATATACAATGGAATACTTTGCAGCCATGAAATGAAATGAAATGTTGCCATTTGTGATGACATTGATGGAATTAGAGGGTATTATGCTTAGCAAAATAAGTCAACTGGAGAAAGACAACTATCATATGATCTCCTTGATATGAGGAAGAGGAGATGCAACAGGGGTGGGGGTTAAGGGGGTAGGAAAAGAATAAATGAAACAAGATGGGATTGGGAAGGAGACAAACCAAAAGAGACTCTTAATGTCATAAAACAAACTGAGGGGGGTGGAGGGGAAGGGTGTTAGGAGAGGGTGGTGGGGTTACATTATACATTTATATAAAAAAATGTCTATCCTGCCCAGAGAAATTGACATTTTCAAAGCCATCCCTATTAAAATAACATTGGCATTTTTCAAAGAGCTGGAAAAAACAATCCTAAAATTTGTATGGAACCAGTGAAGACCCTGAATTGCCAAGGGAATGATGAAAAAGAAAAACAAAGCTGGGGGTTTCACATTGCCGACTTTGAGCTATATACAAAACTGTGATCACTGAGACAGCATGGTATTGGCTACAATAGATAGATACATGGAGCAATGGAACAGAATAGAGACTCCAAAAATGAATCCTCAAATCTATGGTCAACTAATCTTTGACAAATCAGGAAAAAATTACCCATTGGAAAAAAGACAATCTCTTCAATAAGTGGTGCTGGGGAAATTGGACAGCTACATGTAGAAGAGTGAAACTGGACCATTCCCTTATACCAGACACAAAGATAAACTCAAAATGGATGAAGGATCTCAATGTGAGACAAGAATCCATGAAAATCTTAGAGGAGAACAAAGGCAATAACCTCTTCGACATCAGCCACAGTAACTTCTTTCAAGACACATCTCCAAAGGCAGGTGAAACAAAAGCAAAAATGACCTCATGAGATAAAAAGCTTTGCACGGCAAAGGAAACAGTCAACAAAACTAAGAGGCAGCCACAGAAAGGGAGTAGATATTTGCAAATAACATTACAGATAAAGATCTGGTACCCAAGATTTATAAAGAACTTCTCAAACTCAATATTCAAAAAACAAATAACCCAGTCAAAAAATGGGCAGAAGACATGAACTGACACTCTCCAAAGAAGACATACAAATGGCTAACAGACACATGAAAAAATGCTCAACATCACTAGCCATCAGGGAATTACAAATCAAAACCACAATGAGATACCACCTCATACCAGTTAAAATGGCAAAAATTAACAAAACAGGAAACAACAAATGTGGGCGAGGATGTGGAGAAAGGGGAACTCTCTTACATTGTTGGTGGGAATGCAAGCTGGTACAGCCACTCTGGAAAACAGTATGGAGGTTCCTCAAGATGTTAAGAATAGAGCTACCCTACAACCCAGCAATTGCACTACTAGGTATTTACCCCCTACAACCCAGCAATTGCACCACTAGGTATTTACCCCAAAGATACAGATGTAGTGAAAAACGGGGCACATGCACTCCAATGTACCTCATTTAGTCTTATCATTGTCTCCCCATCTACCTTATTCATGCTTATCCATGGCTTCCTTCATAAAGAGATTTGAATATATTCAACGTCTTTTCTAGCACCAGGTACTTTATTGTAATTAACAACATAGCTAATTTCTTGGATGCTTATTAGGCACTAGACATTGCTCTATGCACTTTTGGATTATTACTTCATTTAATCCTCCCCAAAATACCTGTGAGGTGGATATAATAGCTACCATCCTTTTAAAAACAAGGATCACAATCAGAGGACTTAAGAACATTTTCCAAGGTCATACTAATAATGTCATGGGAGAGGATTCAAACATAGGCCTTTGGTTCCTACACCTAAACCATCACACACAACACAAATTTCACTTTATTCTTTGAGTGCCTACTCATTTCACCATTGAGTATGATGTTAATTGTGGGATTATCGTATATAACTTTTATTACGTTGAGGTACATTCTTTCTATACCTAATTTGTTAAAAGGTTTTTTTTTTTTAATGAAAAAATGCTGCATTTTGCCAGAGACTTTCTCCCATCCCTATAATGTACTTCCAGCCATATTTTTAAGGGGAAACCCTGTTAGAGAGAAAACAGATGGAGATACACATCTAGTCAAGTTTTCCATTATCCCTTTTTTTCTCTTTTATCTTTCACAGATGTAGTCCAATCTGTTTTGTCTATTTTTTTCCTTCATCTAATCCTAAAATCCAGAGCTACAAGGATCTTAGAGGTCATCACTTCTTTTAGTGACTCAAAAATCACATTATTAGAGAGTTCAAGACAAGAGTCTCCTTGCATCCCCCTACTCCTAGCCAGTGCCAGTTCCATCAGTTCAACCCAGGCTTTCTGTTCTCTGGAGTTTCAGTGGATTGATTAGAAAGGATCAAGGCAGCAATCTCTGCTGTTTGACCTGAAACTGTCATGGTCCAAGGGCCTGGAACTAACATTTTTGCTTACACTTTTGTCTGTTCCTTATTTCTCATGCTTTTGTCGGCTCATTGGCTAAAGGTCCCCAACTCTTTATCTCCTTTAAGGAAGACCTGGTAATGTTCCCTTCGGGTGTCATGTTGTAATTGGATCTTATTTAAATTTAATTTTAAAGTTCATTTGTTTATTCCCCTTCAACAATTAATGGCCATTTTCTAATATATTTGATTAACCTGTTATATAGATAAAATATGGCAGTGATTGGAAGCTTCATGGTTTGGATGTTAGTTGAAGTACGTGCTATACATTCACCTTCTTATTAATTATGGGTATGTCATAATTAATGACCCATACATAATTAATAATGGGTATGTAAAAACTATGTTGAGTATGTCAAATAATAGAGTCAAAACTTAAAAAAAGATAAGCTATGGTGATAGACTAAAACTGGTAGAATGAATAGAATACAGATAAATGGAATTCTACATTTAGACCCCTCCACCAAAAAAAAAAAAAAAAATGGTTAAGGACAAGATAGAGGTATAAGGCTTAAAAGCAGAATTTGGTGTTTATTTATCACAAATTGTGTATGAACTCTAAGTGTGATGCAGCTGCTAAAACCAAGGTATTTTAGGCTCTTTTAATACTAGTGTGGTATCAAGGTTAGTTCTAGTTGGTCACACCACATCTAAATTATTCCAGTTCGGGCCTTTTTAAAGTGGCTATGGATAAGCAAGGACTCATGTAAGAATAGTGAAAAACTTAAATGGAAATTTTAGATAGGAGAAAAGATTAACTCTTCAATAGCTTAATTTAAATACTGGAAGCATTGTCATGTAGACTTGCTTTGTATTTGTATATGCCTAGAAGGCAAAATGACCCAAATCATACAGAGGTGTAATTTGGAACCATATAACTGGAGGCATTTTAATGATTAGAGCTGTTGAATAAGATGGGCTGCTCTCATGAGAGAATTACCTATCGTTAGAGGTGTCCAAACACAGGCTGGTTGTCTTGCTGTGAAGAACACTGTGACAAAGTGGAAGATTATAGGGGATGACCATAGCATTGCTTCAACTCAGAGATGCTCAGCTTGTGAGTAATTTTGCAGCTCCACCTCTGTGCTGTAAGAGGCACTGAAATAAGGGAAAAAAGGATCATGAGAGTGTTCTTAGCCCTTATGAACTAGCAAACCCAAAGGAGACTATAAAAGAGAGAGAGGAGCAATGATTCTCACTTTATTTTTCTTTTTTTAAGTAGCAGACTCCTCCTTCCCTCCCACCTTTACAAAATGAAATGCTATATAGAACCCAATTTTGAAAATAAAAAAAGAACTAATTTGAGTGGTCAGGACTGGGGGCAGCCACTGGCTTAGAGTCCCATCTACTGAGATGCCTTACCCTCAAAGAGGTTTCTGTGGTATCTTTCTGGAACCAGAGCTCCCTGGAAGTCAGTCTGAAACCACTAAGGGGAGGCTTGAGAGAAATCTCTTGGGTTTGAGAAGAAGGAGGAAATTGGAAAATTCTGGGAAAACAATGTCCAGTCTCTTTAGCCCCATTAAATGTACTATGTCCACATAATAAATCTGGGAATAATAGAAAAAAATGCCAAGGAACTTTCCCAGGTCAATTCTCTTCTACTTATTGGAATGTGCCTCATTTATTGAGTCCCCTTATTTCTCTGTTTTGGCTCTGTGTCATAGATCCTCCTCCACTGCCCCCTGCTTCTTCAGATCTTGTGACCTAGTTTTTGATTTGCTGGTTATATGCAGTTGGGTTCACTCCTCATCCAGTCCCCATTTGGCAGGGAAAGGAATAGTGGCAAATTGTAGAATCTGCATGAGCAGAAGACCTAAATGTTGGTTGGGATCTGTTAGCTAAAATGGGAGATCTGGCTACCCCATAGTAACCTGCCTGTGTAATCCCCAAGTAGGGGATTCTCAAAGAACCATGCCAGAAGCTGTGGCAGGAAACTCTGTCTCCTCCTTCCTGGTCCTCTCTACCCAGGCATAGGAAATAGGTTTGGTTATGGGGTATGGGGAGATAGAGACAGAAAGGTGCATCAGCATACACTCTCTATATAGCAGTCAGGTCCAATGCATTCAATTTGGATTTAAAGAGTTTAATAAAAGTGTGAGCAGGATTTAGGGAAAGCAACCAGGGATGGCGGTAGTAATACCCCTGGATCTGAAGGAGCAAGGAAAAGACTAGTTGTTGGAACCAAGACAGAAAGAACTCTAGATATAAGGCTGCCCAACAGGAGTTGTGGCCTTCAGGAGCGGGAGCAGCCAAATGACAGCAACCAAGGTCCATCAAAGGGGGAGCTGGAGAATTAGTACTCTGACGTCACTTTCCTCCTGCCTCCTACCCTCTTGCTACAGCCTTCCATTGTCTCTGAACCAACAGGAAGTCAGGTATCAGTGGAACCCCTTGGTGGAACTCCCCTGGGTCTCTATTAGGGTAGAAAGCCTGCTGGGTTTATAGCAGGGTAGGAAGTGAATCTGAAGGGGCAAAAGGAAGAAGATATTTAGCACACCAAACTTCAAAATCCTGGCATGCTTTGTGTTTCAGTTATGTGGAGAATATCACATTCATACCAGCTCAACTTTATTCACAACCCATTGCAATTACGTGTTTTACTGATGATCCTACGATCCTAGATAAAGAACTCTCTACAAACCATTTGCCTTTATGGTGGGCATGCTCATTCTTACTGAAGTTAATACTGAGCATTTTCCAAATCTTTTTTTTTGGAAAGTAAAGCCAAAAGAACTATTTAAGGATATCTCCTATCTCCAGTTTGCCATTTGCCTCCTCTGGTCTTCTAAGCAGACACTTCAGGATATGAGGTATAAGATGACTGGGACCCCAACACTGGGAACATTCTGCTTTAGAATTGACCATGAAAAGCGATAAGCAAATAACAATAGGCCTGGACTTCAATCCACATGGACTTCATGTGGATAAAATCCATTTAATTTTTCAAGTTGGGAAGCAGAGGTATATGATTTTTACATGGTTTCTAGCTTAGCATCTAAGTATGATGCATCTAAGGAATCATTGAAAAATAAATTGTCCATTTATTTGTAAACATTCTCACAAACATGGAGTTTGTGAATGAATTACCTTCTCTAGAGGTAAACTACATTACAGGAAACTCAAAAATGTAAGCTACCCCAATGGATGTATATGAGGCATCAGTTTCTTTTTCAACTGAATCACTAATTATTATTGAGTATCTATTTCAGGAGATTGCTCTGGTAATCAATTGTTAAATAACAAATCTCCTTAAAACTCACTGGCTAATATAGCAATTTATTATTATATTTCACATTACCATATGTTTATTTGGCTCACCTGGGAAGTCCTATGGGGGGGTGTGTGTCTCTTATGTGATTGCAGTCAGATGGTGGCCAGGAGTAGAATCATCTTCAGGCTCAACAGGGCTGGTTATCCAAGATGGCTCATGGCTGGCAGTTGACCTTGGTCAGTATCTAGGAGCTTAGCTAGGACTGTTAACTTGATTTTTCTACAATTAGTCTTTCCATATCCTTGGGCCTCTCACAATGTGGAGCCTGGATACTACCAGTGAGTGAGTATCTTAAAAGATGCAGATGAATCTGCAAAGCTTCTTATAATTAGTCTCAGAATTCATGTAGTGTTAGCAAGATTGAGTTATTCAGTTTTTTAAAAAATAGGAAGGGTGTTGCAAGACACTAGGTACAAGGTACTCCCATGAACAATGTCTCAATGGTATGTTATAGCATGAAATATGTAGGGAACTACAAGTATTTAGGTATTATTAGAGTCTAAGATTTGCAGGAGGATGTGGCAGGAGATGGGCTGGAAAGCCAAGAATAGATAGGCACACAAGAATTTTGTACATTTTTGAATGCTTTGCTAGGAAGTCTGACCTTATAGATTTGGGGAGCCTTTGAGTTTTAAAGCAGAGGTGTGACTGGTCATAGCAGACTTTCAGACATATGCCTTTATGCATGCAGTGTGGTGAGTGGATTTAGAGGAGGCAACACCCCAAGACTTGAGATAGGGAGACCTGTTAGGACTTCATTGTACTCCAGGTCAGAGGCTGATGGTGTAAACAAAGATGGTAATTGAGAGGATGCAAGAAAGGGGATAGAATTAGAAATATCTAAAGGAAAATTGGAAGCACTGGAAGCACTGAGTGACTATTTGAATTTTGGGAGCTAAGTTTTAAGTTGTATGTTGTATGTTTTAATTCCCAGATTTCTATGCAGGGCCTGAGGGTCTTAATTTCTCAATGAAGTAGTTGGTGAGATTGTTGGAGATATTCTGAGATTTTTCCTGATTTTATGAAAAGTTTAATCTTCAGAGAGTAGAATCACATTGAGTCTTGAACAGAAAAGTGTGTGTGTTCAGGGTGGGGGGGTGGCTTCTAAGAATAATGACAGTAAAAAGACAGAAGAAAACATGATTATCCAATTAAGTCAGAAAAGGAGTATAAAGAAGCAAAGCAAAAAAAACCACCCTGTAACAAAAAGACAAAATACAATCATGCAAACAAGTATAAACAAATTCATTTTCACCACTATGAATGGCTTAAAGACATTTTTTAAAAGGCAGGGGGGCACCTGAGTGACTCAGTCAGTTAAGCGTCTCATGATTTTAGCTCAGGTCATGATCTCAGGGTTGTGACATTGAGCCCCATGTTGGGCTCCACACTGGGTGTGGAGCCTGCTTGGGATTCTCTCTCTCCCTTTGTACCTCCCACCACCCTCTCCCACTCAAAAAAAAAAAAAAAAAAAGACAGAAATTCTGATTGGGTGAAAATATATTCCAACGATATAAGTATATATGAATATGTTCACATATATTTGTGTGTGTGTACATACACGTATATATGTATATATAGTAGGAAAGGAGGTAGTAGGCAAATATTAATTAAAATAAAATAGGGTTAACTATATTAATATCATCAATATTGTATCAATGTCAGAATAGATGCAAGATAAAAACTGTTATTAGACACAATGTCATTATATGATGATATAGAAACAATTCATTAGGAAGATTTTATTATTATTATTATTTAAAGATTTATTTATTTATTTGAGAGACAGAGAGAGAGAGAGAATGTGTGTGCACATGAGTATGAGAGGGTGGGGCAGAAGGAGAGGGAGAGAGAAACTCAAGTGGACTACACACTGAGCACAGAGCCAGTGAGGGGCTCCATCCCAAGGACCCTGAGACCACGACTTGAGCCAAAACCAAGAGTCAGACATTTAACCCACTATGCCACTTAGACACCCCCATTAGGAAGATTTTATATTTTGAATGTGCACACATCAAACATATATAAATCCCACAGTGACAAAATTAGAGACAGAAATTTACAAATATAGGGGCGCCTGGGTGGCTCAGTGGGTTAAAGCCTCTGCCTTCGGCTCAGGTCATGATCCTACGGTCCTGGGATCGAGTCCCGCATTGGGCTCTCTGCTCAGCAGGGAGCCTGCTTTCCCCCCTCTCTCTGCCTCTCTGCCTGCTTGTGATCTCTGTCTGTCAAATAAATAAATAAAATCTTAAAAAAAAAGAAAGAAATTTACAAATAATACCCTAGTTAAATAGTAAGTTCTTAAGAAGTAGAAAAATTTGAACAACATAATCAACAAGCTGTATTTGTGAGGTTAGGAGAGGTGGTGCCTCAGTATCATTTTAAGCACAAGATTTTTTTTTCTTTTTATTTAAGCTTTATTTAAACATATAATGTAACCCCACCACCCTCTCCCAACCCCTCTCCCCCCCACCCCCCTCAGTTTGTTTTATGACATTAAGAGTCTCTTTTGGTTTGTCTCCCTCCCAATCCCATCTTGTTTCATTTTTTCTTTTCCTACCACCTTAACTCCCACCCCCGTTGCATCTCCACTTCCTCATATCAGGGAGATCATGTGATAGTTGTCTTTCTCCATTTGACTTATTTCGCTAAGCATAATACACTCTAGTTCCATCCATGTCGTCGCAAATGGTAAGATTTCATTTCTTTTGATGTTAAGCACAAGATTTTAACGACTCAATAGTCACCATTTATTTCTCACTCAAACTTCTGTCCAAAAGAGTCTGGGACTATGTCTCTTTACAGAGGCTAATGGAGGCTTATGATCTTTTAGCTCTACCATCTGTGACAAGCAGCTACTTCTTTCCTTGCAGAAGGGGGAAAAAAGACCAGAAAATTACTCATGGCTTTTCACTGATTCAGCCTGAAAGAGAGACATGGAGCTTCCATTCACTAGACCTAGCTCTATGACTCTTATAAATTAATGGATGCTGATTTTAAAAACTATATATGTATATAATACATACACATATACATAATATATAATATATTTATATAGAGATTTAGACATAATATATAAAATATACATATATTTTAAAAAGACCCCATTTGAAATAGCAATAAAACCCAAGCCTGTAATAGGGAAATTTTGGAAGCCAATTAAATGTGAATCAATAGACAATAATTTCAGAGTTGTATAGTCACATATCTGACAATACAACAGTTAAAATGAAAGAATTGACTCTACTTCTGTGAACACTGGAGAAACAATGATCTGGAAAATCTTTTGAGTAAAAAAGTCAGGTTTCATAATATCTGTATTATGATACTATTTTCATAAGTTAAAAAATGCATAAAATAATGCTACTTATTCAAATGGATATATACAAATGCTGTGAAAATAGAATAACGTGGGTAGAAAAGATACTATACCAACTTCAGGCTGGAGGTTACCTCTTGAGAGGGAGAAATAATAGACTGAGAATTGAAAGACTCAACAGTAGTATCTTATTTCTTTAAAAAAAAGGTCTGAAGCAAATTATATGAAGTGATAAATGTTTCTAAATCTGGATAGTAGGTAGCTGTCTTTTTTTTAGCCTCCTGTGTTGAATTTATTGTGTAATCAAGTAATTAAAAATTTTTAAAAATGTGACAAAACGTACATAAAGTACTTTGCCAGCACTTTGAGGAAGGCAAACCGTGTGTGGCTAACAGCAGAGAAATGTTGTACCTTCTAAGTGGATGGGTGCTGGAAGACTCAGTCTTGTTACTTACCAAGGCTTTTCCAGACTTCTTGTGCCTGCTTTATTCTAGGTACAGAGATGACCTGGCTGCCACAGTCCTCCGCTGCTTTTAATCATCAGGGTGATGGGTTCTGCCCGTTTATCCAAATCACATGAAGAAATGCAAGTAGCTACATTTTCTTTAGAGGCCTTATAAAATAAGAAAAATCTTTCTGAGTCATTTAGGAACTATTGAATCATGATTGGTAGAGCTGAAGTGTTGATTATTGAATTGTAATTTTTCAAAAGTTAACATGCCTCAGTCACTCCCAGAACAGCTCTGTGTTCTTACTACTCGAATTTACTGTAATGTCTGTCACCTTGTTTCAAGGGACTTGAATGGTTTCCATGTTTGCTTTTGTTTCATTTACTGTCCTGAAGACCTGCAAATTACACTAATCAGAAGGAATCTGGGAGAAAGCCCTCATCTTAATCTGAGAAGAAAATTTTTCTAAGCTAATGCGCCGATGCTATTGACTGGGGACTTAGTTATTACAACCTTTTTGGCAAGACTGTTAGACAACTGAGGATTTCCATTTCTAGAAACGAAACTTTCAGAGACAGTTTCATGTGTGCACAGAGCTACATGTAGAGGAAGTGCACGGTAGAAAATATTCAT
Organism: Taxidea taxus jeffersonii; assembly: GCA_003697995.1. NCBI lineage: Eukaryota > Metazoa > Chordata > Mammalia > Carnivora > Mustelidae > Taxidea > Taxidea taxus. The sequence goes on from ML106839.1 coordinate 77,685, forward strand.
TGTAATACCGTAGGGAATATCCTTGGATATGTAGTTGGTCTTATGCTCAAGAATACAGTAGTAAAAACTTGGAACTAGGGCAAATATGCATTAATAAGGGAATGAATGAACACATGATGGCACATCTCTGCTATGTAATAATATAGTAGTTAAAAATAATAAGGTTAGAGTTTTGGGAAGATGGCGGAGAAGTAGGAGGCTGAGACGACATCAGCCAGCAGGAGATCAGCTAGATAGCCTATCAAACCATTCCGAACACCTACAAATCCAACAGGAGATCGAAGAGAAGAAAAACAACAATTCTAGGAACAGAAAATCGACCACTTTCTGAAAGGTAGGACCAGCGGAGAAGTGAATCCAACGCGACGGGAAGATAGACCCCAGGGGGAGGGGCCGGCTCCTGGCAAACAGCGGAGCACAAAATCAGAACTTTTAAAAGTCGGCTCCACGGAGGGACATCACTCCAGAGGCTAAACTGGGGTGAAGACCTCACGGGGACAACATGGACTCAGGTCCCACGGGGTCACAGAAGGATCGGGGGTGTCTGAGTGTCCCAGAGCTCACAGGTATTAGAGCGGGGAAGCCGGCTGCGGAGACAGAGCCGAGATTTCCTAGTGGTCTGTGACACGGACCGGTGCTCTGTGGCACTGGCCGGTGCTCTGTGCGAGGGGTCCCCACAAGATCCAGGGAGACTCCGACCCGGGAGAGCTCAGGGATCTACGGGGTCCGGAGACTCCAGGTGGGACTCTGCCAGAGACAGAGACGCTTGGTCACAGGCTGGGTGAGCTCGGAGCACTCCCAGAAGCCAGTGAGACGGGACTGCTTACGCACGATTTTCTCTGAGCGCGGTCTGCGGGCGCGCGCGGTCTGCGGGTGCGCGCAGTGGCGGCGGGCCCACGGTGTCGGCGGCCCGCGGGGTCTGCGGGCCTGCGGTGTCTGCGGGCGGGCGCGCGCGCGCACTCTCCGGCGCAAACGTGGGCTAGGGAGACTGGAGGGATTAAACGCTTTTCTCTGAAGGCGCACTGAAGACTGGGGCCCCTAGCTCTCGGCTCCTCTGAACCGGAGATTGGGAGGCCGCCATTGTCATTCCCGTCCTCCAGAACTCTACAGAAAGCGTGTTCAGGGAACAAAAGCTCCTGAAAGCAAACCTGAGAGGATTACTTAGCCCGGCCCCTGGTAAGGGCGGTGCAACTCCGCCTGGGGCAAAGACACCTGAGAATCACTACAACAGGCCCCTCCCCCAGAAGATCAAAGAAATCCAGCCAAGACCAAGTTCACTTAACAAGGAGAACAGCGGATTCTTATCTGGACAAAATGACAAGGCGGAAAAACTCACCACAAAAAAAAGAGCAGGAGACAGGACCGAAGGCTAGGGACCTAATCAATACAGACATTGGTAATATGTCAGATCTGGAATTCAGGATGACGATTCTCAAGGTTCTAGCCGGGCTCGAAAAAGGCATGCAAGATATTAGAGAAACCCTGTCAGGAGAAATAAAAACCCTTTCTGGAGAAATAAAAGAAATAAAGTCTAATCAAGTTGAAATAAAAAAAGCTATTAATGAGGTGCAATCAAAAATGGAGGCTCTTACTGCTAGGATAAATGAGGCAGAAGACAGAATTAGTGATATAGAAGACCAAATGGCAGGGAATAATGAAGCAGACCAAAAGAGAGACAATCAACTACTGGACCATGAGGGGAGAATTCGAGAGATAAGTGATGCCATAAGACGAAACAACATTAGAATAATTGGGATTCCAGAAGAAGAAGAAAGAGAAATAGGAGCAGAAGGTATACTGGAGAGGATTATTGTAGAGAATTTCCCTAATATAGCAAGGGGAACAAGCATCAAAATCCAGGAGGCCCAGAGAACACCTCTCAAAATCAATAGGAATCGACCCACACCCCACCACCTAATAGTAAAATTTACAAGTCTTAGCGACAAAGAGAAAATCCTGAAAGCAGCACGGGACAAGAAGTCTGTAACGTACAATGGTAAAAATATTAGATTGGCAACAGACTTATCCACAGAGACCTGGCAGGCCAGAAAGAACTGGCATGATATATTCAGAGCACTAAACGAGAAAAACATGCAGCCAAGAATACTTTATCCAGCTAGGTTATCATTGAAAATAGAAGGAGAGATTAAAAGCTTCCAGGACAAACAAAAACTGAAAGAGTTTGTAAACACCAAACCAGCTCTACAGGAAATATTGAAAGGGGTCCTCTAAGCAAAGAGAGACCCTAAAAGTATTACCAGAAAGGAACAGAGACATTATACAGTAACAATCACCATACAGGCAATACAATGGCACTAAACTCATATCTCTCAATAGTTACCCTGAATGTAAATGGGCTAAATGCCCCAATCAAAAGACACAGGGTTTCAGAATGGATAAAAAAACAAAACCCATCCATATGCTGCCTACAAGAAACTCATCTTAGACCTGAAGACACCTCCAGATTGAAAGTGAGGGGGTGGAAAACAATTTACCATGCTAATGGACATCAGAAGAAAGCTGGGGTGGCAATCCTTAGATCAGATCAATTAGATTTTAAGCCAAAGACTATAATAAGAGATGAGGAAGGACACTACATCATACTCAAAGGGTCTGTCCAACAAGAAGATCTAACAATTTTAAATATCTATGCCCCTAACATGGGAGCAGCCAACTATATAAACCAATTAATAACAAAATCAAAGAAACACATTGACAAGAATACAATAATAGTTGGAGACTTTAATACACCCCTCACTGAAATGGACAGATCATCCAAGCAAAAGATCAACAAGGAAATAAAGGTCTTAAATGACACACTGGACGAGATGGACATCACAGATATATTCAGAACATTCTACCCCAAAGCAACAGAATACACGTTCTTCTCTAGTGCCCATGGAACATTCTCCAGAATAGATCACATCCTGGGTCATAAATCAGGTCTCAACAGGTATCAAAAGATTGGGATCATTCCCTGCATGTTTTCAGACCACAATGCTCTGAAGCTAGAACTCAATCACAAGAGGAAATTTGGAAAGAGCACAAATACATGGAGACTCAACAGCATCCTTCTAAAAAATGAATGGGTCAACCAGGAAATTAAAGAAGAATTGAAAAAAACCATGGAAACAAATGATAATGAAAACACAACGGTCCAAAATCTGTGGGACACA
>RCUC01150507.1:0-57358 GCA_003697995.1 Taxidea taxus jeffersonii
GGTTGTAAGGGGGCACCTGGGTGGCTCAGTGGGTTAGGCCTCTGCCTTCGGCTCAGGTCGTGATCTCAGGGTGCTGGGATCGAGCCCCGCATCGGGCTCTCTGCTCAGCGGGGAGCCTGCTTCCCCTGATCTCTCTGCCTGCCTCTCTGCCTACTTGTGATCTCTGTCTGTCAAATAAATAAATAAAATCTTAAAAAAAAAAAGAATGAAATAAATCTGGTTTTAGCAAATTGGAAATAGTAGAAGTGAAATGATTTGGGGCACTTCAGTGGCTAATTAGAAATAATATTTTGTTACTAAAAACATTACCAGTGAATCTCTTGGGGTGGTGGGATTACAGGTCGTTTTAGTTTATTGTGGGTTTTTTCTTCCTTATTTATTTATGTATGTGTGTATGTATTTATTTATTTTTTAGAGTGACAGTTATTACCTAGGGGTTAAAGTATTTACATTTAAGATGAAAGCATTATTACTTGCCTTTTTATATGTGCAGGAGCAGAGCAAAGAAAAATGTCTTGCCTTTGAAACTTCTTCGTATGTGGTTGTTTTGTGGTATCTTATCTCTAATCATGAAATTCCTGGAGTTCGTTTCTTTGGATTTTCCTTCTTCAACTTCTTGGTTTAAATCTCCTGTTCTGAAAGGGTGAATTTGAAACAGTTTTGAAACATGCTCTTTATTGATAAGATTTCCAGCGCTGGGTATTTTTGCAACCTGCCCTCTTTTGTCCTGGAAAGAAGCCCACATATCACTTTAGTAACAGGATGAATGCCACTTCGTTAAGTTTAGCAAAAATGCCAGAAAATGCTAGACCACCGGAGTGTTGGGTAGCTTAACAATTGATGGTGGTGGTGACCCTAGCACTTCAGACGATGGTTTTGCCTGAACTTCTACACTCCACGTCAGTATATCTAGGCATTACTTGGCATTTTCATGTCGGAGGATTATAAAAAGCAAACATTGCTTAAAATAACTTAGAACAAATCACACTGCCTAACTAGTGGGATTGCCCTTTGTCCTCCCACGTTAATTGGAGAAATGCGGGGAACTGATTTGTTTTCCTGTTGCATCAAAGGCCAGGGAGCAAACTGCTGTAGTACTGGGAAAAGGAACATGGAAAAGACAGCACAGTAAAATAAAACTTCGAAACTGGGGTCCCCCCTCCACACACAAATCCTGTATTGTTATCGTAGAGGTAATAGAAGAGAAATTAATCATGACGGCATGTCATATAGCAAAAAGAAATACGAGCTTCATATAGGACACCCACTGATTTTAGTAATTGTTAATTCCCAGAGTAAGTTTCTATCACTTTGAAGCATGAGCAGGATCCCATTTAGGGTTGCATTTTTGTAATTGTGTTTCACATGGTGGTGTAAGCCTTACTGACTTATCGCTGTATATTGCTAGGTACCTTTAAGTGTCTGTTCAGTGTATTTATAGTTACAACACAGAAGAGAATAATTATGAAGGGATTTTGCAAGGTTTTTAACAAGATGGTTCTCTTTTGAAATCTGCAGTGTTAATCTTCGCATAAATATTTGTCTGTCTCCTGCTGAAGAAACCGAAGGACTAAATTTAGATGGGGAATAGAGATGAAATAATAGTCTTTGCACCCAAGGAATTCATAGTCTAACGATGCAGATGGGTATCTGGACAGCACACGCTCGGTGCTGTGATGAGGGAGGGAGAACCCACCCAGACTGGCATGAAGATGCAGAGAAGGGTCAGCCCGGGAGGCTTCCTGGAGGAGGTGATGCCTGTGCTGATCCCAGGAGGTGGCCTGGTAGAGGAAGGCTGAGAAAGCCCTGGTGAAGAGCGGGACCAGGAGTACATCCTTTGGTAGGACCAGAGCAGAGAGTCCGTGTGGTTGGGGCGGGGGTGTGTGTGGTTAGACGGTAGAAACACGGAATTTGTGTGTTAAAAACAGGAGTTGGAATTTCGTCCTCCGCATAAATCTTGCTGTAATATTGGTTTGGTGTTTTTTTTTAATTAAATGAGGTTTTTTAAATAAAATATTACATTTAACTACTTTTCTTTTAGAAGTCTGGGGCTTTTGAAAGAATTTCCAGGTGTCGAGTGCCAAGATTGTGGACCAAAGAAGGAGCTGCCTTTGGAAAGTCGGGTTGTTGTCCGAGTTTACCCCTCTCCCCCGCCCCGTGGCTCTCTTCCATAGGCGCCCGGTGGCGTTGTAGCACCAAGGCAAAAATAGATGGACATATTCAAGCAAGTTCTATTTATTTTTAAAAGTCTAGAAGGTTGCTTTAGCACTTACTCTAGCTCATAGCCTTCTCTGAGAGACTGAGGCCAAATTGAATTTATCTGGGAACCTGTCACATCTATAAATGCTACACGGAGTAATAAATGGGCCATTGGCTTCCAAGAATCGGTGACAGTGCACTTCAGTTCCTAATTTAGAGTTCATGAAAATTATCCCTTGACAAACAAGATCATAAAAAAAGAAATTCTGCTTGACGGATCCATCTTTTGATAAACAGCTAAATGTTGTTTACACAGACATTGCTGGAGCGAGTCAAGGTAGGGGGTAAATGACCAGTTGAAGGAATGCCGTCGGCAGGTGTTTTCATGTTCAGGGGAAGGGAAGGGGCCTGAGCCAAATCTTGTCCCACTCGCTTTCCCTCAGTAGACTAGGCCGGTGGGGAATGGCTGTAGTGGTAATTTCACATCCTTGGTTTCTGGGAAGGTGCTAGGCGTGGGCTGGGGAGGCTTGGAGGAGAGGTCATGGTGTGGTCCTTGAGAGAGGGCGGAGAAGAGACAGGGGCGTGCAGGACAAGAAGTAGGAATCGGAGTGGATGTTGGCGACGATGTCTGACAGTGTTCGTCAGGCGGCAGTTTACTCTGTCAGCGGGTTGTGAGATTGTTTTAGTGAGTATGACCAGCATTTTTATAAAAGGCCGTAGTTAGAAGCTTTTCGAGTGAGTCCTGCTTACTGAAGTCAGGCTTGCTTTTTTGGGATGTAACCTTTTTCAGGTATAGATCTGTACACACGGATGTCCATGTTGTAATAAAAACGTCTCGTTGCAGGTCGTGGTCACGAAGGTTTGAACTCAGATGCTTTAGGAAACTTCCATGTATGCTGAGCGCTGTGGCAGGGGTTAGTAGTAGGGGAGGCAGTGAGCGTAGCTCTGACAAAGACCTTGATCCTCGGGTGCTTCCTTTCTCTAGAGCAGTTTGGGACGGGAGATTTCATGTGTCCGGTCCATCTCCAGCACCATCTCTCTAAGGCGTCCTGTACTTTGGGGGAAACATGCAGATGCTGAGTCATCGTGAGCTCTCCGTCTTTCCCTCAACTTGATAGGACCCAAGAGAGGCCGATGCCCCCCACCTGCCGTCCCTTATCCGCGGGAGATGTGGTTGGAAAGGGTCGGATGCAGAGGGCTTTGGTTCCCATGGTGTGTGAGCTGCGGAAGGCCTCAGTGGGGTATGGGTGTGACTGCAGGGCCTGACAGGTTCTGCAGGATGGGAGAGCCGAGAGGCTGGGTGTCCAGAGGCAGAGTGACACTCAGGAGTGACCTCCGGTAAACATTTTTTATGTTCCGGGGTTGGTCCCTGAGGGTGTTTACTTACCATGGACGTTGTTCAGATCCTGTGAAAAAAACGGAATTTTCTTGTTTGCCACCCTTCTGGGTTAATTACCAAACAGTTCAAGTGATTTTAAACTGCGGCAGTGACTTTCTGTGTCTTCGCTAGCATGCCACCAGCCAGAAGGTGGTGCTGTCGTGTTGGCAGCCGAGCCCCCTTTCCCTCAAGTCACACTTGTCATCTAAATGCTTGTTCACGCCAAGTAACGTGCGCATGTTGAGCCTGCGGTGTTCACGGCGTAGCCCCGTGCAGTGTCACTGGACAGGCAACATGGAATGTTTGTGGGATCAAACTTCAGGATCCAGGGCCGGGGAAACCCGCCGCCAGGTTAGCCTTGGTTAGGCTTGCTCTCTCAGGGCCACCTTCGCGCTTGGGGTAAAGTGACACTGTTGGGGAGGCAGGAGGACCACATCTGCTCGGTGCCGTGTTGGTTCCTACACTGGACCCCGTATTCAGAGGACAAGGGGAGACCGCAGAAGGAGTCTGACCCCTCCAGGCGGGGAGGCAGCAGGTTTAATAAAGCAAGGGAACTTCCCTCTGAAGCCTGTCTCGGGCTTGCACCTGCTGGCCAGAGTCTTCAGAGTTTATGTAGAGACCTTCACAGGGCTCAGTCCCGTGGACTGCCCAGATGGTCTCCACACCACCTTCCTGTCTCAAGGCTGTGTCCTTGGAACAGCTCCCACTGTGGGAACAGTAGGCAGAGAAGGGGGTGAGTAAGGCTCCTCTGACTGCCAGGAGCCAGCCCATGGGTCAGCTGGAGGTCACATCCTTACCATGATCTTCTCCAACCTGCGCAGTCTCCCATGGTTTGGTTCGAAGACTTATGAATAGAGATGAGAGGCATTTCCATAGACAGAAAGCATTTTTTTAAAAAATATTTTATTTATTTATTTGTCAGAGAGAGAGAGAGAGAGTGCAAGCAGGCAGGGTGGCAGGCAGAGGCAGAGAGAGAGAAGCAGGCTCCCGGCTGAGCAAGGAGCCTGATGTGGGACTCGATCCCAGGACCCTGGCATCATGACCTGAGCCGAAGGCAGCGGCTTAACTGACTGAGCCACCTAGGCATCCCAGAAAGCATTTCTTCCTATTCTTTTTTGGAAAAGATCTGAGTATCTAGAGGAAGACTCGTGAATTATGTTTGTAAGAAATACTGTGCACAATTCAGTGCTTAATGGACAGTTCAACCAAGTTGAAATACCTGAGCCAATCTCTCAGTTTATTTTAACCACTTGAAAGAAACCCAGATGGTATGACGGACTTGGAGTAAAGCTGTGCGATCTTGGGTGCCTTGAGTTAAACTCTCTGAGCCTTCAGCCGCTGTGAAAATCTGCAGCTCAGGGCTGGGAACAATGGATGGAGGTCATAAAGGTAATGTTCTCAGCACAGTGCCTGGGTCTAGCTGCTAGGTCAGTGTTCATTTCTTCCCTCTGTCCCCCCTTTCAGAAAATCGGACATTAAAATAATATTGCTCCCTTGATTTTACTAAAGTATGCATTGCAGTGTTGTGGAGACTGTGTGCAAAAGCTCTTGGTGTTTGCACGTGGCCCTCGGGAGAGGCCATGCTTGTTGCTGTAAGTGGCTTCCAGTTGAAATCTTCTCCGGCCCATACCATTTGAACAAAAGACCGTACCCGTTGCCACAGTGATTTTCAGCCGTCTGCCCTTTTCTTGCCCATGGTTCCCGACAGCTGGATCGCCGTTCTGATTCTCCTCTTCTCCTTGCAGTTAGGGGTCTCCCTCCGAGCCTTCTCGGTTGGTCCACTTCACTCCTTACCGGGGCAGCTTTCTGTTAACGGGGGAAGGATTCTGGATTCCGCAGACACAGAGAAGTCTGTAAGATTGCTCTAAGGTAGGGTCTGTGGGTCTATTCTCAGACTCGGTTTGGGAATCTGGTTTGGGAATGGTCTTAAAAGTACAGGCAGTCCTCGTTCTGCACAGATTCTGCATTTGTGCATTTACCTACTCGTTAAAATTTTTTCGTAACCTCAAAATCAGCACTCATGGAGCTTCTGTGGTCACTCACGGACATGCGCAGAAGGCCGAGCATCTGAGCCGCCCGACGCACACGCTGCCCAGTTGAGGTGGAGCAAGGCCAAGGCGACGCTCTGCCTTCACGGCACAGCTCTCAGGCTGTGAACAAGTGCCCTTTCATGGACTTTTAGGGCCACGGTTTCTGTGGTTTTGTGCCTTTTGCAAAAGCCCCCCACCCTACTACCCCGGCACGGTGCTCAAATGCTGTCTGATGTTCCTGAGCACAAGAAGACTAATGGGCCTTATGGAGAACGCACCGGTGTCAAATACACTTTGTCCAGGCACGAGTTACAGTGCTGTTGTTGGCAAGTTCAACAGTAACGAACCAACAACGGGTATCAAATAGGGTATCTTGAAACGGGAGCACACATGCAGCAGGAGTGCGTGTTGATGGCATGACGAAAATGTGGCTCTCGTCTCTAACCCTGGTTTTCCGCAGGAACGGGACATCAGAGACACAACTGTTTGTTCCTTTCTGTCTGCCTTTCCCCTTCAGGGGGTTCGGCCCAGAGGCCTTAGGGCTGCCTGCATTTTGTTTGTGTTTCAAGGATAGGTACCTGTCATAGAGCTTTTGGAAAGCCGTCCGGCAAGAGCACATGTGTCCTAGTGCCGCAGCCTGGCAGGTAGCTGCACACCAGCTGGAGCATCTATAGACAGGGAGGTGAATGGAGGAGACAAAGAGTCTTTCTGGGGGGAGATGAGAACGTGGAGCCATATACTCAGTTTACTATGACTTTGATCATTTTAGAAAAATGATAGTTATCTAGCTAAAGGATCAAGATTCGTTACATCTGGTTGTATCTTGAATTCCTGTGCTTTTAATTCTGTGCCTTGAATTTGACTTTAATCAAAGATGGTGTTGTCTTTATTTCTTCCTCTTGTTATCAACCCTCTGATCATCAGCTTCTACCTTAACCTTTCCATCACGTGGTAAGGCTTGGGAAAACCAGGGATCTGGGGTTTACCTGGCCAGGCTCTTCATTTCAGCCTCATTTTAACTGGCGCCTTGGCTCTTGAAAAAGGCAAGGGCTGAGATGGAATCAGAGTAAATAGTAGTGGAGGATTCTTTTATTCTTTTCAGCCAGAAGGCTTTCCCTGGTGGAGCCTACATTTTAAGGAAAGCGTTGTTTTTAGGTCTGTCGAGCTAATCAAATGCTAGGATTCACTGCACAGCTCTGCCCTGTCCTTGAACCTGCAGGACCCCTTAACAGGTGGGTGTTGAAGAGGGTGTGCTAGACCCACCGAGCTAGACCGTCCTCTACCCCAGTGATCACCCAGCTGGCTCACCACCTCCTTCACTCTTGTGCCTGGAAGCTGTTTCCATAGAGATGGCTGCACTGACTTCCCTTTGAGTGGGGTGTCTGAGCACCCGACCTCCATCTGAGAATGACTGGGTGCCCTGCCTTTCTGTCTCGGAAGGGGGGGGTGCCCCTTTTGTGACCGCAGCATTGACGGAACCATTATCAGTATTAAGTACTGACACTGACAGGCCGTGGCCAACCTCAAGCCAGGCTTTTCCAGACACATCCTTATCTTTCAGAGGGGAGGGCGTCATCTGTTTCATTTCTTGGTAGAGAACAACCTTTATCCATTGGTGCATTTCCTTCCTCATCTGTAGTAAGAGTGGTATAGGAATTTAATCTGGATGCTTTCTTCAGAGGTCTTCAAACTGAAATTCTGTGAGATTATCTCTTAAGTATTCTGGATAACTTCAGACAGTAGAAACAGGGAAATACTTCAAGCCCCCCATGTGCTGGTTTAAAAAAAAAATTATTAGTAGTATTTGTTTTGGAAAATACCTATCATAAAATCTCTCATTGTTTAAAGTCTCCTTTACATCCTTGTTCATGAAATTAGATCTTTCTTCCTTGCCATCACACAGACTGCATTGGGTTATATTTATTTATAAATAAATAAAGGATATATTTTAAACATATATAATACGTATGTATTCTATATACATAGAATACAATCATGATATCTGGTAATAGAAAAATTTAATGGATTCGAACAAGGAAAGATACACGTCATGACCACAGGCCAGGATCTGAATGGCACTGATGGCTATATTTTGTTGATGTTGCCTGCTTGGAGAAGTTTTTACAATCAGTTGATAATCAGTTTCAATATTGCTTCAGAGACATTTTAAGGGAATAATGTTTGGGAAATTACATGTAAGTGGAGAGAAAATGTTTTCTGTAAAGTATTTTAAGTGAATTTAAAGACTTTCCTCTAAATTTTCATTGGATTTCTCATTTGAATAAAGGGAATTTTTCCCCCTGCCTCGCTTGCTAGTGTTTTGAAAAGTGATTATGTTAGAGCTTGATCTTTGGCTTCTTATCTTGATAAATCGAAGCCTCTTAATGCTGTAATTTAGCAGCAGCAGTGAACAGCTGCCTCTAGGAGTAAAGATCTTTTTTCATAATTCATGTTTGGACAAGAAGGTGTACCTGGTAATGAATCTTGATTATCTAAACGGCCAGTGATGGACCTCGGCTATGATAATAGACTGGTTTGCCTTCAGGCCTCAGCTCTTCTTTGAGCGCTTACTGATAAGGAAAAACAAAACAAAGAATTCTTAACTAGGTAGTTGCCTTGGGGAAACAACAGCTCCGGAAATGTTTTCTGTGTCTTAGGCTGAGAAAAAAGAGAATTTAAATAAAACTCACAGGTTAGAACCAGCTACGGAGGTAGTCTCTGGGCTCCCCTGAATGATTTTGTCCTTTGTCTCCTTAATCCCGCATCACCCCCAGGAGACCCTGGGGCCGGGCTGTTTTTGTTTCCCTCCTGTGGTTAGCTGCTCTGTCTTTGATACTGTGTCATAATGATTCCTTGTTCCCTGTGAGTATCCAGCCTTCCCTGCAGCGGCTACCTCACTACATAGATAGAATATTCGTTTTAGGTTAGCTGGAAGATAGGCTTCTCTGTGCTCAGAAAAGGTGAAGATTATTTTGATTTGTACCCGGGTCCTCACCACGGAGTTGCTGGCTCTGTTCACATCATGTCAGAGAAGGTGGTTAAGATAGTCGGTGGTATTAGCTGAGTCTTGCTGTATGACCTGGTTCTTTTTTATTTTTATTTTTTAAGATCTTATTTATTTGACACAGAGAGAGAGAGATCACTGGTAGGCAGAGAGGCAGGCAGAGAGAGAGGGGAAGCAGGCTCCCCGCTGAGCAGAGATCCCGATGCGGGGCTCCATCCCAGGACCCTGAGATGGCTGCGACCCGAGCCGAAGGCAGAGGCTCAACCCCTTGAGCCACGCAGGCGCCCCGACCTGGTTCGCTTTTACAAAAATTCCCAGAGTGTTTGGAAAGAAAGTGTAATTTTTCTGCTTGCGAAGTCTAGGGTTCCGTATGTCCAGGAGATCTATCTTGTTAAATAATGTATTTCTATTCTTTTATTTATTTACTGATTGTTTGTGTTTGCTTGATCTCTAAATGTGTACAGTTGGGCTTTTGTTTTTGTTTTTTAACTCCTCCTGTGGTTTCGACACGGTTGGTTTTTTCCTTGTAATTCTCTCAGGGTTTGCTTTGGGTAGTTGAATGCTGTTGTTCTCATCGGTGATTCCTCGTTTTGTTTTTTGCCCAGAGGTCAGTTTTGTCTGAAATAACTTGTTGCTACCAAGTTTTTCTTTTTTCGCTGGTATTGTCCATTCTCCTATTACTTTCAACCTCCTGAGTTGCTCTGGATGTGTCTTTTGTGAGTGACAGATTAAAATTTGCATCTCTTCCGTTTGAGAATGTCTGTCTTTTAAATGGAGAGTTTGGTCAGTCTGTCTTTACTGTTTACCATGCTTGGTTCTTTTTCTTCACACCCACTGGTGGAGCAGACTTGGGACAATTTTTCTCTTCCCAGCTGCAGTCTTTGGCAGGGACAGACTTGGTTGCCACCTCTCTGGGCCCCTTAGTGAGTTTCTTTGTCCCCTGGAGTAAGGGACAGGCAGGGTCAGGCGGGGAGAGCAAGGTAGGGGGCTATGGAATCAAGCTCACAAAAATCCCAAAAATGTGGAGATGTAAGGAAACTAGAGATAAGAGAGCACACCAGACCACCCTGCCCTAGGTGTGTATGGTTGGGGTGGGGGGAGGTGGTCTTTTTTATGACAGCCACCTGTGACCAACAAAGAATAACCAGACCCTAGAAAGAAGTCAGCCATTAAAGGTGTTATCACCAGTCCTTACCCAAACCAAACCATCAGAGGAATGATAAGACCGCAGGCTCCCTGGTCAGTTCTAATTAAGACACCGTCACTGGAGGCTCATGTTGGCAACCCTGTCGGGGACCCCTTTCCCTCCTGAGAGCTTTTTTTTTAAATCCTGTATCCTCGGAGATTAAAACCCTACAGCTTTACCCACTCTCCTTCGTCTCCGAGATTTGTTCTTTGACTCCGTGAGACAGAGACCCTCGCTCTCTCTCTCCAGCCTTCCCTGTGAGAGGGCAGCTCTTCTGTGGGCCCAGCTTGGTGTGGGGCCCTGGGTCCAGCCTCCTGCCCTGCGCACGCCTGAACGCACGTCTGGACTGTAGTGTGGCTTCTGGGTGTTGGGGCTGCTCCCCAGGTCTCGGCGCCCCCAGCACTGCCTCTGCTCTTCTCCTCTTCACCCCTGGCTTTAAGTTCTCTGATTTCTGATCCCCTAAGAATTTCTTTTTTCTTTCTTTTTAGCTCAGCTATACATTGGGGGTGTGTGTGTGTGTGTGTGTGTGCTAGTTTCCTGTCTCTGACACTCCAGGTCCATCCGCCTTGTCACCAGCACCCGACCGGGTTCTCCGTGTTTCTTCCTGGAGTGTAAGTGGCGGCCGTGGCCATAGATCTTCTTATAATGTTGGTGTCAGGCTTTTCTCGCTCTCTCCTACTGGACGATTTTACCTTTGCCTTAACTCCTGGGTCACGTTTAACAGAAATTCCGCATGGAAAACAGCAGTATTTCTCTGCGGCTGCGCACAAACGTTCGGTCGCTCCCTGTGCTCACTTAACTGACGTGTGACTCTGTCCAGATTTTGCCACACATCGTGCATTTGTTGTGCTGGAGCATTTACAGGGGATGGGACCTGCAGGCCACCGAATTGTTTGGCAACCCTGGTTTGCTCTCAGAAAACAGCTGCAAAAGCTCGATTTTGGGGATGTGGTGACTCCCATTTATTACTTGAACTCCTACGTCCCACAAGTGCTCATGTTCCAGGGGAGCCAGATTCTGGTCGGGGTGTCTTAGCTGATGCTCAGGCTTCGCCTGGATTATTCTGGTGTGGGGGTGGTGGAATTTAGTGTATTGCATGTCAAGTGCTCTATTTTCCTTTTTCATGTGAAAAAGAAAAGGGAATGCTTTGGTTTGCCAAAGTGTGTTGTTCTAACAGCTCTTGGGAGAGCTAAAAAGCGAAAGTGACGTTTTGACAAATCTTTTACCTTAGTTAATTAAGCTCTTTGGGGAACTAGACTGGAAAACTGAAGGGAAATGCATTGCAGCATTGTTACTGGAGAGGCCAATACCATGTTGAGTCTTGGGCCATAGAAAATTCTTATAGGCTCTCTGACGCAAGCTCCTGTGGTCTGTTGTCTGGGTGAACTTTTTATTGCAGAAAACTTTTAAAGATAACCCAGCAAAGACAGAACAATATGGGGCACGTGGGTGGCTCAGTCGTTAAGCGTCTGCCTTCGGCTCAGGCCATGATCCTGGGGTCCTAGGATCAAGCTCTGCATCAGGCTTCCTGCTCAGGGGGAAGGAAGCCTGCTTCTCTCTCTCCCTCTGCTGCTGCTCTCTCTCTGTGTCTCTGTCAAATAAATAAAATCCTTTAAAAAAAAAAAAAAAGAACAGTGTCATAATGAATTCTTCTGTATCCTTACCCCTCGCTCTTCAGCCACTACCATGGCCAGTCCTATTCTGTCTCTGCTAATACCCACTCTCTCCTTTTTTGTCTTACTTTGAAGCTCTAGGTACCATATCATAGTCACTGGTTTAAAAAAACCCAACATATATATATATATTTTTTTCCATTGCGTATGCTGCCAAGACAGATTCTTTTTTTAAACATAAGCACAGTATTATTGCTCTTAAAAAATAAGTTCTTACTACCTTAATATCCTCAAATATTCACTTACTGTTAAAATTTCCAGTTCTTTTAGAAATACGACTTTTATTTTTCTATTTGAGTCAAGATCCATTTAAGGGCCACACACGCTGATTGTTGAAATGCCTCTTGTGTCACTTAATCTACAGGTCTCTCTTACAGACTCTTCCTCTTCATTTGTTGAAAAAAACAGGGTCATTTGTCTGCAGGTTCCTATAGTCCTCATTTTACTGATTGTATCCCCTTGTGTTGTTTTACGTATTCTCATGTCCTCCTCTTTAACCTAGAACCGTTATTTCATTAGTGGTTGGTATATGGCGATGTTGTAATTCTAGCATTCCTTTTCTATTTCTATTCTGTTTGTTGGAATGCATCTGTAGAAAGAAACTCTGACTTCTCCACTCTGTAACTCGCAATGAGGATAGGAAAAGCAGAATATATATTTGATTCTTTCCTTTCGTTTATTGCTTCTTGAAAAAGTTAGTCCATTTACTAGAATTCTCAGTGGTGACCAGTAAGTCATTTTGTTTTAGTATCATTATGAACTCAAGGCTATAGGGCATGTCAGTATCTTCAGTGCAATGTAATTAGTGGCAGTTTTGACCCTTGCTGATGATCCACTGGTCTCAGCTTTGCAAGGGAGAGCCTGTGTAGGGTGGCTAAGTCCTTTTTACTTGTCCTGTGGTATGATAACATGATCTAAGGCTCATTGGATATTTTCTGGTCTGGACCTGGAATCAGTACTTCTCCAAGGAGCTCTGGTTACTTTTCATGAAAATACTGTCTCAAGACCTCAGTCTGGGTGCTAGAGTGCTCACACAGTACTGAGTTGGTCATTGTTTCTGAGCCTTTAATAGAGCCAAGAAAATTTATTTGTTGTTCTCCCTCTTTCAGATCATACATCATGAGTTCAGACTGCTATTTCTTATTCAACA
The DNA here is from genome assembly GCA_003697995.1 of Taxidea taxus jeffersonii. NCBI lineage: Eukaryota > Metazoa > Chordata > Mammalia > Carnivora > Mustelidae > Taxidea > Taxidea taxus. Next base: position 12,621 of record RCUC01150507.1, read on the forward strand.
TTAGGACTACAAGTTTTTTATTTAACCTCTTTCTGTCTTACATATGTATATCTTCTTTTTCCCATACCAAGGATCCTGGTTCTCAGTGATACTCGGAATGGTAGAAATAGAATACCATATAATTATTCATTTGCATTTTCCCATAATACATACCCAGCAGTCTCAGAATAACCAAACCAATGCAGTTACCAGCAGTATGACAGTTTAATTTTTTTTTAATTTCTTTTGAGCTTAGAGTGTTTCCTTTGAGGGATGTACAATCTGATAGCTATTTTAAAACCTCCTCAATTCTGTCATTATTTATTATACATGTATATGCACAAGCTTTTATAGGGCTAGTCTTTCTCTATATGGTCTGTTTTAATCTTTCTCCTTTAATTAGTATGTTTTTAGATTTTGTTTGTTGTGTGTGTATGTGTTTAGCGCAGCTTAGCATTTTTGTTCTGAGGGCTACCATATTCTAGTCCCACTGTGTTTCCGTAGCTGCCTCCTTGTTTTATCATCTGTTAGTTTCCTTTGTGTGCACTCTTCTTGTTAATATACCTTTAACCAAAGCGGGTCCCATGACAATTTTAGATTCAAAGGGAAAAGTAAATGCACTCCTTTTTTTTTTTTTTTTTAAGATTTTATTTATTTATTTGACAGAGAGAGAAAACACAAGGAGAGTGGGAGGGGGGAAGCAGGCTTCCTGCTAGGCCTGACAAGGAGCTTGATCCCAGGACCCTGAGATCATAACCTGAGCCGAAGGCAAATGCTTAATGAATGACGGAGCCACCCAGGCACAATACACTCTTGATGGAAAGAGCAGGAAAGCCATGTGCAAAGGGTGTGCACAAAAAGAAGGTGGAATTTTTGGCCATTTTACATTCTGCTGCAATAATACTATGTAATATTCTATCTGGCCTATTTTTATCGTATTTTACTTTTTAAGGATTTTATTTATTTATTTGACAGAGAGGGACCACAAGCAGGGGGAGGGGCAGAGGGAGAGGGAGAAGCAGGCTCCCCCTGAGCAGGGAGCCCGACGTGGGGTTCCATTCCAGGACACTGGAATCATGATTTGAGCCCAAGGCAGTTGCTTAACCATCTGAGCCACCCGGGTGCCCCTATCTGGCCTATTTTTAGTCATTGCCTATTAGTTTCCTACTGTGAGCGATATTGAAATTAGCTACTAATCTGTTATTTTTCCTGCCTTCACTCTTCCCTGCATCCGATTTGAAGAAATACCCTTTTACTCACCAACACCAAGTGCAAGGAAGGCAGTCCTCTTTTTCTGTTTTCATATCCTCCCTTGTTTTCACCTTCTCTTTTTCTGGTACCTGTACGGCATCTGCATTGTCAGAGCAGACAGCCATTCTGCGTGATACTCTGTCCCTCATAACCATGGACCAGCCTTAGTTTTACAGGTGACTCTCCATGTCGCGCCCACAATGGGGCTCCTTCAGTGTGCTTGTCTGAAGCTTGTTCTCTGGTGTGGCTTTTAGGAAGTCGTGGGAAGAATGTCGCAGAATTCTGACGTGTTGGTTTGTTCATAGCTTTTATACTTGAAAGCCAGTTGAGTTAGATGCATATCTGTATACATAAGAGCATTGGTTCAAATATTCTTTCCTTGGGTATTTTAAATATGGTATTCCATCTACTTCTGGCATGACGTGCTGCTCTCAGAGTTTAGGGCAACCTGATTTTTTTTTTTCTCTGTCTTCTAAATGACTTTTTCTTTTTGTCTGGGTGCCTAGGAGATTTTTTGCCTTCATGTCCACCAGTTTTATTAGAATATGTTTTTTCAGTCTAGTTGTCTGGATCTGTTTTCCCCGGTGTGTGGTGTGTTTTTTCACTGTGCAGTAAATACCGAGTCTTTTTTTCTGTTCCTTTAGCAAAGCTGTCTTAAATTATAATTTTGAGCATTGTCCTTTAACATTCCTTTTGTTTTTGTCTGTGTGAACTTAAACCCATTTGGGTCTTTATTTTTTTAACCTGTCTTCTGTGTCACATTTCTTCTGTATCATACTCAATCTCAGTGTTTCTTTTTGGTTTAAAATCTTTCTTCCTTTTCATCTTCTCTCTCCTGAGATGTACTGCATTCACTCATTTTTGTGTTCTGATTTAGCCTTCATTTATGGAGGCATTTCTTCTATATCTAATTCTTTCCCGAGTTCTGTTCTTTTGAGTACCGTCGCCTCATTTCTGAGTTTTTCTGCTTGTGATTGTGTCCTTATGTATTATATCGTGCTCTTAAACTTCTTCAATTCCTTTCAAAATATTAGGTACAGTTTTCATGTCTTTTGCAGGCCTTTCTGGCGTGCTTTCACCGGCTATCGGGATTATTTTTCTGCTGCTTCTTTATAATAACTTCCCATGGGGTTTGAACACAATCCTCTTCTGTTACTCATTTTGGCTCTACTTTCTTTTTCTTTTTACTGTAAAAACCCCTGAAGAAACATTAATTTGGCAATAAAATACGTTCTTGTACACATATTTGAGCTGGTTGTCAATCCCAGTGATCTAAGGGCAGTGAAGCATACCTTAGAATTTGCTACCCCAGGTGACTTACAACCATTTCATGTTTATGCTGGGGACATGGTTTACAGAGGAAGCAGATATCTGCAAGTACACGGGTTCAGGTTATGTATGAAATGCTTATGTCTGAGCCATGAGAGTCAGGAGCATGTATGTGTTTTAGAATTCGACCAACACAGTGACGTGGTTTGAGGGGATAGAGTCCCCTCAGATGTCTTCTGTAAGGACATTTGTTCCGTGGACCACATGGCATGTTATTACCAGCATAAGAGTTCTGTGATGAAGACTTTGCTTCACCTCGGCAGCTGTGATAATTAACAGTTTGACCTAATGTGGCTCTTTTTTTTTTTTTTTTTTAAGTTTTCTGTATGTATGTATTTGACAGAGAGAGTGAGCAAGAGAGAGCACAAGCAGGGGGGAGCAGCAGGCAGAGGGCGAGGGAGAAGCAGGCTCCCCGCTGAGCAAGGAGCCCCATGAGGGACTCAATCCCAGAACCCTGGGCTCATGACCTGAGCCTAAGGCAGACACTGAACAACTGAGCCACCCAGGCGCCCCAGCTTTATGTAGCTCTTTGGAGCCATTTCATTTATACAGAACAGGATTACTGAGTGTCCACAGTGCTTATCCCAGGCACACTTCTGCTGCAGGCCTTTCCACTGGCTCCTTCTCTAGATGTTTGGTGATTCACCCTTTGACCTCACCTCCTGTAAATCATGGCTCAGAAATTCTTCATGATGCTTCGCCTTGCCTCACTCCATTTAAAAGTAACTCTTCGGGGAGCCTGGGTGGCTCAATGGGTTAAGCCTCTGCCTTTGGCTCGGGTCATGGTCTCAGGGTCCTGGGATCAAGTCAGCGGGGAGCCTGCTTCCTCCTCTCTCTCTCTCTGCCTGCCTCTCTGCCTGCTTGTGGTCTCTGTCTGTCAAATGAATAAATAAAATCTTAAAAAAAAAGTCTCATAAAAAATTTTTTAAAAATAAATAAATAAAAGTAACTCTTCCATCCCTGCCCCCTTCCTTGCCTTACTGTTCTCCAAAGCACCATGACTGTTTAGTTTTTCATTTTTTTTTTTCTTAAAGATTTTATTTATTTATTTGATAGACAGAAATCACAAGTAGGCAGAGAGGCAGAGAGAGAGGAGGAAGCAGGCTGTCCGCAGAGCAGAGAGCCCGATGCGGGGCTCGATCCCACGACCCCGGGATCATGACCTGAGCCGAAGGCAGCGGCTTTAACCCACTGAGCCACCCAGGTGCCCCTCAGTTTTTCATTTTGTCTAGACCCCTTTCCCCTTGTCTATTTCCCCTTAATAGAATCTAAGGCTCATGAAAGGTCCCCGGAGCCTAGAACAGCACCCGACACACTAAGCATGCAGAGATTTACTGAATGAATGCGTATATGCTGGGCACTGGCCTAGCCGCTGAGGCCACAGGGGTGAGCGACACTTGCCCCATCCTCACGGAGTTTTTTGATCCAGTGGGAGAGGAGAAATTAAATTAGTAAAATATGGGAAAGTGCTGTATCAGAGAGCAGAGCAGGAGACCCACAGCTACTCCAGGGTACTCAGGGTGGGCTTCTCCAAGAAATAGAATTTTGACTCAGAAGTGAAGGAACGGTTGAATACAAGCTTTGTGTTCTAGAAAGACGGAGCACCTTTTTCAAAGGCTCAGTGGCCAGAGGGAGCAAGGCTGCCATGTTCAGTTTAATGAACTGGAAGGCCAGTGAAGCTGGAGCACAGGGAGGGAGCAAGAGAGAGAGGAGCTGTCGGCGGGGCTGGGCCACACCAAGCGGTGCCTTGAGGCCAAGCTCTTCGTTTTGCTCTTACTGAACTACCTCACATGTGTATCAGTCACAGCCACGTAAGTTGGGTGGTAATGTAGACGGCAGGGTCTATCACAAGGTGTGCAGTAAATACAGGATTTTATAGGACATCCTGCTTGGAATTATAATGATTAATGATAGAATCCATTCTAGAATCTTTGCTCACCCACCGGTAGCACATCAGGGACGCCCCATCCAAAGGCCTGCTTTGTCCCAGGCCTCGGAGGATCGGTGAAGATGATTGAGGGGATGACTAGTGCCCATCAGCACAGGCCTGGCCCAGCTGAAGGGTTGCTCTTACCTGCAGAGTGGGAGACAAAATTATTTGTCTGACTGGGTTTTGTACACAGTTAATGGCTTTTAAATGTATGCGTTCCAAAAGGAAAAAAGAAAATCACTTTTTTTTTAGACCCTGAAGGTTTTTCAGAATTAGTTTTTAGATGCATTTAACCCTTTGGGTCCATGGATCTCAACTTGAATCTGTTAAATGTAGTAACTACAGCAGCAGAGAAGACCGAGAAGTCTCGATCTCATTTTTGTTTTGATTTCAGTGCATTGATTCAAGCTGATGTTATGTGTGATGTGTTTATTAGCTGCCCTCTCTGACTAATGTAGTTCATCTGTTGCTAGACCAGAAATTTTATTTTTTATTTTTTTAATGAACCATCAAATAGGATGTGGCTCAGGATTTTTCTCAGCAACGGGAATATATTTGTGTTAATGTGATTAGACTCTCTTTCCCTCCTCCCTTGTGAACAACAGCATTCATTTCTGAGCAGGGTGTTAGAGGTATAGACCACGTCTCTAGAACAGGCCAAGCTATCTCATCCTTGACCTTTAAAAGATAATAGGACCTTGGACTTATCACTTGTGTTAGCTCATGGAGATAAGCAAGCTCTGTGCTTATCTTCTGAGAGCTACAGTGAATATTTAAATTTTTTGTTAATATAAGGGAAGACCATTGTACAATTTAAAGGAAATTCTTGTATAGATTGGGGATAAAATAAGAGTAAGAACCTGTGATCTGATTTTTGACATGGGCGGTGATCCAGAAACTACCTTTATTGCCCAACCTCCCGATTGGGTGGAGTTCAAAACTTTTGAAATTGACAATAGATTTTTTCCTTCATGGTTCAGTTCTTTTCTACCTCTTCTGCTCTGTATATAGATTTATTTTCTTCTCTGGGCTTTCCTCCTTCCTGGTTTATCATAACAGACAAGCAAGCTTGGCTAGATGATAAGCATTGTCTGCATAGCTAAGTCTCAGAGGGAGGGGTGGTAACTGCTGGGTGTGCTGTGGTCCTCCTCTGGGGTGGTCAATGGAGACCCAAGGCTTCAAATGCAGTGACCTCCTGTGGTCTTTGGAAAAGCAGAATGATAGATTAAGACACCTTAAATATATACAATGTTATATGTCAATTACACCAATAAAACCAGAAAGGGGAGAAAAAGGATCTAATAAAGAAAAAAAAAAGAAACTAAGTCCAACAGTAGGTTTGGGTTTCCTCCTTTGTCATTTTAGCTAAGCCGTATTTCCTTGCCTTGATCATCTTTTTTCCTGTTCTTCACATCATACAGATTAATCTTTCTTCTTGTGCCTTTAGAAAGTGAATTTCTATAAATCCCTACTTCATTTGTGGTGCTACACAGGGACTTAATTATCCCTAAGTAGATAGTTTTCCCAGCCTTCATTTTCTTCTAGAATTTGTGAAAATGATAGAAACACAATTGGCTATGGTATATGTATTAAGAGTTACCCTGGGTGACATTTTATAGTTTTAGGAGAATATCTGTTTTCCTGCAGTTTTTGTTGAAATTTGTTTGGCGAAACCCATTATTACCCCCACGGTTTGGACATGGCCCTGACCTTTTCTTTTCCTTACAAATTAAAGTATCCCCAGCCCTCTGCTGCCGCTTCTCTGCTCTAGGGAAGAGTCTTAGGCCTCAGAGATGGTTGAAATGTCCTGTGGCAATGCCCAGTAGGTTAAATTAGAAATCGTTGAATTTCTGGGAATCTCCTCTGAATAGAAATGTTTCCACCAGTTTTTTTTTGGTCATTGTTTTGTTGGGATATTTTTGTTCCTTTATTGGCTCTGGATGAGGACCTAGAATTTTCAACTGAAAGAAAATTTAGGAATATGTTAGTGTGATTAGTTGTCTGTCTTAACTCTGGAGAGTAGTGAAGCCCATTTCTTAGGGAGTCAGAAGTAACAAGGATGCTTAACCATATTCTTCCTTACTAAAGAAATTCACTGCCAGAATCTCTATTCCTTCAGGAGTAGAAAAATACTTATACCCCTGCCAAGGGTTAGAAAAGCCACTTTTTCATGTGAAATGGGTTTCTGTCTAAAATGCTAGCTTCTGTAGGCTTTTTTGTTTGTTTGCTCTAGCTATAAGATTCTCTGTAATTTGTTTTAATACATTTTATCCTAACACTTAAATGTTAGAGTTAATATTATAAATAAAAATGCTTTTCAGGTGGTCTTTGATATTGATGATATTTGCCCAAGTATTAGAGCTTCATGTTTGTGAGTTTTAATTATAAAAATAATGATCAGCATTTATAATTTGATATGTTTGATAGCTCATACACGATGGGTGGGGTTAAGGGTTTAAAATTGTCATGAAGGGATGCCTGGGTGACTCAGTTGGTTAAGCAGCTGCCTTCGGCTCAGGTCATGATCCCAGCATCCTGGGATCGAGTCCCACATCGGGCTCCTTGCTTGGCAGGGAGCCTGCTTCTCCCTCTGCCTCTGCCTGCCTCTCTGCCTGTGCTCGCGCGCTCTCTCTCTCTCTCTAACAAATAAATAAATAAAATCTTTAAAAAATAAAATAAAATAAAATTGCCATGAAAGTGGATTGAAAGTTACATTATTCCTTTAACAATCGTGACAACAGTTCCAAATAATCTCTTCTAACCCAGGAAGAAGTTACTAAATAATGCATTAAACCACATTTTTTGAATAGAGCCTTTTCTTTCCCTTCTCTCCACTCTGCCCCCCGCCCCCGGATTCAGTAACTCTTAGGTGCACACTGTTCATTCTTTCTCTGGGATGGCAGCATGGCTAGCTGAATGGGGGTGTTCCCAAGGTGCGGGCTGGAAGTCTGAGCCCATCTCTCTGCTGGTGTCCTCCGTAGTTCCCACATCCGGGGCTAATCTGTGAGGTCAGTTGGGTTGACACATTGTTTACTGTTTCTTTGGCAGCTTATGGCCTGCCAGGAGAGGTTCCCTTCTCAGTGGAAGACAGCTTTCTCGAGAGGCGAGGCTCAGGAGGGCCAAGTCCACTAAGTGGTTTATTTTATTACAAATTTTGTGTAATTATTTTGGAGTAATTTTTATTTATTTGTAATTTAGCTTATTCTTTGGAACTTTTACCTCCTGGATTCCTCAGATAATTTTATTATTCTCAGAACAGTTTACTTCTAAGAGTAATTTTTAAATTCTCTCAGAAGTTAGAAATTGTCAGCTTAAAATGTTGATGGGCATACATTCAGAAATGACAGTGGGATTTCCATTCATTTTGTGATCTCTTAAGCTGGTAGTCATAAATGAAATGAATTGTGGAATTTTGGTTGTGCCTCGATTAGGATTTTTGAGGTTGAGGTATAGCCAGACATGAAATTAATTAAATAAAATCTGAGGACTGCATTTATTTTGGTCTTGGCTGGCATTAAATCAGTCCTTTTGAGTATAGCATTTCAGCGTTATTAGTAATGATATGTGTTAACTTATTCATAACTCATAACCTTCCTCTATAATTTTCAGAAACTTTGCTGTACCACGGTTAGTTAAAAAGTTTTCTTTTTAAATAGGGCTCTCTCCTAGTTATTACAGAGGACAGCACTGTAGGAATATGAGCCTGTGTTCCCTACACCCAGCTTTCAGATCATCTGACCGGGTAACTACAGTAACAAAAATTTCACTGTTTCAGGTCTAAGAATGCCAATTTTTTTTATCTTTTTATTTTTAAAAATACTTAAAAAAATAAAATGAATACATGCTTATAGTAGAAAACTGAGGAGAGACACACAGCGTACCCACAGAATTAAAAAAAGTAGTCACCTAGAAATAATCATGGTGACCTTCTGGTCTATTTTCTTCCTGGGTATAATCATACTATAGACAGAACTTCAGGTTTTGCTTTTTTCATTAATAGTTGTGAGCAGTTTTTTTCAAGTTATTTCAACTCTGTGAAGACTGGCTGCATTAGTTAAATAAGTCATCAGGTCGATATACCATAATATACCCAACAGTACTGTTGTTATAGAATTTTTAGGTTTTATTTCAGTTATCATGCTGTAATTAACACTCTCAGAACCTCTTTGGGCACAAGAATGTTGTGTGAAGAAGGAACTCCAAATGCAGAATTACAGTTCTCTGGAATTTTACTTGGCCTGTCTATGACGTAATTTTTTTTTTCCTTTCCTTTTCTTTTCTTTTTTTTTCAACATGGGGCTTGAACTCATGACCCTGTGATCAAAACCCGAGCTGAGATCAAGAGTCAGATGCTTAACCAACTTAACCACTCAGAAGCCCCATGATTTTTTTGTTTTGAAAAAAGTTTTAAATCAGAATTTCTCATATTGTGAGATTGCCCTGTGCAAAGGTTATGTCAGTTTGTAATCCATACAGTGTTATTTTTTTTAATGTTATCAGCAGTTCTTTGATTACTGAGGGAAGATACATTTTCTTTCTTTTTCTTTTTTTTTTTTTTAAGATTTTATTTATTTATTTATCAGAGATCATAGGAGACCACAAGTAGGCAGAGAGGCAGGCAGAGAGAGAGGGGGAAGCAGGCTCTCTGCTGAGCAGAGAGCCCGATGCTGGGCTGGATCCCAGGACCCTGAGATCATGACCTGAGCCGAAGGCAGAGGCTTTAACCCACTGAGTCATCCAGGCGCCCCTCGTTTTCTTTTTCTTTACAAATGGACCGCATGCATTTTATTTTGTTTTATCATTTTCTCCAACTTTTTATTTTGAAAAATTTCAAACATGTAGATAAGATAGCAACTTTCTCATATCTGCTTTATCTCCCCCTCACTCCATGTGCACACACAGACATGCACACACGTGTGTACACACACATTGCACATACATTCATAACATATACGTATATCAATGTGTGTATATATATTCTCTGTTGTAGGATATTTGTGGTATTGGTCTGGTCTCATGTTCAGGCCATAGTTAAATTTCCCCAGTTGTCCTAGTTGATGTCTCTTACGGTTTTTTATTTTTATTTTTGATCCAAGATCCAGTAAAAATCATGCATTTCGTCTCCATGGCTCTTCAGTGTTCTTCAATCTAGAACAGTCCCCAGGCTGTTTTTGTTTTTCATGACGTGGACAGTTTTTGAAGAGCTTAGGCCCGTTGTTTTGCAGGGTCCTTCTATGTGCTTTGTGTGTCCCATGGTGAGATTTAGAGGAGGTACTTTCGGTGGGACTGCATCGATATAGGTGATGTGTTCTCAGCACATCACATCCAGAGACGTGTGACGTCAGTTTGTTCCACAATAACTGGTGTTTTGTTAGATGAGCAGGTTAAAGGGTGACCTCCCTCTCTCCCCTGTAGCTTTCCCCCTTTGTGATAAGTAAGCGTGCCGGGGGTCTTACCGTGGGCAGATGTCACTCATTCAGTATAAACATTGTCAGAGCAGCACTAGACTTATTGTGAGAAGCTTCATTGGTTCTTATTTTGTGAATTGTGTGTTTTTACTGATTTGTAAGTATAGTTTTATTATAAGTATTATTTATTCTCAGTATTTAGTGAGCCATTAGTTATTGGGTCCTAGATGCTATTCTAAAATCTTCATAATAATGTGAAACACATGTATGATTTCCCCCCTTCATTTCTCAGAAGAAGTGGACACCTAAAGAGATTAATTTCTGAGTTTTGTTTTTGCAAATAGTTGCCCCAGTTTGTTGTGTAGTTCTTCACATGAGTCTGTTTTGCTACACCAGAGCTTTGCATTTTTCCATAGTCACAGCGATCGGTTTATTCTCTTACAGTTTCTCCTTTTGGTGTCTTCCTTAAGAGCATGAAGCTATTTACTCCATCAGGAAGGAGTTTTGCTCTAATGGCACTGGTTGGTAAACAGGCTTGCCAGATTTTGCGTAAATGTGTCCCAAATAGTGTATGCAATGTACTAACACTAAAAAATGCTCTGGTGCTTATTTGAAATTCAGCTTTACCTGGGTGTTCTGTATTTTTATTTGCTCATTCTCCATAGCGCTACGCAGACATGGTATATTTTCAGTTTTTGATTTAGCGTCTGTGTCTTCCCCTGGAATGTAAACTCTGGGGAGTCAAGATTTGACTTTTTTTTAAATTTTAAAATTGAAGTTTAACATGTGTATAGAAAAGTGCATCTGACATAAATATACCTTTCAGTGAATTATCTCAAAATGAACATACCCATAGAACACGGCAGAGATTTTTATTCTAAATAGATTTTCAATGCCTTAAGTAGTAGCTCACATATACTGGATGATAAGCCCCTACTTGTATGAGTGCATCAGTGTCGTAACTTGTGAGCTAGGTATTCAAGTTACTTTGTCCAAATAACTAGCCAGAGGATTTACTGATCATCAATTGTTTGGTTATTATCCCCTTGAAGAGCATAATTTTTAGTGAATATGAATACCAGATTACTTAGCTGTTACCCAACTGTGGAACATTTAGGAGGTTTGTTTATGGTTTTGTGTTGTTTTTTTCTTTAAGATTTTATTTTTATGTACTCTCTGCACCCACTGTGTGGCCCGAACCTACAACCCTGAGATCAAGAGTCTCATGCTCTACTGAATGAACCAACCAGGCGCCCTTGTGGTTTTTTTAAATGTACGTGTGTACATTTTGATCTCCAGACCTCTTCGTGCAAAAAAAAAAAAAAAATCAGTTCTCATTTCAGATTGTTCTCATAGACTGGTTTCCTAAAAGAGGAATTGCTAGGTCAAAGGATATGAGTGTCTCTAATCCCCTTCTCCTGTAGTCAGAACATTCCCTGACAGTCTGGACTGTCTGCCTAAGAAGGCACAAGAAGGAACTGACACGGTGGCCCCGTGTTCCCTGCTTCTGAGAAAAGTAAGCGTAGGTGGCCAGTGTGCGGCAGCTTCACTGACATCATTTTCCTCGGGTGGTAGAGTGATTGAATGCACTTCCTCTCCACGTAGAAGCTTGCAGGCTTTGGGCAAGTCGGTCAGCAGGTTTCAGTTTTCCCCTCTATACCGTGAGGGCGGCAGAGGGTGGCATCAGCAGTGTGCCCTGCGTGGGACGTAGACTCAGCATGTGCTCACTGCCGCTCTGGTGCACAGGGCCCCTGCTGCCCCCATTTCCCCCAGGTCCTGGTCCAGACCAGTCCTGGGAGCTCACTGATGCTGGGGGACCTTCCCCCCCGGCCCAGGAACACGGGTCAAGTCAGTGGGGGCCAGGGTGTGAGCTTGCAGGACAGGATTCCCACCTTCCCATCATGGCCGCACACCTGTGGGTTAGAACCCCTTGCACTCAGACTGATTTGAACTGTGAGAGCACACCCTCACAGCGTGGGCTGCCCCTGCCTCTCCTTGCTTGTCCACGGTACATCCGTTTCGGGACCCTTTGCTGGAAAAACAGTTATTGCATTACCCTTTTCTTGTACCAGTCAGCTCTTTCCACGACTGCTTCTAACCGTAGAGAACTCCTTAGAACTCCGTGAATGTCATTTACGAACCTAGAGTACAAATTGTCTTGTGCAAACTCCTCTGTGTGTACATTACATTCAGCTCCTTGCTGCTAAGAAGAGAAAATGAGGGTTTCTTCCTCCTTCTGATATTCTCACTCTCCCAGAAAAGAGAACTGGTCATTCATTCAGCTAATATTTATTACTAAGGGCCTCTGTGGGAGAATGTTCTTCTTAAATCTCTGAACTTCCACTAAATACCCCTAACACCAAAGGAGAGCAGATAGGAACGCTCGAGGGCATTGGGGGGGGGGGCAGGGGAAGGGGAGAGAAAGGAGGCCGTCGGAATTTCTGTGCAGTCCCATGTTTTATTTAAACCACTCTCACAAATTTTAAAAATTCCACTCTATAATACATCTCTTTTATTTTAATATTAAAATGTTTTAAATGATCAGATTAATTATTTAACATTTCCTCCCGGATCTCCAGTAGTAAAGTCCATGCCCTAGGAAGTTCAGTCCTGGTTATTCAGTGGCTTGCCGTGATTGTGGGCGCAGGGCTGTTGAGAAGCTGCGGGAACTAGCCCTGTTAGATACCGTCTCCTGCAGAAATGTCACTGGTGACGCAAAATGACTGAAGCACTCCCCTTGTCTTCCGAGAACTGGCCTGGGTGTGTGTGTGATGGGAGGACAGGCCCAAGGCCTGGATCGTACAGTCCCTGGGTTCCAGTCGCAGTTGCATCATTGCCATTTTTCAGTTTGAGTGGATTCAAATGTATTCGTTTGGAGGAGTTACTCTTTCCATAGCGAGACTGGTTTTGCTTGTCACTCCAGTTAGTAAAAGTGTGCACTCAAGTGAGTCAGAGATGGAATGGGAGATACGGGTCTCCTTTGGCACGTGACTGTCAGACCTCGCGTTCTAGCCGTGGTGAGCCTCCTGCCAACTGGAGACCTTGTGGGCGCATGCTCGTGTGTTCAGTAGCGTGGGCCTCCCGTGCAAGCCGCCTTCTGCCTCTGGTATGTGCGAGAGGAAGGGACGCAGCATGTCCCAACCAGGCGGGAGGCACAGCCATGAGGGATGCGGAGGCGACACCTCCAGAGGACATTTTCCAGGTCATTTGGACAAATGCAGTTTTCCCCTCTAGTCTCCCCACACATGTGCACACTATTGCAACCCCCCAGTGCTGGGTGCTCGCCCTGCAGCCAGTGTGGAGAGCACCCCAGCTCCAAGAGAAGGAACAGTGGTCCAGAGAGGGGACATGGCGGTCCCACAGGCCCACGATGACTGTCCCTCCCCAGAATGACTGGGCCACTCGGCTCATACAGTTTCATTAAAATCTTTTAACTCATGAAGCTGTCACACTGCCGCCCCCCCCCCCCCACTCCTCGCCCGTCCTTAAATAACCCAAACAGCATTCAGTCAAGGCATCCAGGGAACCAAGGACAGGGTGGGCCCCAGCCCTCCAGCAGCCGCAGTGAATGCCAGGGGTGCTCTGGCTTGAGCCAGAGACAGAATGTGCCCCCATCAGTGTGCATTCTGCTCCTTGCCTGTGACTCCCTGGCCACCTGACACGTTCCCCGGGGAGCGGGTGTGGGGAGAGTGTGTACACAGGGAGGCGACCAGTTGTGAGCTGGGGAGGGCACACCGGGCAGCATTCCAGCCCCCTTCTTTGAGGTTTCTCATGGAATGTGGCGTGTGAGTCCGTGGGGATTGTTTTCTACCTGCTCTACCCAGTAGGCCTCTCTCGGCCCTTGGCTTGACCCGTGGCTCCAGGTGGAGTAGGAGATGCCCTTGGCTCTGTGCAGGCCGACTTCTTCAGCTTTCCTGCCTCTGCCTGCATTGTAACAGTCGCCGTCTCTTCTGTTCTCTTTTGTGTATCTCTTGAAAGTAGAAGCTGGACAGTTTGACTCCTAAATCAAGTCCTGAGGGGGGAATTAGTTCTGAAAACATGTTCTTTTTTTTTTTTTCCATGTTCTTTTCTTTAATCTTTTCTCTCTTCTCTCTTTTGTTTTCTTCTCTTCTCTTTTTTCTTTTTTTTAATGGCAGTCAGCATGACATCATTGTGATTGTGAACTATTACCCTGAGTCTGCCATAGAGCCATGCACCATCTTGCTGTGGGACTGATTCTGACAAATCTGTTGGTAGCCTTAGAAGCAAGCCTGGCTTGTTCTTCCCCTGTAGCCGAAGGCCTCTAACTGCTGCCCCAGCCCAGCCCGGGGCACTATCTCTGAGATTGCTGGAAAGAATGTGCTCCGTGGAGCTTTCCACCTGAGTCCCAGGGAAGCTGCTAACACACAGTCCTCTTTTTCTTTATTAAAATCATATCGTACTTCTCTGCAAAGGTGGGTTAAGTAAATTCAGCCACGACACAAACATACTTGAGCTGACATGCTTTAACTGGCGGCTGGTGCTCGGCGCATGAGTGGTGGGGACATCAGTGATGATTTAAAGGATGGTGGTGTTTTTCTAGGGAAGAGCGAACGTGTAGAGTACTTTTATGTATTTATTTGTAAAGGATTTTATTGTATTTTTCTTTAATTTTAGAGCACATGTATGAGCGGGGGGAGGAGCAGAGGGGAAGGGAGGAGGAGGGAAGAGAAATCTCAGATAGAGCTGCACAGAGTGTGGAGCCCGACATGGGGTTCCATCTCCCAACCCTGAGATCACAGTCTGAGCCAAAACCAAGACTTGGATGCTTAACGGACTGAGGTGCCCCCCCCCCCCCCGTGCTTTTTAAAATCCATGGATGCTACGTTATCAAGCATTCCATGTTCTGTACTGATGTATGACTTTCAGAAGTTGTCCTTCAGTTTCCTAATTTGTGTCAACTATTTTGACGTTACAGGAGAACCCTTGGATCATTGGGAGTTTTAAGATAAAACACTACAGAACATTCCAAAATACTTTGATGCATAGCGAGGTCATGATGCCTGCCATTCTATTAATTTTTTCATGTAACTGATTTTATTATTTATTTAAATAAGTAGTCATTTTGTTAGTTTCTTTTTTCTTTTCTTTTTATTCATGTGAATGTTTTTATTTTCTTTGAGATTTTATTTATTTATTTGAGAGAGAGACAGCGAGAGAGGAAACAAAAGCACAGGGAGTTGGAGAGGGAGAAGCAGGCTTCCTGCAGAGCAGGGAGCCCGATATGGGCTCCATCCCAGGATGCAGGGATCAGGACCTGAGCCAGGCAGAGGCTTAACAACTGAGCCCCACCCCCTGCCAGGTGCCCCCATGTAAACGTTTTTAAGTGTAAGACTTGATTACATTATCTAACCAGCTGGATTTTGCATTGGACGTTCAAACAAACAAAAAGATCTACATTACTTTCTCCTCGGGATGTAGAAAACAAAATGAGTATTTAGAACAACTTAAGAGATATTAGCAACTCGAGGCAGGAAAGCTTACAGTGCCAATATCACTTAAAAAAATCTGCCTTCTTCTCCTGCTAGCAGGAAAATTTCACAGGTTCTGTAAGTGTTCAGGAGCAGTGAAGAACTCGTTACTTCTCTGGATTTGGGGAGGCGCCACCTTCTGAAAGCACTTACCAGATGGGGGAAGCTGCTCTCCCAGCCCCCTCCTCCCTCTCCCTGTCCTTCTGTCCCTCTCATCCTCTCTCTCCTTTCTTTTCCTCTCCCGCTTGCTCTCCTGTGTTTAGATTTGCCTGACTCGAGAGAAATGTCACCCAGTCGGCTTCAGCAGCGTCTGACGGCTTAATGTGCCCTTGTCAGACCTGGACGCTGTCTGTTCTGACCACAGAGCCTTGGCGGCAGCGGCCTCCCATATAACAGGGAACCAGACTCACGTAGAAAATAAAGAGGCGAATAGTCCCCCTAAAATCGTGAAGTCTGTGGGGAGGTCGATGGGGTAACATGAAGGGAGGAAAATGATGCAGGCAGAGAGTGCCCATTTTAAATGCTAAGATGGAATGGGACTTTAAAATCAAAATAACCCTCATTCAGTTTCATGTGGCCCTTTGGGCATGTTTAGTAATCCTTAGGGTTTCAGTGTGTAGCCTATAGATGGGACCCACCAGAGACATAAGTTAGTCGTTGGACGTATCTCAGCAAGGTGAAGAGTCAGACTGAGGTGGAAAATGAGATTTAACTTTAATTACTGTGTGTAAGTCTTTTTGGAGACATCTTTTCTGAAGTGAGACTTTGCCATTTACACAAACCGTTTCATTGTCCCAAGGCAACCTATATCCAGAGAGCAGATTTCATTCCTTTTCCTAGGATCTGATCCTTTCTCTATGAAGGGTAATCACGGGGCCAGGAGGCCTGGCCTGGAGGTGGCTGGCCTGAATGTTAAGTGAGGCTTGTTGGCATTTTTGGAACCTTTATGTGGTGACAGATCCTCTGTGGGGTGTCCTGGGGGCACTGAAGAGGCAAGTAAATTTCATAATGTTCCGAATCTTAAGGTAAGGTACGTTGCAGGGGTGGAGAGAGGAGGAGACAAAAGGCAGAGCTTGGGAAAGGGTTCTGGGTCCCAGGGTAACATCATGACATCATCCCGAGAGCGCTGAGCGGGGCCAGAGTGGGGCCACAGCGGTGGCAATCTGGGCAACATTAGAGGGAACCGAACACAGAGCAGTCAGGGCTTCTGTGGAATCGTGCAACTCCCTTCCCAGGTTAGGAGAGGCTGCTTTGAGTGGCTGACACCCTCCTCCCGGGGGAGGGGGAGGGGGGAATGACTCACCTTGCAGGTGAGATAGCTGGCCCTGCCTGGCTGATAAGGGTCTGTCAGTCTTCTCTCTCCAGGTCCCTTCCTCCCCTCCTGATTTCGCTTGGTTAATGAATAAGCTGAGTCAGGAGGTGTAAGTAAATTCCTTTATCAAATGAAAACCGCATCAAAACATACCCCAGAGACAGTTAATGAAAGTGTAAATACTGCAGCACAACTTCACCCGGATCTGGTCGGCTTATAAATAAGAGGACTTTAAGCTTTTCCCGGTTGAAACTTTTCAGTCTGAAAATGTAGCTGTGCTGTCAGGCTTTTTGCAGCCGTGGCCATGGGAAGTCGAGAAGAGATGAGGCACTGATGCTTTATCACCCTAGTACTAATATTGTGACAGATTTGATGCTTCAGTGACAGCTCAACCAGCCACCAGAAGCATCATCTCGGTGCATACATGGTGTCCCTTTTTACTGCGTGCGTGACCCACTCCGGCATCCCGAGTGTTGCTGGGGACAACTTGTCCAGATCAAAGAACCCGCTTCACTCTGACTGTGGACCCAGCCTCTCCCCGCAGGCTGCGGTTCAGTTACATGGAGGCTCTGGCTGGGGACTCGGTTGTGTCCTAAAAGTTCTTTTGTGGATTAACCTTTTAGAACACAAAGTCCATTGTCACACCGAAATGCCACGTTGAATGGCGGGTGTCAGCGAGCCGTGGTGTGTTTCAGACTCCGGGTCAGGGCCCATTCGTGGGTCAGGAACCCAAGGCTGGTGGACACCAGTAGGAACAAAGAAGGTAGGAAGAGCAGAACAGAAGACCTCAGAGTGGGTTGCGGGTTGAACAGGTGGGTGTTGGTTGGTGATGCTCTTGTAGCGTGAAACCCTTGCACATGGTATGCTGCCATTGGAGCCCGAAAGGCTCTCGCGAAAGGGTGTTGTACCCCCAGTGCCTTGAATCTGGCCATGTCCACGGTCTGGCTAGCACTGTGACCTCAGGCAAGGCACTCCTCTGGGCCTCCATTTTGTCATATTCACAGTGGGGCTGTTCTGTGGAGGTAGGATTAGAGCTGAGAGAAGATGTATGGAAACACTTGAAGATATTAAGATACTACAGGATATAGGATAACGTATTAGGGTGAGAGCTAATAATGCGCTTTGCGCAGCGTAACCGTGCTATAAACCATGATTATTTTTCACTTGTCCTTCTTTGTGATAGATGTGGGCAGACCTTAAGGATGCTGTTATATAATAGCAAAACTCAGGCAGGGATCGTTGGGTCTTCTTCCCTCGAGTGGAATTTATTCAGTGTTCTTGACCTTTAGGATCTGCCGCTTTGGATCTGCTGTTTTGCAGAATCTAGGAGGTCTTTGATTTTACTTTAAATTATTCCCGTGTGGTTGAGACATCAATCTTGATTTTCGTCCAGGAAGTATGAAGAACGGTGTAAATTACTTAGGGCTTGATGCTGTCTGTCACGTTCACGGGGGACTAGTAAGTTTGGGATTGCTTCCCAATTCTTATTTTCAGTTGTGCATTTTGTCTTAAATGAAAAGGGGGGGATGTTCTCTCTCTTCTCCTCCCCACTTCAAGGTAACTCACTTCTAAACTGTTGGAAGTCTGTCTGCTCCTGGTGCACCCCATCCTAAAATTCCTTCTTCACCTCTGCACATCACACCATCTTTTAAGGAACTCTGTCAGTCCTTGAGACCTTCTTTTGTGTGTTTGTTTGGCTTAGGTTTAGAGCAGCTGCTTTGCTGATGGCCTTGAGGGGTAGGTTAAAATAGTCAGAAGCATGGCATCAAAGTCAGGGAGGCCTGTAAAAATAGAATTTACTGCCCAACTTGTGGGGTTGTTTTGAGGAGCAGCAGCGCGGCACATGGGTAACATTGCACAGAAGGCCACTCTCTGGCTGGGTCCTCATCAGGAACTGGCCCGTAGCCCGTTCTCCTCCCCCTGCTCTCCCACTCTCCAGCCCCAGAGCTCTCAGGAAGACCCAGTCCTTCTGCCCAGGAAACAGCCAGCTTCTAGGGGTAACTTCCTACCCCCAGATCCAGCAGGCTCTGCACCCACAACTCTTCTCAGAAGTGGATCCCGCCCACGTGCTTCAGGCCCCATCTCCTTTCCAGGGCCCCACGCTGCCTTTTATCCTTTCTGCCCACCCATGGACTTCTTCCCAACAGTGTGGAAACCTGCTACATCCCTCCCACCTTTTCAAAAGACTCCCCAGATCCCGGTTCGCCTTTGCGCGTGGCCATCTTTCCTTCTGCAGAGTCAAGTGCTGTGCATGTGCCACCTGTGCCGTGTCCCCCTCACTGTCATCCCGCGGTGGTCTCACACCACTGACCTCCTCTTGCTAAGGTTCCTGTAACTTCTGTCCCATAAAGCCACCAGACTCTCCCCTCCTCTTTCCTGCTGCTCAGTACATTGGCCTGTTCCCTCTCCTTGAATTCCATGGCACCATCCTTTCTAGGTTAGTCCCCTGCCTCCTCAGCCTGTGGCTTCCCAGGCACCCACGCCTGCTCATCCCCATGTGGACGGTGACTGACTGTTGGCCTTCCTTGGAGTTCTTTTAGGACTTCTTCTCTTACTCTGGGTCGTTTCCATTCCTGTTCCTGTGCTTTCCCCTTCAGGGACGTGATCTTGTAGGAACACATGTCAGATCATGTCCTCCCCATGACTGAACAGCTAGCGGTGGCTCCCACCGCACACTGCATGGCCACAGGCCTTCTGTGCTGTGCCCTTGACTCTGGCTTCATCAAGGGCTCCTCTGACCCCCTTTTCAGTCTCTGCCATGTTGGTCCTACTTCTTGGTCAGGCCTCTGCTTCCTCACTCAGAGATTGGTCGCTTCATGTTCCTGCCGCCTGGAGCCCAGCCCCCACCCCCAGCACTCTCCCACCTTTCAAATCTCAGGGAAGATCCCAGTGTCTTTTCCTTGGGGATTGGAAGCCCTGCATCCTGGGCTTGACCAGCTCCTCGGGGAGCCCCCAGAGCGCCTCTCCAGTTCCAACCCTCAGCCCGTGTGTGGGGCTCTGTACGCTGTCCCTGCGAACACAGGGCCTGTGTCTCTGACCCTCCCTCACGGCCCCAGTTGCCGAGACTTAGAAGATGGCGTGTTTGTTCCCCCATGAATGGATAGATGAATGAATGAACAGATGAGAATTTAATCCATCAGTGTCTGTATTCATAAGCCAACGGAGGGACGAATAAACGACCAAGTGAGATCTAAGTACCTTTGTTTGTTGTAAAGCTGTTAGCATGTTCTTCCTTACAGTAGGTACTCAGTAAATGGTAGCTTTTTTTACTTCTCATCGACTTTTCACCCAGGAACTCTGAAAAGAGAACAAACGTACCACCAGGCTGGTTAGTGGGAGCAGTGTTCCTTAGTGATGTCTAGGGTGGTTGGCATAGGCCTCGGGGCTGCTTAGAGCCTCACTACCAACCCCTCCCTCACAGCCCCACTTTTGCTAATTCGGACTTGTCCTTCCCTCCTGCCCCTGCTCATGTTAAAAGCAGCATGCCTAGGTTCTGGCCTAACTGGTGCTCGCTGCCAGTCTGTTCCCTCCCCTTTTCTCCTTAGACTGTGGGCCTCTTCGGGGCAGAGAATATCCCATTACTTCTGCCCTGCCCCCCGTGCCCTGCACATTACCAAGCCCCAGTGTTTGTTGAATGAATGGCGGAGGTGAACGTCTGTAAGGCTGACGATGGCGTTGTCCGCGGAGTTCCTGAAAACAATTCGACTTGCTTTGGCCTCCGTACCATTCTGAAAATAGGATACTTAAAGACTTCTTGGTTTTATACTTGGTTTTAAACTTAAACTTGTTTTATACTTGTCGAGTGCGGTTGATGGACTGGTCCGCGTGTTTTCCATTTTCTCTCCTCGCTTTCTCGCGTGGGAAAGGTTTTGCTGGATTGCATCCACAGTCTGCGGGAGAGCGGTATTCCCTGAGCTCTGGCAGACTCGGTTATGCGAGGCCCGCTCCCTTCTGGCTCACCGTGGGGAGGTGACCTCTAGCTCACAGGTTCTGTGTCAGCCATGGAATATCTTCCGTTGGCTCAGGTGCACTTCTGTGTGTCTGAACTATAGG
The DNA here is from genome assembly GCA_003697995.1 of Taxidea taxus jeffersonii. Classification (NCBI taxonomy): domain Eukaryota; kingdom Metazoa; phylum Chordata; class Mammalia; order Carnivora; family Mustelidae; genus Taxidea; species Taxidea taxus. Next base: position 33,372 of record RCUC01150507.1, read on the forward strand.
TTTTGTGATTGAACCGCAGTAGCCTCATTAATTAGACACCTACTATGTGCTGGGCCCTGTGCTAAAAGCTTTGCATGCATGCTCTCCACTTTTCCTGGCAGCCTTAGAGACCAAGTAGAGAAGTCCATTTTATGAATAAAGAAATGAATCCATGGAGGCAGGTGAGGCAGGATTTGAACCCAGGCCCCTGTGGCCTCGGAACCTGTGGTTTTCCCACTTGACTTTGTTGCTTCTCTTTCTTAATGTAGGTTTTAAGTAAACATCATATCTACATGTCCACTTTGTAGAGAGAGTTCGTTGCCACTTCCTTAGCCTTCGTTAGAGAACTGGGAGGTAAAATGAAGGTAGGAGTAGCCAGCGGGGCGAGTGGCCACGTGTCTTTGATCGTGGAGGTGATACCGATGCAGGGGGATCACGCAATCGTGGGTGTGCCCTGCAGGTGACAGAACCTGGGTCACACGCGCTTCCTCTTCTCAGCCTTGTCAGCAGGCCGGGCTGCTGCCACTGTCCCCAGCCGTGAGGAGCCAGGGAAGGGGCTCTGTGACGCTCTGTACATCTCTGTGCCATGGCATCCTGTGTGTCAGGCTCTGGGGGAGACCTCGGGGAGGCAGAGATGGTGGGATCACATGCCTTCTGCCTCTTCCCTCAGTATTTCAGTCTGTCCATCCTCAGGGGTAGGGAGCACGTTCCGGTGTCTTCATTTTCATTCTTTCAGCAGCAGTGCTTTTAAAAAATAATTCGCCTCGGGGCGCCTGGCTGGCTCATTCAGCGAGTGTGCAGCTCTTGACCTTGGGGTTGTGGGTTCAAGCCCCACGCTGGGTGTAGAGCTTATTTAATTTAAAAAATATGCTTAGGGCACCTGGGTGGCTCAGTTGGTTAAGCGACTGCCTTTGGCTCAGATCATGATCCTGGAGTCATGGGATTGAGTCCTGTATCAGGCTCTCTGCTCAGCAGGGAGTCTGATTCTCCCTCTGACCTTCCCCTTCTCATGTTCTCTCTCTCTCTCTCTCTCTCTCACACAAATGAGTAAGTAAATAAAATCCTTAAATATATATTATATATATATACACATATATATTTTTTAAAAATAATTATCCTCTGTTGGAGCAGGGCCCACTGCATAGAAGGAAGAAGAGGGGACCAGGGTCCTGAGTCCTCACTGGGTGACGGAGGCAAGCCGGCCAGTTTTCCAAGTCTCTGCTGTCAGGGGTGCTCCTGCCTTTCTTTCCCAGCATCCGGGTGAGGCTCAGGCACGGCCATACATGCCGATTGTCCCTGCCCTACGGAGCCAGTCTTCAGAGTCAGTGCCAGCTCCTTGCTTGCAGTCTAGGGCTCTCATGCACCAGCTCAGGCTTTGACACAGACTTCTTAACTGAAGCATTTCTGAATTTTCTCTCTTGCATGGACAAAGGATGCCAACAGATACAAAAGCTGTGCTTCCGCAGCCCCCTTTTCTGCCATAATCTTAGGTTAACCTCCTGCAAAAGAACCGAGGTAGAACTCCGGAGCTATGAGCGTGGCTGGGGCATGGGCCCTGCCCTCAGAGAATGCGGGCCCCATTAAGGCAATGTGGGGAATGAGGTGGCCTGCTCCTAAGGGCCCAGACGGCACCCTAGCGGGCTGGTGCCTTCTCAGAGAGACTGGAGAAAGGACCAGCTCAAGAGGGGATGGGAGGATGGCAGAGGGTAAAGCAGAGGCCATCTGGCTGCCTGGCTCGCCTTGACCTGTTGGGACCCACGGGAGAGCAGCCCTGCTGCCGTTGGACCTTCCCGCACGCGCCTGGGGCTCTGCCTGCCATCTCCCATCCATGGTGAGCGCATGCAGACACCAACATGGGAAAATGTTCCTAGTGACCCATATGGTTGAGTGTGTTCTGTTTTGTTTTGAGCACTTTCCTTTAAAGATTTTAAAGTTGGTTTTCATTAGAATCCAAGGTCAAAGCTGCCATTCTCTCTCTGGTAAAAGGGAAGAAGGGGTCAATCTGTTACCAACCCAGCCAGATAAAATAATCTGGAACATGATAAAACTCGTATTCTCGTATTTAAACTGGTATGCTCGTATTTAGATAAATATGCAAACACCAGGCATTAGGCACTCTCCGTCCCCCTGCGTGGGCTGAAAACCCTAAGTGACAGTGTGTGGTGCAGGGGCTTGAGCCACGGCTCTGGGAGGGGGAAGGAGAGGCATCTTCCAGAAAGCACCCGCTGGTGCCCCTGGAGCAGGGCTGCGCCCACAGAGCTGGCAGAAGCCACTCTCGGCACATGGCCCTTCTGCCAGGGGACTCACAAGCTGGGTCATCCTGTGGATAATCCTGCTGCTGGGTACACAGGACTTTCACCTGGTGCCATCGGGATAACCCCGTGGCTAGCAGAGCAAGTCTCCAGTCAGTGCTTCTCCTGCCAGTAGGGGCTGCATTGCTCTGAACATCGGCATCTGGCACCACCGAGACTTAGTGTCGGCCATGGGGGGCCTTTGCAGACCGCACACTCAGGGCTGGGGGTGTCCCAGAGGGCCAGGTGGCACTGACTTGCTTTGCTCCCGGAGAAAGGTCCCAGACGCCGTGCGCACTCACTCATCACGCACGCACGCACACACGCACACACGCACACACACACACCTCTCCCTGGGTATAGTGGATATATTGTTTAATTTTTGTTTTAGAACGTAATAAAAAGAGTGTCAGACTGCAAATAGACTGCTGGGCTTGCATTCCTCATTCACTGTCGTGTTCGTAAGATCTCTCCGTTCTATTATATGTTGCTGTAGTTCATTTATGTTTACTGTGAGATGATACTCCATTGTGGAAATACAACAGTTTTTCCATTCACCTGCTGGTAGAGATTTGGACTGCTGCTTTCCTTCTTTCTCGAATAGTGTCAACACTGTGTTCTTTAAAACAAAGTTCTCAAATTTACCTTGTAATACTCATGTATTAACATATGTCCAAGAGGGGACCTGCTGGGTCATAGATGTGTGAATGTTCAGCGTTAAGTGAGATTGCAAAGTTGTTTTCCACAGTGGTTATACCAGTAGAAATCTCATTCCTTCACATCTTCCCAGCCATTGCTCTTAGCAGTCTTTTAGTTTTTTTGCCAGTAAAACACACAAAATGGTACTATTCTCATAATTTGTCTTTGCCTGAGCTTGAGCATCTCTTTATGTAATTATTGGCATTATATGCTTCCTTTGCTATGAAATGACTATGCATGCTTTTCATGTCTTTGCCCATTTTTGTTGTTGTTGTTGTCGGTTTTGTTCTTATTTTGTAGGCGTTTTTATGTATTCTGGTGCTAATCCTTCACCAGTTCCAGGCGTTACAAATATCTTCTTCCAGTTCGTGGATTGTCTTCACTCTCTGAAATGTCTACTGATGGACAAAAATTTTAATTTCACGGAGTCATGCCAATTGACCTTTTTTGAACGCTTAACACTTTTTGTATCTTCACAAATTCTTTCCTACTTCAAGCTCAGAAAGATATTCACTTATATTTTCTTTTCAAGTTTTCAGAGTTTGCTTTTGACATTTCAGTTCTCCATCCATCTGGAGTTGATTTTTCAGTATGGTGTGACTAAGAGTCCGATTTCATTTTTTTCCTATGGATAAACAATTTTCCAACTTCTCCTTTTCCACATTCTCTGTCTTGCTGTCTCTGTCAAAAATCAAAGTTTCACAGATGCGTATGTCTGTTTCTAGATTCTTCTCTCTTGTTGATCCAATCATGGATCTCTGTACCATTGCTACTCTGTCTTAGTTACTCTGGCTGTACAGTAAGCTTTCATAGCTTAGCAAGGCAGTGTCCTTACTCTTCTTCGGAAAGATCTGGGCCATTGTTGTCCTGTTTGTTCTTCTGTTTAACCTTTGGAGTTAACATTTCCAGTTCCACAGAATAATTGGGGTATAATTTCTGTGCAGTAAAGATACTCTCTTTGTTTACAGCTCTGTTTCAGCAAATGCATACAGTTATGTAACCACGACCCCAGTGAAGATAAAGGATGGCTCCATCACCCCCATAATTCCCTTATCCCCTTTGCAGTTGACCTCCTCCCCCAGTTCCTTACTAATCCTGCTCTCTTTTCTGTTGAGGTTTTTTTAAATTTCATTTTTAATTTTTTCAGTGTTTTATTAAAACGAAGAATTTCTTTGTATTGGAGTTGCCGTCAGTCTATAGGTGAATTGAGGAAGGAATCTGTATCTTAAGTCATCATGTCCATAATCAGAATGTATCTCTGTCAATTTATTTGGAGAGACTTTGCCTGACAGTAATGGAAAGTTCTTAATTTTTAGGGAAAAAAAAAACAGTAAAACATTTTAAGTAATTCTTTAAATTCTTAGTAAAGGATACATTTTAGAAGATAATTGTCAGTTTAAATAAACCTGTAAATACATTTTTTAGTATATTTTTTTAAATCTTTTTTTTTCTTTAAAGATTTTATTTATTTATTAGTTAGAGAGACAGAGAGCGAGCACAGGCAGACAGAGTGGCAGGCAGAGGCAGAGGGAGAAGCAGGCTCCCTGCCAAGCAAGGAGCCCGATGTAGGACTCAATCCCAGGACGCTGGGATCCTGACCTGAGCTGAAGGCAGCTGCTTAACCAACTGAGCCACCCAGGCGTCCCAAACATGTAAATACATTTTTTAAAAAATGGCAGACCCGTGGCAGTTTTACATTAAAAAAAAAAAAAAAAAAATCACATCTTGTTTCCAAACCAGCTTTGTGGCTTACCTATAAGACCTTCCGCAAGCAGCCTAGCTTCGCTGATCTCAGTCTCTTTATCTGTGTGGTGACTAGTGTCCCTTCCTCACGGGGCCCTTGTGGAGAGGAAATATTGTAATGGGTGAGAATGAGCAAACCTGGCGTGGGGAAGCTGTGAGTGGGAGACCCACGGGAGGGGAGCTGCTCCCGCTCACCTACCCGGAAGCCCAGAGGGCCGTTGGCATGTGCGTTTCCCCCAGAGGCTCTAACCAAGCCGCACGACCGAATGATGGCCTTGAATCATTTCCCTGACAAATTTGGAAAAGGTTAGTGTTACCAGGCAGCCTGCTACATGCTGCCTCTGACAGGCGAGCTAGAATCACTGGAGGACACAGCTGACAGCCAATTCATTTTGCTGATTCATCCATTCGAGGAGGGATGGCTTGGAGCCAGAGCTTGGCTTCCAGATTAAAGGCCGAGAGCTCCAGAGCTGCTGGGACGTGGAGGAATGCTGGTGAATGACTGCCATGTGAAGGCCAGCGGTGAAAAGCGGGTTGTTATTTGTTTCCCCTTTTAAGTGATCCTAATACCATATGTGCTCGGGTGCATTCCCCACCGTGGTTAGGGAGTTGTTTGTAACGTTCGTCCGTTCGTCTGTGGGGCTGCGAGCTCAGTTATTGGAAACAACCGGATCCTGTTAAACACATCATCTTGGCTCCTTTATGACCCTATCATCACCTTTGCTTTCATGAGGAATACTGACTCAAGCCTCCTCTTTTACTTTGGGAGTCCAAGTGAAACTTGAGCGAGGGATTATTGCAGATGTCATCCCTTTGGGGCCTGCCTGCAGAGTAAGCCTGCTGGAATGAAGACTGGCTCTTAAAGAGGACAATCCAGGAGATGCTCCTTTGCCAACAGTCAGCACCAAATAATAATGGTAGAATCTGTGGGTTCTTATTATAGATCACACTGATAATTTAGCCCATATTAGTAAGATAGTCCTATGCTTTACAGGGAAATCACCCATACATGAAGTTTGCGGGTGACAGGATAAGCTAAAGAGAATGGAATTCTTGTCTTGTTTTACCGAATATCGAACATGGTCCCTGAGACAGTGAGCAATTGCTGGGCAGAAGCATGGGTGCTTGACGTCTGGTTACGTGCATGGGGAGAATCAGAAATGTGGACCGTTGAAAGCAAGAAAAGTAGCGGTCCCAAGGAGTAAGATTTTCGAGAAAGGATCCTGTTTCTCTGCTGAGGAGTGACTTTGGTCAGTCGCACATCTCCAGAACTGGATGCTTTTTCTGTTTATCTCCTTGGGAGTGAGTCAGAGCACGCTGCTTGAGCTCACATTTCAGCAACTCACTCTCCTTCTTTGGGAAACTTTGTATAATGGGGAAGTTCTGTAATATCCTGGGGTTCCCCCACCCCGTTTTTTTACTCTTTAACTCTAGAGTGGATATTTGAAAAGTTACGCAAACTTCTTAGTAAAACTTGGTGTTTTTTTAAAGAGAAGAGGTTTTTTTTTTTTTCTTCTTGTTTTGTGGTGGTGGTTGTTATGTTTTGCTCCTTAGACGGCTGAACATTTAGGGCATGACATTCTATGAACCACAGTTGTGCTTGGAAGTTTTAGGCAGATCTGGTCTACTTGGAGCAAAGATGAAAAGTGTCAGTTGTCAGATACGTAGAGCTTCCGCTTCTCATGCAGTTAATTGTCTTGCCCTCTGATTTAAGGTCGCTGAGGTACCAGAGTCCCTTGTCTCATACTGATATGCTTAAGGACTGCAGGCTTGTCACCACTTGTATTCTGCCGTGCCTTCACCCGCATGGTATTTAGGGAGAACGACTCTGTACCAAGAACATCACTGGGAGTGGGTACACAGACTGTTTTAGACATCATGGTGCTTGGGCAGCTGCCCGGGTACCAAGTCTGCTCCTCACGGCCCCGACCAGCATGGCCAGACTCTCACTGTCTCACCACCGGTCTGTGGGTAGTGTAACCTGTGGTCTCATGGCAGGCTAGGAGAGCATATGCTCAAACCGGGGGAGCCAGAACCAGCGAACGGCTGCCCATCCGCCACCGGGTCTTCCGAGGAGCCGGCCGCAAAGACTGTAAGGAAACTGACCTGGCCTTGGTGAAATGTTAACACCAGGGAGGGAGTAAGCTCCGGCTTTCAAATGCTCCTGCCAGCCAGAGGCACATTACAGAGAATTAGCAGTCTTTAAAAGCGGAAGGAGAAGAGACAAGTCTCAAGTATGGTGGCGATATCTTGAATTTGCAAAGTTCGCGGTGAGGCCCAGTGGCGAGAAGGGCTCTGGCCTTAGGGTCAGAGCAGCTTGGGTTTGCACCCAGCCCTGCTGCTGAGCCACGGGCTGGCCGGTGGCAGCCACTCCTCCTCTGTGCCCCCGCTTTCTCGTGAGTCAAGGCACTGCCTCCCTTGCAGATGGAGGGACTGCGAGATGAGACATCACATGGGCAAAACCCCTGGCACAGACAAAAGGTAGACCTTCAGTTTCTGACATAGTGGTCAGCTCTGCTGTCAGGACCGCTTTCATTTTCATTTTTAACAAGTAAGGGTTTACAGTTTTCCCTTAGTGGGTTGTTGGGGTCCCCCCCCCATTTTCTTATGCTGAAAAGGAGTAATTTTCAAGCAGTAATGTTACCTGCAAACACCTTTCACTTACTGCCATTATGGTTCTTTATAGTTTACAGAGCACTGTCAGGCCATCAGAAGATTGGGGCACAATGACTCTTTCCTCCAGATGAGAACACTGAGATTTGGAGAGCCCATGGGACATTCCCAGAGCCCCCCGGCTTCTCAGTGGCCGAGCTGGGGTCAGAACTCAGACCCCAGATCTCTGGTTTCTTTGACGACCTCAGGGCACCTTTCAAAGATGACATCTCCGGGACTAGGCCAGACTTTTTAATACGGATTTTTTTTTTTTCTTTTCCTCGTAGCTGTCAATACCAGCAAATACGCAGAAAGCTATCGGATCCAGACCTATGCCGAATATGTAGGGAAAAAACACGAGGAAAAGCAGATCAAGAGAAAGTGGACAGAAGATACCTGGCAGGAGGTTGAGAGAAAACGATTAAAGACTCAGTCCATATCCCACGCTCTGCAGAATCACTACTACCACACCAACAGGTAAGAGTTCTCGGCTGTTGAATTAAAAGGGCAGAGTTGTCCAGCAATAATTTTTATTCCTGCTTCTCACGGGATTTTAAGTCCTAAATCTGACTTTTGAGAAAGAGTTTTTTTCCACATAATAGCAGAAATTACTGCTGCACAGATTCCTTTTACACCATTAGACCCACAGGTCTTGGAGTTAATGAAATCGCAAAGCCCTCTTGAGGCAGATAGGATACCAGTCGTTCCGTTTCAGGGGTGTGGAAGCAGAGGCTCTGTGACCCGCCCACCAGTTCAGTAAAGGAACCAGGATCAGAGCTGAATTCACCTGGGTCCAATCCACCCTCTCTTCCCTGCAGTCCACCGTGATGCTCCTGCCTGGGCTTCCGACCTCGTTTCAGATCCCTTGGAAACACTGAACCACATGTCTGCTGTAGGAAGAGAACTTGGCATACTTCCCCTCATTACCCATAATCTGTCCCTCAGAAGTTAGGGAGCGGTCACATGTTGTATCTTTGTGAAATGACAAAACGTGGGTATAGAAAAGGTGGGGAGGGACGCCTGGGTGGCTTAGTGGATTGGGCCGCTGCCTTCGGCTCGGGTCATGATCTCAGGGTCTTGGGATCGAGCCCCCTATCAGGCTCTCTGCTCCGAGGGGAGCCTGCTTCCTCCTCTCTCTCTGCCTACTTGTGATCTCTGTCTGTCAAATAAATAACTAAAATCTTAAAAAAAAAAAAAAAAAGAGGGACGCCTGGGTGGCTCAGTTGGTTAAGCAGCTGCCTTTGGCTCAGGTCATGATCCCAGTGTCCTGGGATCGAGTCCCGAATGGGGCTCCTTGCTCGGCAGGGAGCCTGCTTCTCTCTCTGCCTCTGCCTGCCACTCTGTCAGCCTGTGCTCGCTCTCTCTGGGAGTTCATTACAGAAAATGATAAAGATTAGAAAAGTGTGAACTGACAGAAGAAAATATTAGCCATAATCCCATCACCCAGAAGCAATCACTGTTAATATTTTGGATTGCCCCCTGTGCTTTTTAAATGGGTTTTTAGAGATTTAAAAAATTGAGATATGGGGTGCCTGTGTGGCTTGGACAGTTAAGCTTCTGACTGTTGGTCTCAGCTAGGGTTGTGATCCCAGGGTTGTGGGTTCGGGCCCCTCACTGGGCTCTGTGATGGTGGTGAAGCCTACTTAATAATCAAGACATGCTATACAATAAAATGAACAGATCTAAAATGTTAGTTCGGAGTTTTAAGAGTTCTATGCAGCGATGTATCTACCACCCAAAGCAAGACATAGACCATTTCTGTCTATTCACAAAATTTCCTTGTGTCACTTTTCAAGAAACCCCAAGCCTCTACTGCCCTAAGCATCCATTTCTCATATCTGTGACTAGGTATTAATTTTGAGTATTCCTGGAATTTGTAAAAAAATGGAATCATATTGGTAATCGTATTGTTTGACTTCTTTCACTTAACTTTTTTTTTTAATGATTTTACTTACTTATTTCAGAGCGAGCACACAAGTTGGGGGAGGTGCAGAGGGGAAGGGAGGGGAAAAGAATCTCAGACAGACTCGTGCCAGATGGTGGGGCTCGATCTCCCCACCCTGAGATCATGACCTGCGCTGAAACCAAGCGTTGGACGCTCAGCCGACGGAGTCACCCAGGCGCCCCTCATTTAACACTTTTTGAAACTCACCCTTGATATTGTGTGTATCAGGAATTTATTATTTCATTGTTCAGTAGTATTCCACTGTATAAATACACAACATTTACCTCCTCTCCTTCTGGTAGACACTTGGGTTGTTTCTGGTTTGAGACTATCATATAAAGGTCACTACAAACATTGCTATAAAAAGTGTCTTGTGGTCGTATGTTTCCATTTCTCTTGAGTCAGTACCTAAGAGTAGCATTGTTGGTTCTCAGGGTAAGTGTGTGTGTGTTAGACTTTATAAGAACGTCCAAGCGGTTCTCCAAACTAGATGTACCATTTTATAACCCACTCGTATGGTGGGAACATTGCAATTGCTCTGCGTCCTTGCCAATGTGTAGTGCTTTCACTCTTTTTCATTTCAACCATTCTATACAGCACAAGATGGGTATTGTATTGTGATCTTAATTTGCATTTCTCTGGTGGCTAATGATGTTGACCACCTTTTTTGTGTGCTGGCCAGCCATTCCCATATCTTCATTTGGAGCTGGCTGTGTAAGCCTCTTGCCCATTTTCTCATTGGGTTATCTTTTTAGTGTTGATCAGTGGGAGTTCTCTTGTGTATTCAGGAGACACATCCTTTGTCAGATAGATGTATGTGCTGCAGATGTGTTTTTTGAGTCTGGGGTTGCATATTCATCTCGTTAGTGATTTTGATGAGCAGGTATTTTTAATTTTGATGGAGTCATGTCTATGATTTTTTTTTCTATTATGGTTCAATCTTAGCCTACTCTAAGGTTGCACCGGTTTTCTTCCAGAAGGTTTATAGTTTTAGTTTTTCCATTTAAATCATGACCCATTTCAAATGAATTTTGTATATGGAATGAGACGGGAGTCACAATTTAGTTTTTGTTTTGTTTTGTTTTGTGTTTTTTTAATATGGATAACCACTTGTTCCGGGAACGTTTGTTAAAAAGACTTCTCTTCCCTCATTGGATTGACTTGGCATTTCTGTCAAAAATAAGTTGACCATATATGTGTAGGTCTATTTCTAGACTATTCTGTTCCAATCATTTTTATTCCTGTTCTTGTGCCAATACCACACTTTCTTATTTCTGTGGCTTTATAGTAAGTCTTAAAAATCAGGTAGCATAAACCCTCCAACATTGTTATTCCTTGTCAGTTTGTTTTAGCTATTCTAGATCCTTTGTATCCCACACAAATTTTACAGTCCTCTTACCTCTTTCTTCATTCAGCCTGTTCTGTAATTTTTACTGTAGAAGTCTTAAAAGTCTAATGTTAATGTTCTTCTTAAGTGTTTTACATTGTTGATGCTATTGTAAACGGAACTGTTTCTTAAATTTCATCTTCAGATTGTTTGCTGCTTCTTTATAAACATATTAACTGTTGTGTATCGACTTTGTATTCTGCAACCTTTTAAAATTGACTTATTCTGATAGTTGTTTTTTTTTTTAATATTCCACAGGGTTTTTTAGGCACACAATCCTATTGGCATGTTATTAACAATAGTTTTATTTCTCTTCCAGTCTGCATGTCTTTTCTTTTTCTTGCTTGATTGCATTGGCCAGCGCCTCTGGTATATTGTCAAATAGAAGTGGGAAGGGTCGATATCCTTGTCTTGTTTCCACTAATAGAGAGGGGAAGTCCAGTGTTTCCCGAGAAACCTGGGTCTTAGATCATCTAGTTAGTCCTCTCTCGGGTTTAGGAAGTTGCCTTTCATTTCCCCTTTACTGAAAGTTTGAATAGATGTCAGATATTTCCAGATGCCCTTTCTGTGTCTTTTTAAGTTGTATGGTTTTTGTCCTTTATTTTGTTAGTATTTTGAATGCCATCAGTTGGTTTTTGAATGCTTAATAATTTTGTATTCCTGAGAGAAATCCTACTTGGTCCTGATGAATTATCCTTCTTGTGTGCTGCTGGACTTGATATGTTAATGTTTTGTTAAGTATTTTTATATCTTTTTGTTCATGAGAAATACTAGATTGGAATTTTTTTTTTTAATCTTTGTCAAGTTTTGGTTATCAGGTTTATGCTGACCTCATAAAAATAGTTAAGAAGTTCCTCTTTTATTATTTTCCAGCAGTGTGTATAGGGTGGTTTGTTTTTGTTTTTGTTTTTTTTTGTTTTTTATTTATTAGAGAGAGAGAGAGAGCGAGCGAGCACAGGCAGAGAGAGGCAGGCAGAGGCAGAGGGAGAAGCAGGCTCCCTGCCAAGCAAGGAGCCTGATGTGGGACTCGATCCCAGGATGCTGGGATCATGACCTGAGCCGAAGGCAGCCGCTTAACCAACTGAGCCACCCAGGCGTCCCTTTGTTTTTGTTTTAAGTTATTGATAGAGCTTACCAGTGAAGACATTTGGGCATGAAGTTTTTTTGTGAAATGGTTTTGATTATGAACTCAGTTTCTATAATAGATACAGGATTGTGTAGATTTTCTTTTTCTTCTTGGATCACTTCTGGTAATTTGTGTTTTTCAAGGAATATTTCATTTCATTTAAATTGTGAAATTTGTTAGCCTAAAATTATTAGCTCAAAATGTTCCCTTACAAGTTTTATGTCTGTAGGATCTATAATTATGTCTTTTAAAATTTCCTCATATTGGTAATATGTATTTACTTGCTCTTTTCCTTGCTGGGTGTTTATCAGTTAATTCAGTTAATTCTTTCAAATTCTTTCAACTTTTTATTGTTTTTTTTTGGTCTTCTCTTTTTTCATTTATTTATATCCTTGTTCTTACTATTTCTTGTTTTGTATTTTAATGTTATTCTTTGTCTAGCTTTTTTTTTTAAGATTTTATTTATTTATTCGACAGACAGAGATCACAAGTAGGCAGAGAGGCAGGCAGAGAGAGAGAGGGAAGCAGGCTCTGTGCTGAGCAGAGAGCCCAATGCGGGGCTCCATCCTAGGACCCTGAGATCATGACCTGAGCCGAAGGCAGAGGCTTAATCCACTGAGCCACCCAGGCGCCCCTGTCTAGCTTTTTAACATGAGAACTTAACTCACTGATTTTATGTTTCTTCTTTTCTATAAAAGCATTTAAATAAGCAAAAAAAAAAAAAAAGCATTTAAAGGTATAAATTTTCCTTTAGACTGTTTAGCCGCATCCCTCAGATTTTAATAGGTTGTCTTTTTATTATTTTCTATTAGAAGGTATTTTCTAATTTTTCTTGTGCTTTCTTCTTTGACCCGGAAGTTATTTAGAACTTCTTTGATACTTATTGACATTGGTGTTACAGCCCAGCATATGGCCTGTCTTGGTGATTGTTCCATGTGCACTTGAATGGGTGTAACATTTCATTATTGCCATTTCAGGTTACATTGGTTCGTGGTGCTCAAATCTATATCCTTACTGATATTTTTGGGAGTTGGGGGGGTTCTACTTTTTCTATCACCTACTGAGACAGGTGTTGAAATTTCCAACTGTGGTTGTAAATCTGTTTTTCCATTTAACTATATCAACTTCTTGTTTCATGTATTTTGCAGCTCTTTTGATAGGTGTGTGTCTATTAAGGATGGCTATGTATTCTTAATGAATTGCCCCTTTCATCAGTATGGAATATTCCTCTTGATATCTAGTAATAATCTATTTTGATGTTTATTTTGTCTGATAATTAATACTGGCACTCTCATTTCTTATCCTTGGTGTTTGCATACTATATTTTTATTCAGCCTCTTACTGGTAACTTGACTTTATAAAGTACGTTTCTTATAAACAGCGTATACTTGGGTCTTGCTATTTTATTCATTCTGACAACCCCTTTCTTTTACATTTATTTTATTTTTTTTTTAAAGATTTTATTTATTTATTTGTCAGATAGAGAGAGAGTGCAGGAGCGAGCACAGGCAGACAGAGTGGTGGGCAGAGGCAGAGGGAGAAGCAGGCTCACTGCTGAGCAAGGAGCCCGATGCGGGACTCGATCCCAGGATGCTGGGATCATGACCTGAGCCGAAGGCAGCTGCTCAACCAACTGAGCCACCCAGGCGTCCCTCTTTTACATTTAATCTAATGAATCATACAGATAGGTCTGCCTCCCACCTTGGTATTTGTTTTCTATTTTTCCTGCTTGAGTTTTGTTCCTCTTTTCTTCTTTTCTGTTGCCTTTTGGATGACTTGTGTTTGAGTTACTATTTGCTGGTATTTTAGCATCCTGTTTATCTTCCCTGTTGACTTTTTTGCTTTTACCTCTTTGTGTTATTTTTTCAGTCCTTGCTCCAGAGTAATGGTCGATAAACTAGAGCCCATCAGCCAGGTCCGGTCCACATATTTTTGTAAAGTTTTATTGGAACACAGCCGTGCTTGTTAATTTACATCTTGCCTCTAGCTGCTTTGCCTTACAGTGGCAGATTCGGGTAGTCTGACAGAGACCATAAACCCACAAAACTCTATTTGTGTACTGTCTGTACCTTTACAGAACAATGTGCTGACCCCGGGTGTAGAACTGCCCTTTCCAGTATGGTAGCCACCGGCCACATGTGGCTGTTGAGTACTTCACGTGTGGCTAGTCCAAACTGAGGTGTGTCGTCAATTTGAAATACACGTGAGATCTTAAAGAATTGATGACATGTTGAAATGATAATATTGTGGATATATTGGGCTAAATAAAATATTATTAAAATCAACTTCACTGGATTCTTTTCACTTTTTTTTCTTCTTAAATGGTGGCTCCTAGAAAATTTTAAATGGCATTTGTGGTTCACGTATTTCTGTTGTCCAAGCACTGCTCTAGAGATTATCATGTGCCCCTTTCATGTATCATAGCAGATCTTCAAGTGAAAATCACACTACCTCATGGCCAACCTAGGACCCTGACAGTAGTCTCTTTCCATTTCCCTCCCTCCCATCCTTTATGATCTTTTGTCTGTTTTTCTTCTCCATATGCTGTAAACTTGATATGTTGTTTTTTGTTCCTTTCCTTTTCTTTTTTTTTTTTCTTTTTTTTTTTTAATTTTTTTTTTAAGATTTTATTTATTTGTCAGAGAGAGCGGGAGCGAGCACAGGCAGACAGAGTGGCAGGCAGAGGCAGAGGGAGAAGCAGGCTCCCCGCTGAGCATGGAGCCCGATGTGGGACTCGATCCCAGGACGCTGGGATCATGACCTGAGCCGAAGGCAGCCGCTTAACCAACTGAGCCACCCAGGCGTCCCTCCTTTTCTTTTTTTAAACAATTAATACTTATGAAGAAAAGAAGGGGCTGAATTATGGTGAAAACGGCATAAGTATAAACACAAACATGCAGGCCTTCCTCATTAAAGGTACAGTGCAGATCTTGGGGCCGGGGGGGGGGGGTCGGGAGGAGCTCTGGGGTCAAGGGGAAGGCCGTGGGAACCTCCCCTCTCTTAGCTTTAGTGAGTGGACTCTGAGACCCTGGGAGCGCTGCTGCCGCAGCCGAGCTTCTCCCCAGGGCTGGGAGCTGTGCTGGCAGAGATGGACATTAGCTTCCACCGTTTGCATGGGTGCAGTGGCACATGCCGTTTTTCTTGTCTGTGATGGATTCGGTGTCCAGAATATTCAAGGAGCCTGTAGTCGAAAACTGGACCACGCTAGGGCTTAGATTCTGGGAAACTGGGCCAGACGTAAATCTGCCTGAGGAGGAGCTTTGGTTGGGTGGCATGAATTCTGGATAAATACAGGTTAGCGTGGTGTTGGAAGAATCCTTCCTTACAGTGGATGCTAAAATGTTTAAAATCTCCCTAGTAGGTGTTTAGTCCCCGAAAATAAGCAGAAGTTTGAAACCTTCCCTGAAAGACCGGTGGTATTACCATTCTCATCTTATTAAGAATGTTCTCTAATTAAAGAAAACGGTTTTCCAAAGCCACTTTGCCCTCAAAGCCATTTTGCCCTCAAGAGATTTTGGTCAGTCGTGTCTACAGATTATTAGCTATTGGCGTTTTTTCAACTGTTGGGGAAAACCCTTTGGCTGGTCTCTTCTTTCTCGTGTTTTCTGTCTGTGAGACTCCACAGTGGCCTTCCTTGACAGTGTCGTCGCTCCTGGGAATTCCTGCTTATGTAGGAGTTGCTAAAGCATACATCAGAGTTAGGGTTTTCAGATTCTACCTGAGTGTCACAGAAGGTTAGTGCTTTCCCAGAGTGACCGAGTGAGCGTATTACATTAGCAAAAAGGGGAGCTGCCCCTGTGGAGACAAAGAGGAGTCTCGACTAATCTGACTGTATTCCAAGGCCCATGGCTTAGTCAGACTGCCTCCACATTTATTCATAACTGTGGGTCAAGTGTGGTCTCTGCTCCTGCTGAAAAATGCCTTGGACACCGCAGAAGCCATCGCGAGGCCCGGGGACTGACCCCAGGCAGCAAGCAGACAAGTGTTGTAGCTCAGGCTCTCCTGGTACCGTGGAAACGACTTCATTCACTCTTCGCTTCAGTAAATACCCATCCAGAGCCCAGTGTCTGCCTCTGTTTTCTCATCTTAAATGAGGCATTTTGTTGGAAAAAGAAAATGCTAAGATCCCTTCTGGCTCTGAAATTCTAGATGTTTTGACACCGTACGCAGGGCAGAGCACGTGGAGGAAACTGCTAGAATCGCTAGAGACCCTTTGCTTCTCTTCTCAGGTAGCAAGTAGTTTTCTCCCAACCTAAGACTCTGAGTTTTGAAAATGCCCATGGTTGGAGAATTTTTAGATAAGGAGTACATAATAAAAATCAGATCGGGTAAACAAACCAGTGTCACAAGTAAACCCACGAAAGCCTTACACGACACTGAAATAATAAAGCAGCAACCAAATGAAGAAAAGATCCTTGACCGTTTCAGTGGGTACTGCCTTTTAAATCCCCAACCAGCCCTCTGTATACCAGAATGTCTCAGAAGCTGCTTCTCCCCATGATTTCAACGCAGTTAGAAACCACCAGCCTACGCCAGAAGCTAGTCAGACTCAGTCCTTTCTGTCCTCTGTCTACACCTTCATTGTGTTCCTGCTTCTGTGACTTAGTGAGGGTTATGAGGGGGTTGCCTCTGGCTTTCAGACTTCTTCACCACCCCTCACTGTCTCAGACCGTCTCTGCAGCCTGAGCACCACTAGTCTCACCCCCGTGGCTGCTTGTCGTCTGGGTGACTGAGGAAGCTCTGTGCTGGCCATCTCTGGTTTCTTTTCTCTCTCTCTCTCTTTTTTTTTTAAGATTTTTATTTATTTATTTGACAGACAGAGATCACAAGTAGGCAGAGAGGCAGGCAGAGAGAGAAGGGGAAGCAGGCTCCCTGCTGAGCAGAGAGCCCGATGCGGGGCTCGATCCCAGGACCCTGAGATCATGACCTGAGCCGAAGGCAGAGGCTTTAACCCACTGAGCCACCCAGGCGCCCCTCTTGTTTCTTTTCTCTTGGCCCTGGCTCCGTGACGCCGCTGCAGAAATCCTCATTCAGCTTTGTCTTTTTTTTTTCCACTTTTTTAAAAATTGTATAATTGTCACACAGTATTACATTAATTTCAGGTGTACAACAACACAGTGACCCGACAATTCTGTATATCACTCCGGGCTCCCCATGCTGAGTGTCATCACCATCTGTCACCATGCAGCCCTATTCCAGTATTCCTGTATTCCCTACACTGTATGTCACGTCGCCGTGACTGATTTGTCACTGGGAGTTTATATCTCTTAATCCCCTTCACCCTTTTGCCCATCCCCACCCCATCTCTCTGGCCACGAGCAGTTCCTTCCATTAGGCTTTAGCTGGTGCTGCTTCTCCAGAGAGGGTGGGGACAGGGGAGATTTCCTGCTGTGGCACTCTTGTTTGCTCCTGGGTTCTATAGCTTAGGAAGCTTAGGAACAGACTTGTCTTCTGTGTCTTTATCTTAACCACATGACGTTTCTCCAGCGTGCATATTCTCTTGGAGAGAGCCTCCGCTCCTGGCAAGGACTAGTGAAATTATCTAACACAGCCACCTCAGAAACTTTCCAGTATTTGGGAAGCGTAAATGTTGGCAAACTCATGTCCATCTTGTGGGTTAAGTGTATTTTAGCAGAGAAGGTGTTTCCCGTGATACTTTTTAACTGATAAATGCACGTAATCTTTAAAATTTAAAGTGATAAATGCACGTAATCTTTAAAATTTTGCCTCAACAGGAGAATATAAAATGAAGGGGTGGGGGAGAACCTTTGCTCCTCCCTCCTTGGCTCTTCTTCCAGCTACTGTGACCATTTCCCTGGAAGCAGTACATTTCTTGTCTTGTCAACTTTGACCAATATATCTGGGTCAGTTCTGTAAAGGAGTATAAATGTAGCGCCCGCACATAAAGTAATGCCCACACTGTGCCTTCCATCTCTCTTTTTTTCTTCCTACCATGATTAGCTACACTGTTAACTATCTTTCTGGATCTGTTCTTTTTTAAGATTTTATTTATTTATTTGACAGAGAGAGATCACAAGTAGGCAGAGAGGCAGGCAGAGAGAGAGGGGAAGCAGGCTCCCCGCTGAACAGAGAGCCCGATGCAGGGCTCGATCCCAGGACCCTGGGATCATGACCTGAGCCAAAGGCAGAGGCTTAACCCACTGAGCCACCCAGGCGCCCCTGGATCTATTCTTTTGTGGTTCCTTGAGAAGTCAGTTTTAGGAGGTGGTAGCAGGTATCCAGCTTGTATAATGTTATGATGGTGGAAGTGCAGTTCTCTGAAGGAAAGAAGTTGCTTGGGGGGACCCATTGGGAAGAAAGTGTATTTCTGTGCCATTAAAACTCCACTACCCAACCGAGAATCTTCTAAATATCCCAGTCTTTTTTGTGGGGATTTTTTTTTTTTTGAGGGAAGTACTTTTCTTTTCCCTGTTTGACTTTGATTTCTTTCCTCTTTTGCATCTGTAGTGTATGGTTAGTAAATGCTATAAAAATGTGTCTATTTCACCTTCATTGATAATGTTGCTGGATATGGAATTCCTAGGTCCAAAAATTTTTACCTATTCAGAACCTTCAATACATTGCTCCTCCCACTGTCATCGTTAATCTGCTTTCCTGGTTTCTGTGTCTTTGTATCTCTCACCCCTAACCTGGAGTCTGACCCAGAGTTAGATCCTCCGATACTTGGTGAATTGGTGAGTGAATAAATACTTAAATGCCAGTTTTAAGTGCAGGCTCTAGGCTAGGTTCTTCATGTTTTCATTTTTGTTTTTTTGAGAGAGAGAGAGAGCAAGTGTGGGTCCGGGAGGTGGGAGGCAGAGGGAGAAAGATAATCTTAAGCAGGCGCCATGCTGAGCGTGGAGCCCGACACAGGACTCCATCCCCTGACCTGGGCCGAAATCAAGAGTCGGACCCTTCACCAACTGAGCTACCCAGGTGCACCCTGGTCCTTCGTGTTTCAGCTCTTGAGATGCTCACAGCAGAATTGTCACGGAGGTGAGGCTTTTCTGCATCTCCCAGAGGCTCAGGGAGATTAAACCGTTCTTGGTAAAGACATGGGTTTGATACTGGGATTATCTGCAGAGGCCTGCTCTTTCTACCATGTCCCCACTATGCATTTTCCCAGGTCTGTCCTTAAGGGAAGAGTTACTCAGATTGCAGCTAGGTACACGCCACATAGGGGACAATTGTCTTGACTATAGTCACCACCCCACCTAAGAAAACCGCTGAGAACTTGTATCTTTTCATTTAAAAGCAATATCTTGGGAAGCAGAAGAGAGGCCCTTTGGATTCCTGCTTTAAAGATCCCAAAGCTTTCATTACAGAAAAATCTCAAACATACACGAAAGTACGGAAGATAATACAACAAAGTCCTAGCTAGTGAGCTCACAGTGTGTCACCAGTCACCGTGTGGCCAGTCCTATTTTGTTAGTACTCTTTTTCTCCTTCTCCCTTCACATTATCTTGAAGCAAATCACAGATGGCATATCCTTCCAGCCGTAGGTCTCTGCATGTATGTATCTAAAAGATAAACAGTCACTTAAAAACAGAACTGCAGTGCCACTAACAAAAGAAAAAATTAACAATGACTCCTTAATATCAGATAGCCGGTATTCAAATTTCCTGCTCACACTTTACAAAAAATAATTGTCTTGTTCGAGCTCTAGTTTCCAAACAATTCATATATTACATTTGGTTGATGCATCTCCTCTCTCTCAATCTGTGAATTCGCTCTCTCACTGGATTCTCCCACAACCCCCAGCGTGCTTCAGAAACTAGGTTGTTAGCTCTGTGGAATTTCCCATATTCCAGACCATTGTTTTAAGTTTCTTCAGCATGTTCCCTGGCTACTATATTTGTCATTAACTGGTAGTAATATCTGTAAACTTGATCAGATTCAGGGCTGAAGTAATGGCAAGAATATTTCATAGATGGTGATGTATACTTCTTCCTGCATCTCATTGGGCTTTGCCTCATCTTTTTAGTTACCTGGAGATACAGTTCATACGGAAAAAAGCAGAATAAATTCTTTATTTTTTTAATTTAATTTAATTTTTAAAAAATTTTGAAAGATTTTATTTATTTATTTGGTAGACAGAGATCACAAGTAGCCAGAGAGGCAGGCAGAGAGAGAAGACGATGCAGGCTTCCCACTGAGCAGAGCCCGATGTGGGGCTCGATCCCAGGACCCTGGGATCATGACCTGAGCCGAAGGCAGAGGCTTTAACCCACTGAGCCACCCAGGTGCCCCAGAATAAATTCTTTAATCTCTCCCCTTAACACACCTTTAAAAAACTTTTTAAAAGCTTTCAGAATAGTTTCCTGTCCCCTTCTAAAGTGAGCAATGAGATTTTGTTTTGTTTGTTTAAATAATGAAGTTTTAAAATAGATTATATACATAATCTGTTGGTTTTTTTTTTTAAGGATTTTATTTATCCATCCGACAAACAGAGATCACAGGTAGGCAGAGAGGCAGAGAGAGAGACTGGAGGAAGCAGGCTGTCCGCAGAGTGGAAAGCCCAATGCGGGGCTCGATCCCAGGACCCTGGGATCATGACCCGAGCCGAAGGCACCGGCTTTAATCCACTGAGCCATCCAGGCACCCCTACATAATCTGTTTTAATACATTATAGGTGTTCTTCTTTTTGATGCTCTAATTATCTTGTTTTTGAGCAGTGGGAACAATTTGCCGTTGACTCTTGAGTCCTCTGAGATAATCCCAGTTGCCTTTAATAGCCTCTTTAACTTCCGGTATTCTTTATTCCAGGCTCTTCTCTACATTTCCTACCTCATATGTGGAGATAGCCATTTCTCCAAAGGGCCAGTTCCTTTTGATGGGAAATGTAATCTGGGTGCTAAGGGTGTTTATGGATGCTGGATTCATTTTTATTTATAGCATTTTCTGTTTGTTTTATTTTTTTTATTTATAGTGTTTTTTAATTAAAAGGGCTAGCAAGGACTTCTTCCTTCTTTCCTTCCTTCCTTTTTCTTTTAATTTAGTTTATAGTGGGGCATGTGGGTGGCTCAGTCGGTGAAGCTCTGCCCTCAGCTCGGGTCATGATCATGGTCAAGCACCGGGTCAGGCTCTCTGCTCAGCTTCTCTCTCTGACTTCTGCTCCTCCTGCTGTGCTCTCTCTCTTTCTCCCTGTCAAATAAAGAAAATCTTTAAAAAAAAAGAGAGAGATTAGTTTATACTGATGTTTCCAATTCTAGTTAGACTGCAGGACTTACTTAACTTCTTTTAGTTTATTTTTTTCTTATGCTGAAATTTTTGGTTCTTAATGATAGAAAAGTAATTATTTATTTGCTTTATACCACTATGGATAATAATTTCAGAATAACTATGACAGTATCATTACACATAATGTAATTATTGAAAATAATTGTTTAGTAATTTTTCCCCCTAGAGTATATCTGACTAAGGATGAACAGTCAAGATAACTTAATTTTAAAGTCACTTGAAATAATTCCTCTTTGTATGGTTAAGCTACCAACTGAATAAACATTTAGCTTTGTTTCATTTTTAACTTTACGGATTGCCTTTTTTCAAATCAGTTTTGCTGTGTAATTACATAGACCATTTGTGTGGTTCCAGAGTCAGATCTCTGAAGCTTCTCTCCCTGCCTTCCCCAGCTTGGTTCCTCCCTCCCTTGTGGCGACCAAGTTTATTGGTTTTTAGTCAATCCTTCCATTTTTACAAATTTACGAAGCAACTACATATGTATGCCCTCCCTTCCTGTTAGGTAGATGGGAATGGACCACACATCCTTTACTCTCTGTTTTTCATTTAGCCTCATACCTCGGAAACCGCTCTTAACTTTACTTCTGGTGAAATGTGATTCTTCACATGGCAGATGCTTTTAGTGTTCTTGAACCTTCTTAATAAAATGTACTGACCGGCAAGATCTGGGTGTGTCTTCCTAGTTTCAGTGATCCACCTCTTAGAGAAATTCACGAATATCGTATGTCAGATGCGTTATGAGAAACTAATTCGTGATCCATGCTCTTGCTGAGGGGATCGTTACTTAACCTTCTCCCACCTTCCCATCGCTTCCTCTGTCCCGTCAGTCTGCAGGCATAAAATTCACGGACGCACTGCCAGCTTTCTGAAGCAACGTGAAAAGTGAGACAGTGCCCCTATTTTTTAAGCAGTTTCTTTATTCCAGGCACTGTGCTAGTTGCTTTGCATGTTTTTTAGAAAATCTCTCTCTAACGATGCCGTGAAACCTTTGATGTTATTCCTAACTTATATATGAGAAAGTTGAGTCTCAGAGAAGCTGAATAATTTAGCTAGAGTTGCCCAGAATTCTTACTTTTGGGTGTTTGGGATCCACAGCCCGTGCGTGAAGTTGCCTCTTCTGGACATGGCACAGCTACCTGTGAGCTTGCATGTTTGAGAGACGCTGTCTCATTTTAAAGAATTGTGTTTTCTTAAAAACAAAACCAAAAAAACTTGTGTTAAAGAAACCCTAAGTTTAAA
Organism: Taxidea taxus jeffersonii; assembly: GCA_003697995.1. NCBI lineage: Eukaryota > Metazoa > Chordata > Mammalia > Carnivora > Mustelidae > Taxidea > Taxidea taxus. The sequence goes on from RCUC01150507.1 coordinate 55,674, forward strand.
ACCTCTGAATTTCAACCTTACTTCCTTGGAGGTAAGGATTTAGATGTCTAGTCCCATACATCATCAATGTAAAATGGTTAACTTAAAAAAAATTTTTTTTTAAACCCAAAAAACAGAAATGATACTGGAATGTAGAGGCCAATATCAGAAACTCGGAAGTGCCAATCTCTGGTGTGCTCAGCACTGGTCATCCCCTTAGTAGAATCCAGTCTTGGGCTGTGTTTTGTTCTCTCTTTTTTTTTTAAGATTTTATTTATTTATTTGAGAGAGAGCACACGGATGGTTGGAGAGGGAGTGGGAGAGGGCGAAGCAGACTGCCCACTGAGCAGGGAGCCCCATACGGGGCTCGATCCCAGGGCCCTGAGATCAAGACCTGAGCTGAAGGCAGACACTTCACCGAAGGAGCCCCCCAGACGCCCCGTAGTCTTGGGCTTTGATTGGTTGATGAGTTGATGTTAAGGAGAGGCTCTGCAGCAAGTCCAGAGGCAGAGGACCTCACCAGGAGAACAGAGGGTCTCAGGTTGAATGTGCTCAGCCTAGGACAGCCAGCCGGTGGAGGGAAAGGCAGTAGCAACCATGGTCAAGATCCTGAGATGCCATCACAAGAGGGGTAGTGATTCTCTGTCCTCACAAGGGACTGAGGAGGAACCACAGGGGGCTTAGCTGGCATTCTTAGTTGTAGTGCTGTTTCGCTCAGGAAACAGCACTACAACTAAGCACAGAGGCCAGCTCAGGAAGGGGACTTGTCTTGCTGCAAATCACAGGGCTGACACAGCTATAGACAGAGCCCTTCCTGCGGATCGGCTGCCTTCCCCTCCGCTGTGCCGATTTTGGCCAGGCCTAACTATCTTCTGAGAGCTGCGCTAATTTCAGACTGCGAAGGTGGTGGAGACCTCTAACATCTGTTCTAAGTGATTTTTTGCAATAACTAAGGACAAATGATCACGGTCCTCCACTCAGCCCTCCCACTTAACTCCTTTCCACATCTGAACAGTTGGAAGAAAGGATCATTCTGGTCTGAAGGGAGTATTTTAAGATCTTGGAATAAACATTGAGCTAGAGTATGGCTAATATAAAACGCAGAATTTGAAAAGTTATGTAGTTACTAATAAATTAGAACAATTAGGGACGCCTGGGTGGCTCAGTTGGTTAAGCAGCTGCCTTCGGCTCAGGTCATGATCCCAGCGTCCTGGGATTGAGTCCCACATGGGGCTCCTTGCTCGGCAGGGAGCCTGCTTCTCCCTCTGCCTCTGCCTGCCACTCTGTCTGCCTGTGCTCGCTCTCTCTCTCTATAACAAATAAATAAATAAAATCTTTAAAAAAAAAAAAAGCAGGACTGCAGTACTAATTTGGAGGGCAAAGGACCCCAAGTGAAGCCGATTTTAAAAAAAAATTAAAATAAAATGGAACAATTAACCAGGTGTTTTGGATTTACCACAGAATGTCCCGAAAGACATAAACCCTGGGAGCTCTTAAACCAAGATGCAGGAACAACTCCTAACAAGTGCCCCTATCCCATCTACCTGGCCAGGGTCAGGGAGAGACGCACTGATCTAGCGTGTCTCTTCCCGTGGACTTCTCATGGGCCCGCAGGTCAGGACCCCCTGCTCTCTCTCACAGGAGGTAGGTCAGTAGGATTCCTGAGAATCACGTAAAAAGAGGTACAGGGAACTTGGATAAACAAA
>ML106840.1:0-42153 GCA_003697995.1 Taxidea taxus jeffersonii
GGGGGGGGCTGGGCTTCCAAGTAAGACTCGGTTGGAGATTCCATAGCTAAAGACATTTTGAAACCACCAGCTATGCAACAAGTGAGGCACTGACTTGGGGAGGGAGGGGGTTTGGCCCAAATCTCTCACCGCAGAGCAGCATCAGGCTTCAGGCTCTAGGCCACCTCCCTGCCCTATAGGAGCCACCCACCTGGAGTCTCAGTTAGATGACTTATCCTCCCCAAGCCTCAGCTTCCTCATCTCTAGGGTGGGCCTGCTGCTGTGGAGGACAAAATCATGATACACACAAAGAGAGGTGGGGCCACCTCAAGGAGGGATGAGCAGGGGTGGTGGGTCAGGGCGTGCATACCTCCCTCTGGGCACTCCCCATTCTCCCCTTCACACCTCTGTCTCTTCACCCACCTCTACCCCCACTGTCACAATTCAGCTTCCCTGTCCCCATTCCAGCCAGAGGGTCCTCCCCTCAGAGTACATCTGCCCAGAGGTGTCCTAAAGGGAGGGCCAAGAACCTGCATTACTTATGCTTCTGATGGCTTCCCATTACCTGGCATACAAAGGGTGCCCAATAAATGTGTGCCAGTGATGGCATGTAATTGACACTTCCTCAATGCTTGCTGTTTGCCAGGCAGTGCTGGACACACTCTGGGGCCACAAGTTTATGGACACAGTCCCTGACCTTCTTGGAAAGCCCGTATGGGGTAGGGATGGGGACACAGAAAATCTTAGAATGGCATCATCTAGCACAACCCAAAGGGGCGGGGAGCCAGAGGGGTCAGGGAAAGTTGCCAGGGGAGATGGGCCTCCAATCCAATACCCCAATACAGACAAGGAAACAGAGCTCAGGTAAGAGGAGTGACTCACCCAAGTTAATGACAGCATGTCAGTGACTGAGTCAGGGCTGAAAAGCAGCCGCCATCCCAGCCCCTGGCCGCCTCACCCCAAGTGCTCCTTCCAGAACCAGGTTTCTCAGCCTCCCTACGGACATTTGGGCCTGATTATTCTTTCTTTTGGGAGCTGTCCCCGTTTATTGCCAGATGTTTGCCCTCTACCTGCGAGAGGCCAGTAGCCCCCTCTCCCCAACTGTGATAGTCAAAAATGTCCCCAGACATTACCAAATGTCCATGAGAGAACAAAACTGCCCTCCGTTGAGAGTTACTCATCCAGAATCTAGGAAATCCAGGAAATCTAACTCGAGATAAAAGGCAGTGACCAAAGTCAAGTCCTGGGCCCAGATGTGGTGGACAAAAAGGTGCATGGTGTCAGGGCTTGCAAACTGGCGCTAAGAATTTCCCGCCCATGGTCACTTTTTGCCGCTGTGCCCATCCTGTGAGCCCCTTAGCCTTAAGTTCTGCTTTTCACTTTTCCAAAGTGCTTTAGTTCACCACACCCCTGTGAAATGCATAGGGGAATATATGCTTTTATCCTCATTCTACAGATGAGGAGATTCAGGCTCAAAAATGTTAAATGCACCAAAGTCACCTGATAAGCTAGTGGCGGAACCTGGCCGGGATTCCCGCACACGGGGTCACCTGGAGGCAGAGAGGGACAGGAGACGCAGGGCAGACTAAGGGCTTTTTATGATCTGCATCTACTTCTAGAAGACTGCATCCCTGGAACCCAGATCCATTAGTTCCTGATGATCCCAGGGGCTTCGTAACTCTGGTGGCTCACGGATGGGAACTACGGAGGCTCAGGGAAGACAAGAGACACACAAGCGGATGCACACACACTTGAGGGGAGCCAGGCGCCAGCCCTCTGCTCTCGGTGCCGCTCCCATCCAGGCTGGGCTCCTGACAGCCCATCTGACAGTCCCTCAGGCTCTTCTAGGCACTTAAAGGACAGCCTCCCCCAACAATAGGCAACATGTGGAACTTAGAAGTCCCTCCCTCTAAGGCAGGAGGGGAGGCCTGTTTGAGTGAGAGAATGTTTCCAACCATGAATCAGTCCTGTTACTACGGAGTCATCACTCCATTGCTAATTGTTGGTGATGCGAATGGTCCACAAAGTTTGCGCATTTATTATATGCCAAGAATGGTGCCGGAGGCCTTAAAGCCCCAGTGGCTAGTTAGTTACATGTCTGCTACAGCCCACTTTACAGGTAACAAAACTGAGGCCAGGAAAGGTTAAGGGAGTCTTATGGCCAGCACGTGTGGGTGACAGGACCCCAGGGAAGACCTGGCTCACACGGGCTCCACACTTCTCCCACTGCCTCAATGCATCGGAACTCCTAAGGGGCACGAGTGGGCAACTGTAGCAGGAAAGGGAAACTCACTAGAGCCTGAAGTGAGTTTTTTAGTAGGTTGAAGAAAGCCTCTGTAGTCCAGTGCACACTATCCACCTTGTAAAGAAATCCCATTTCCTTAGAAGTCACAAGGACAAATTTCATAGGCCCAGACCTGGGAGGGGGTTGGGCTCAGTTCGGAAGGTTCTGCAGAACCAAGTAGAATGAGACCACTGGTGCTCCTGGCTCCTTGGTGGCCCAGGAGGGTCCTGGAAACAGGGAAGATCAATGTGGGGGCAGGGGGGAATGGTTTGCCTGAGCACCAACTCCTCCCACACCCTCCCCAGACTCCAGATGGCAAAGGACAGGGCATGTGGGACAGCCCCTTGCCCTGCAGGAGGCAAAGGTCCTCAGGGCTATAGCAGTGCAGGATGCTCCCCACCCCCTACCCTCAGTCCAAGCAAATGCATTTCCCACTAAATCCCCTGTCATAGATTCCCTAACCTGGCTCAGCATCCAGACAAGTGCAGGCCCAGCTTGGGCAATTTTCCTCTTTACGTAAAATTTAAAGCTTATTGTGACATCTCTCAGAACCACCTTGATCACATCTCTTCTCTCTGGGTCCCATGAACTTGCCTAGAAAAGGTGTGATGGAGCCTGATGGCTTCTTAGGGGCACATAGCCATGGACTTCAGATAAAGAGTCAGCTCGAGGTTCTGAAGGCAAAATGGAGGAAGGGCCTTGCTTCCAGGCCCATGCCCCTTCCTGTCCCTTTGTAGGGGTTTGAGGCACATCTTCAGGCTGGAGGGGCTGCCACGTAGTTCAGAGGCAAAGACAAAGTCTGCCTTCTTAGCCTGCCTGGACCTCTGGGTTTCAGCCCCAGGAGCTGGAGCCTGGCAAGGTCAGCAGAGTGCTGCGGCAGGAGGATGTCCGTCCTCCCCCGAGAGGACAGCAAGGGAGCACGGGTAACAAGAACAGGACAGGCTGGCCCCTTCCCCGCAGTACGGAGGCAAGGGACTGCAAATGCCTCTTCGGAACCGGGAGGAGGGGAAGTTACAGCCCTGGGAGGTCAAGGTCCCCTTCAGAATGGGTGTGCCTTAGAGGGGCTCCTCCTCCTAACCTGCCCAGAAGTCTAAAGGAGATATAGAAGGTTGGGAGCAGCTCGGAGGACACCTCTCAGGGGTCCCAGGGAGGCTGTCCACTGTCTGATTGAAGGGTAGGTCTATCTCCTCGGTTAATATTGTACTGGGACAGAAATGTGGCGCCTGAGGATTTGGTTACTGATCCCGTGGGCCTAAGCCTTGCCTGGGGATGGGGGCCGGGGCGAAAGGGGCAGCCCCAAGATGTGGCTGAGGTCTCATTACTTGCCACCATTAAGTACCCTAGGCTGGGGATCCTTCCAGTCATCTTCACCCTGAGCCACCTCTCGCCAACCAGAGGCCCGATCTGGCTGTGCTCACCCGGGGCAGTTCGGACCGGCAGGCCTAGGATGGCTCAGGGTGTCACCAGGCATCTCGCTCACGCCTCCCAAGCACCGCAGCTCCCACCCCTCTGGGGCTCCTCGGAGCCCCAGGCCTCTCCATCCCCTCAGTCCCAGGCCAGCCCTCTGGAGTCCGGAGGGGGCGGTGGCTCAGGCATCCAGTGCCGCTGAGCGCTGGGCGCCTAAGGGCCGCACTCGCCGGGCCCGTAGACCCGCGCTCCGGAGCACCACTGCTTCTCCCTCCCCAAACACTGCTGGCTCCGGCAGAGGAGCGGACCGCCACGCGTTACCTTCCATGGACATGGGCTCCAGGATGCCGAACTGCTTGAGGACGGCGATGAACAGCAGCACCACCACGGCCATGGCGCACAGCTCCATGCCCTGGATGCCCATGGCGACCCGAGCTGCCCGGGGCCGGGGCGTGCCCCTCGCCCGCGCGTGCCTCGGGAGGCGCCCGGGCCCGTGCAGCCCGCCCGGCCTCTTGGGGAGGCCGCGGCTCACATCCCCCGGCAGGCGGGGCTGCGGGTGTAGACGGGGTCCGGGCCCCGCGGAGGGCGGCTGCGGCGGCGAAATGGGCAGGCCGGGAGGTTGGACGCCGCACCGCGGCAAAGCCCGAGCGCAACTTTCCGAGTCAGCCGGCAAACTTCGAGGCACGGCGGCGGCGGCGGCGGCGCGGAGCGCAGCTCGGGCGGCCGGCGCGGGCCAGAGACGCCTCCATGGCCCGCTCGGGCGCCGCGCCTCTTTCGCCCCGTCTCCAGCCCCAGGGGCGCGGGGACACGGGGGCGCGGCGGCGGCGGCGGCGGCGGGGGTCCCGGGAGCTCCCGGCCGCCCCAGCCTCCATCGCGGCTCCCCGCGCGCTCATTGGCCTAGGCGCGGCGACCACCCGGGGAGGCGTCCCCTGCGGCCGCCCCCCTCCCGCCCGCGCGAGCCCGGGAGGGGGCGGAGGGAGGTGGCCCCGCCCCGTGCGGCCCAGCCCTCATACGGAGCCTGGCGCACCGCCACCACCCCCCAGCCAGCCCCCCGGAGACCAAGCGGTGGGCGGTTTCACTCAACTGCCTGTGCACGGTGGAGGCTGAGTGGCTGGGGAAGGGGCCGGGGACCGGAGGGGAAGGGAGCCGCAGCATCGCTCTCTGCGAGGACTCGTGGTTCCATACTCCTTGCTGAGGGGTGCGGAGCCTGCCACAGCCGCTCACTGCCCCGCCGGCCAACGCAGAGCAGGCCTTCTGGGGATCGGGAAAGCCCTCTCACCCCGGGGTATTTCCCACACCACCAGGTCTCGGCTCGAGACTGAACTTGGCCTTGGTCTGGCCCCCACTGGAAATGAAAAAGTTGGTATCCAAAGTTATCCAGTTCCGGAAACCCACGTGCGCTCCAGGCTTTTGGAGGGAGTGTGGGCCTTGGCATTAGAGACTACGGAACTGAGTTCCACTCCTGATTTTGCTGCGTGACCTTGGTCGAGTCACGGACTTGCCGATTCCTCCTACATACAGACGGGCTGGTGCCCGCCTGCCTTTCCGGCTGTGGGAAAGAGCTAAACGGATGCCAAGTCCAACGCGCGGGCAGTGCACAGGAGCACTAATACGTTTGTGAATCACTCTCTTCCAGCCTGGGGGCAGCAGGTAGGAAAGGACTGGGAGAGAAGGGGGCGTGGCAGGGCGGAGCCGGGAATCCACCCAGTCCCCGACTCGAGGGCCAGAGTCGTGGCTCTCTGCTGCCCTCCCGCGGGCATTGCGCTCTGCGGGTGTCCTCGCCAGCCCCCGGGCTTAGAGGGCAAGAAGGCGCGGGGTGCTTTGAACTCCCAAGTTCTTTAGAAGTTCTCCAGCTACCTTAGTGGAGGGAGAAATCCAGCCCCGTTCCACGCCTGTTTGGATCTGTTTGGGTCTGAACAATAGTAGCTTCCATGTATGAGCCTCTGCTACCCAGTCAGTACTGAACGTGTCCTGCGCCCCAGGCACAGAACTCGGTGCTGGGTGGGGCAGGAAACAGCAGCGTGCGTGGACCGGGGTCCTTCTGGAGCTGGTACAGGAACCAAGCCTTTAGGTTTACTCGTAATCCGTAAGGGCTGCCCCAGTGGGTATTTCTCGTCCCCATTTTACATTTAAGGGAACCGAGGCCTGGACTGGGGAAGGGACACAGGGGCAGCCCAGGCCTTCTGGATTCCAGAGCAAATGCTGGGCCAACATACCACACAGCACAGGAGAGAGGCTGCTGGGTTCCTTCTGGCCTGTGCAGTTCAACCTCAGTGTTTAACACACCTGGTTAAATGTCTGAGTTATGATATTTTTAAAGAACTGTAAATGCACAGCTTTCAATTGCATTTAGTGGGATGTGGTGAGTCTCCACTGACCAAGAATTCTAAGCAGGGACGCTAATAATCGCCAGAGAACACAGCTCTGTTGGATCACATGAGTTGCTAAAGTGTGTAAGTTTAGAAAGACTCAAGACCCTCCTAATTTACACACTCACACGCTGAGTAAAATCTAGCCTATGTCCCAGCTCCTTCCCACCAGTCCTCAGTCAGTGGTCTGGTTAAGAATACATTAACCTCTCTAAGCCTGTTTCCTAAAATGGGGATGACAAGCCCACCTCTCCAGGGGCTTGTAAAAGATCCAGGGAGGCGAGTGTTGGCCTGTGTCACGGGCTCTGATGGCCTCTTATGATGTGTTCTTGGAGCTGGGTGTGTTCAGGGTGCCAGATGAGAGATAGATAGGGGGTGGGGGGGCAGATAGAGAACTGAGCAAGCAAAAGAAGCCATACGGAGGGTCCTCCTGAAGCTGGTCCACCCCTGCTCTCCTGCCTCAGTTTCCCCTGATGCTCCTGAGCATCTTCCCTGGGAAAGCTTCAATGACTGCTCATAAACACTGAGCTATAAATGAGACATTGATCCCCTGGCTCTGCGGCGTAAAATATTAACGATGCCTAAGTGGATACCAGGGATGAGAGCAGAATGTCCGCTCGGCATTAGCCGCCTGGGCCAGGGGCCTAATGGATGGGAAGCTGACTCCCCCTCTCACTCACTAGCTTGGGGCCTGCCAGGTCCACTGAGGCTGGGCTGATGGCCCCATCACGCTCCCTGCTTCCACAGGACCTAGACAGGGAAGCTGGCAGACAAGCCCCCCCGACCTTATACATCCTCCCCACACCCATGAAGTCCCAGGCCAGGCCTTTCCCAGCCGGCTGTAGCTCCCTTCCCTAGCTCCCAGCTGCACCCTCCCCAACATCCCCCAAGTGCCTCCTGTGGCAGGGAGCATGCTGGCTGTTGACTGTGATCCCTGCCAGCTGCCTATCTTGGGGGAGGGGCACAGACAAAGAAATCCCTGCCCTTCAGGGTGCTGAAGGCTGCCAAGGAAGTAGGGAAAGACAGGCACAATGTGGAGGGAGCAGCTTGCTCTACCCTGGGTGATAGTAGAGGGCTGGGGAGCCCCAAGCCCTCTCTTGGAAGACTTCAAGATGTCTGGGAGGGTCTTGGAGGCCTGGATGTCCTGGTTTAGAAAACTTTTGGACTTTCAGCTGTTTTGGGGTGGTCTGAGGCACACCCCAAACCTAGCCTGGCATCCTACACCTGAGGTCATGGTGTTCCTGTGCCTGGAATATTGCTACCACTCCAGTTCTGCCTCCAGGAAGCCTTCCCAGATTATGCCAGCCCTGTACCAACCCCCTTCTCCTCAGAACCACCATGACCTCGGCTGCCTGGGCCAGGCCATTCTGCACCATGTTTTGGCTGTCTGCCCAGACATCTCCCATGTCACCCTGTGCTTCTCCTCTCTCACCATAGCTGTGCTGTCAGCTCTTGTGGATTGGGACCTGTCTGTTTGACGAAACATTAATGGGGTACCCCAGCCTACTGACCACATAGTTACCCAAGGATTTTAAAAGGTCTTTTGACTTTTAAGGCAGGGACTGGGCCACACACATGCTGTTTGAGGGACCCACGCCCAGCAAACAGCTCAGCAAGTGGCTCCTGTCTCAACTCTCCCAGGGGGCAGGCCCCCTTTGGTTCTAGTGCAATCTACTAGGCAAAACAGTCATTATTCAGTTTATTTCTCCTTCTCATATTTCCGAGGAACCAAATAAGAATGTCCACGAGTGGAATTCCACATCCCAAAGAAATACCTCTAGGACTCCTCCCCAGGAATGTTCCAAGGCTCCTCACATGTGGTGCATTCAGAGCTGGACTGTCAGGCTTCCCCCAAACCTGCCCCTCCTTCAAGCTCAATCTTAGCTGCTCAGACCAAAACCCTGGCTTAGCCTGGAGTCTTCCTGTCCCACTCCTGCCCAGTCTACCAACAAACTCCAGCACCGTGCCTCTTTCTCATCCATGTTGGCTCCACTGCCACGAGCTTGGCCATGCCAGTGTCCCTTTCTCCTGGACTCCTGCTGTCAGCTGCCAGCCACTGTCCCCATCTCCATTCCATCCTCCTGTCTCTCCCTCTTTCAGCAACCAGAGTGGTCATCTCAAGATGGACATAAGATCCTGTTTTTCCCTTGCTTAAAACCTCTAGTGGCTCTCTGACTCAACACTGGTTGTGTTTGCCTGCTTGACATTCTTCTCCCTGATTTGGTGACAGCCCTCCAATTTCCTTTGTAGAACCCCCTGCCCCTGCCAGCCTTGTGATTTCAGAGCTTTGGCAATATAACTGATCAACCAACACCGATTCCTCTTTTCCCGCTGCATACCACCCCTCCACTGCCATGGTGATTTATTCAGGGGTGGGTACCAGCTGGGACTCAGTGAGAGACCTCCATGACTGGCCCTGGGACAAACAGGAGGGGCACTCTTGTTCACTGTGGCAGCTAAATGGCCATTCTGCCACCATGTGGGAATGGGCTTGAAGCTGGAGAAGGAAGTTGTTTCTTGGGAAAACAGAACAAAAGAAAATAGCCCAACTGACAACGTTCTATGCCTTGATCCAGCTGTGCCTGATGGCACACCTAAACCTGTATCTTTCAGTTATGTGAGCCAATAAATCTCCCTATTGCTTAAGCCAATGTGAGTTGGGTTGCTGCTCCTTGCAACCAAAAGGGTCTTAATCAATGCAAACCTCAATCAATTACTCATAGAACAACGACCAAAATCCTTAATATGGCCCATCAGAGCAGCTGACATTTACTAAGCACTCACCATGCACCAGGCACTTCAACACCACTCAGCTTCTTCATTTCTCATAGATCCCAATAAGGTAGGGACTTGATAAGAGGAAGGAGTTGAAGCACAGAGTGGTTAATTCTTTGCTTAAGGGCACACAGCTGATAATACACAGCATCAGAATCTGAACCCAAACATTCCAGCTCCACAGCCTATGATTTTAATTCAATCCTGCCATGCCCCTCTACACCAGCATGGTCAGACCCTTCCTCCTCTCCCTTGCTCAAATGATCCCAGCCACCCCTGCAGCTACCTGAATGGGCCCAAGATTCTCCTATCTCCAGATCTCTGAGCATGCTCTTCTCTGAGCCATGAATGTTCTTCTTCCTCCTCCTCCTCTTCCATTTCACCCAACTAATTAGTGCCGACTTGTCTTTTGGGTCTCAGCTTAAATGTCACTTCTGCAGAGTATCTTCCCTGACCTGCTCCCCTTATTAGTCCCTGCTCTGCTATGCCCCCATCCCCTTCCCTCTTTGCAATGTGAGTTTAGCTATTTATGTATTCATTGATTTGTTTCTGTTCTCCCACCAGATGGTAAACTTCCTGAATGTATAATTAGTACCTGCCTCAGTGTATTTATAAAATAACTAATGGGATATCAGATGATGCTTTTCCTCTAATTATTTCAGCAGAGGCTTTTCTGGTATCACTAGCAAGAGCACCAGACTGGGAGTCCAAGAGAACCAGGGCCAAGTCCCTAGCTCCAACCCTAATCTATTGGCAGAGTTGGCCAAGGCACACCACCTCTCCGAGCTTCCCTTTCCTTTTTGTAAAATGGAATCACTTGGTGACACGCCTGTCAAACAGTGAGCTATGAGAATCTGACAAGCTGATGGAAGTGACAAGTCAGGCATGGGACTGTTCCTGGAGATGCCCACTTGCTCAGAGCCAGAAACACCGAGTGACACCGAAGGGGTCTACTTCTCTTTACTTTATGGTATTGCCCAAATCTTCCAATCAGACAGACCTCTGGGGACCACAGAGAACCCATCCACACAGTCTCTGCTCTGGCCCAACTTCAGATGAAATGTGGGAGGTTTGTGGCTACAGGTAACAGAAATCCTCCATTCCTTTAACTTAAACTGTTAGGAAATGCACCATGTCACACACAGAAGACCAGAAGGAGGGTGGCTCCAGGGATAATCAGCTCAGATCTGGGGGTATCATTAAGGACCTGGGTTCATGTATCTACCTACATCTCCAGCCTCAAGGCATTTACCTTACCCACAGCCTGCTCCTCTCATGACACAAGATGGACATCACATCTTGATGTGACAATGTCCTGGGAAAGATGGGATCATCTCTTCCTATGTCTTTTTTTTTTTTTTTAAGATTTTATTTATTTATTTCAGAGAGAGAGAGTGAGAGAGAGCATGAGAGGGGAGAAGGTCAGAGGGAGAAGCAGGCTCCCCATGGAGCTGGGAGCCCGATGCGGGACTCGATCCCAGGACCCTGGGATCATGACCTGAGCCGAAGGCAGTTGCTTAACCAACTGAGCCACCCAGGCGCCCCACCTATGTCTTTTTTTAATAGTGAAAAAAATTTATCCATTAAGCTTCCCACGAACACTTCCTGGTGTTTCTTGACTGTAATTATTTCACATGCCATGCCTAAATCTGTTGTTGGCAAGAGGAATGAGACCAGCACTATAGGAGAGACTCCTGGCTCTACACCAAAACTCATTCTCCTCTCTTTTCTAAAGTAAAAAAGCCTTAATTAAGCACATGGTTGCCCAGTGGTGACAGCATTTCCCAGACCTCTTTGCAATTAGTTGTGGCCATATGAATAAGTTCATAACAGTAGAAGAGATGGGTGCTGCTTGGGGATGGAGGCCTTAAGTCAACGAATGAGTAGCCTCATCATTCTCTCTTCTCTTTTTCTTACTGGCAGGAACCCAGACATGTCAATGACCAGCCTCAGCCATGCAGATCCTGACACGTCTGGAAGAAGAGGAGGGTGTGGAGCCACAAGATAGAAGGGACTTTGGTCCCTGAATGACCTGCATGGAACAGAACCGCCCACCAAGCTAGAACATTCACCCCCATATGTTAAAGAAGAAAAAAATAAATTAAAAAAAATCTCTTAAAGAAAAAGATATAATGAGGTGAGAGCTGGATATTTTGAAAATAGAGGAAGAGGGTGCCTGGGTGGCTCAGTGGGTTAAAGCCTCTGCCTAGGGCTCAGGTGATGTCAAGCCCCGAATTGGGCTCTCTGCTCAGAGGCGAGCCTGCTTCCCCTCACCCCCCACTTCCTGCCTCTGCCTACTTATGATCTTTGTCTGTCAAATAAATAAATAAAATCTTAAAAAAAAAAAAGATTAAAAAAAAAAATAGAGGAAGAAAGGAAGAGGGAGACACAAGGTACCGAAGGCTTCACAACATTAGCAAAGCAAACACTTGGACCAAGCAATAGAAATAAGATTGTTGCAGAAAATGTTTTTCAAAGGTCTTTTCAGATTTATCAGCCAAACAAAGATGGCCTCAAGTGAGAGACAGAAATGGGTAGAAGAAGGAAGCCAAGAAATAAAGCAACTATGGGAGAACTATATTCAGAAAAGAACATTGGTAGTGGTTACTGAACACAGAACTGACTGGAAGAAAATGGACCAGAAAATGACCAAGTCTTTGAGGGAATTATATTGTGGTAGAAGTCAGAAGTCTGGCCCCAAAAGCCTGTGAGTAATCAAGACCCAGAACAACTCTTGGCCTTCCCAACTTGCACTAGCAGAAAACTTGGAAAGCTCTATGGCTCCAGAGGAGGACACACTTCCCAACCTACTTCAAATGTGGCCCAGAGGGAAATGGACAGGGAATGGAGGACAAGGCTGGGACTGTGGAGGACAAAGGGCAAGGTGGTGGACCCACAGTACAGAACTAAGGTAGCTAGTTAAGCTTTCTCCTTCCACTGCAGCGTGGATAGCCCAAGAATCCTCACTATCCAAATCCATATGTTTTCTGATTTCAGATGTGAGAGTTATTTTGGTAAGTTCAGGTCATGAGTAGTGTAATGTCACATCCAAATCTATCAGATTCCTGAGTTTTGGATAACAAGTATGAGAACTCATGAGTGAAAGGTATCTTAGAAAATTATCTGAATTCAGTTCCAAAGTTTGGATAGGGAAGAGTTGGCAGAGCCACAAGGTGGAAATCACCTGGGCCCTGAATGTCTGCGTGGGGTGGAGCCCCTCACCAACCTGAGCACTCGCTTCAGGATGGTCACAGAAGACAGAAATAAACTTTGTCCTTAGGCCACTGAGCTTTGAGAGTCTCATTGCTACAACACCTGATCTAACCTAATTAATGCAAACATGATGGCTCAGGTAATCAGGACCACCCCCAGGGTGAGGGAGAAGACCCAGTTCTACTTGTAGCAGAAGGAGGAAGGGAGACACCTGATCCTGAGGCTAGAACCAGAGCTCTCTGAAGAGGGATGAAGTAAGGAGTAGATTGGAGCCGACAAACTACAGTTTTTGCACTCATACATGACCCTCTCTTAGAGTATCTAGGTCCAAGGACCAAAGTCTCATCACTCTACCTACCAAGTAAAGAGAGTCCACTTTCTCCAACACAGGGCTTTAAAAAGGCTTCAGACTGTGTCTCACCAGCCTCTACTGATGCTCTCTCCTTGGGTGGGGCTTAGACAAGTCAATGCCTAAAATATTTAGTGAGCCCTCACTCTGTGGATGGTCCTGGTGAGTGTTCTACAGTTTCTCATGGAGATTTTCCTTAGATGGGCTATTAGAAGAGCTCCTTGAGTTTGAGAATATATACTGCTATTGTCTGAGCCAGGTATCTGCTAGATGCTTTACAAAAATTACCTGGTTTCATCTTCATGTTGACCCTAATTATGGAGGAAATAATATCATTTACCCCTGTGGCAGAGATTTTTGGTTGCATAGACTTAGGATTTGTTCTTTCCTTCTTTCTCTCTAACAGAACCTTAATTTGTTGGGGGCAACAATGTCCTCTGCAGAGAAACTACATTTCCCAGCTTTCTTTGTGGCTAGAGATAACTGTGTTTAGGCCATAACATAACACAGTTTAGGCCAATGAGATATAAGCAGAAGCCATTGGGTGGGGCTCCTTGGAAACCACCTTAAATGGAGTGGGAGAGACTCAGTGGCATCTGCCACATAAAAAAGGCATCAGCCTTTACTCCAATCCTTCCTCTCCAATCCTCTGTGGAATGGATTATGCTGGTTATACCTGGAGCCATGAAAGAAGGATATAGGCTCCTGAATCAAGATGGTTTGAGTTGCCGAACTAAACCTAACAACTACCTACCTCTGGATTTGTCATTGCTTGAGAAAACTAAACCCTGGTCTCATTTGTGTCACCATTACTTAGGTTGTTGTGCCATGAAGCCGAGGAGAAATTGAAGCTTAAGAGATGTACACCAAGTCCTCCCCACATAAGAGGCAAAGCTGTTGTTTGAGGGGTGCTTGGGTGGCTCAGTGGGTTAAAGCCTCTGCCTTCAGCTCAGGTCAATCCCAGGGTCCTGGGATTGAGCCCCGCATTAGGCTCTCTGCTCCGTTGGGAGTCTGCTTCCTCCTCCCTCTCTCTCTCTCTCTCTCTCTGCCTGCCTCTCTGCCTACTTGTGATCTCTGTCAAATAAATAAATAAAATCTTAAAAAAAAAAAAGCTGTTGTTTGAATGTACTGTGAAGGCAGTGTCACAGAGAGATGGGTCATGTGCCTCACAACCTCTACCTACCCATCCACTTCCTGTGCTGACCACATTGTTTCTTTGGGGCTCTTGTCTTGCCTGATACCTGCCTGCTCCTTGCCAGTTGCCAGTCTTTTGCCTGAGAGCCTTCTTCTAATTGTTCAAGCCCCAACTGATGGCCCCAGCTGTTTGTTCTGTTGCTCTCCTCACCAACTCTAGGTTCCTCTACCTTCCAGCTCAATGGTTAGGCTGGTTTTCTTGGCCCCAGTCCTCACCAGCATTCCCCTGCTTAGCTTCCTGCTTCTCCTCTCTGGCCCTGCTACTTCAGGAACAAGCCTGGAGGCAGAGAAGCCCAGGATGAGGACAGGGAAGAGTTTTGTGAAAGGTGAAGGTTGCCTACACCCAGGTAGAGGCAGAAGGACTGGAAAAAAGGGAACCTCATTGAGAGAAATGAAGGAAGCTGACAGATTCTGCATATTCCAAATGCAGATCCCTGGGAGAAAAAGCTATTTTTTAAAAGATTTTATTTATTTATTTGACAGACAGAGATCACAAGTAGGCAGAGAGGCAGGCAGAGAGAGAGGAGGAAGCAGGCTCCCCGAAGAGCAGAGAGCCCGATGCAGGGCTTGATCCCAGGACCCTGGGATCATGGCCTGAGCCAAAGGCAGAGGCTTTAACCCACTGAGCCACCCAGGCACCCCTTGGAAAAGCTATTTTTAAGGCTCTGCTCCTGCAGTGATTTTCTCATAACTTATAGCAAGAAATTTTGTTGAAGATTTATTTTAGAGAAAGAGAGAGTGTGTTTTGTGTGCACGAGCAGAAGGGATAGAGGGAGAGGGAGAGAGAATCTGAAGCAGAGTCTATGCTAAGCATGAAGCCCAATATGGGGCTTGATCCCATAAGCCTGAGATCATGACCTGAGCCAAAACCAAGAACTGGATGCTTAAATGACTGTGCCACACAAGTGCCTATATAACAAAACATTTTTTAAAAATATTAAGATTGTTTTTAAATGACAGTGTGGGATATTGGTTAATAGTGCAGGCTTTGAAGACAGAGTGCCTGGATTCAAATCCTGGCCTTTCCACTTATTAGCCATGTGACCATGAGCAAGTAATTAACCTCAACAAGACTCGGTTTCTGCAACTATACATGGGAATGATAATACCTGTCACAGAGTAAGTGTGAGGGTAAAATAAATTAGTACCCGCAAAGCACTTAGAACAGTGACTTTCACCCATTTGAGGTATTCAATAGGGGCTAAAGCTTCTGTTATTATCACAGAAAAAGGATTCATTGTATATCCTATTGACACGCAGAGACCAAGCAAGAACACAGGTGAGTTTGAACACATCTGTGTTTTTAACTACAAATGGCATTACCTCTCTCAGCCTTGTTGAGTGCAGAAAAGGAAGATTCTAATTATGATGAAGGAGCTGACATCAAACTTGCCTTACCAATGGAAATAACTATAAAATCTGGACAAAACATGTAAAGCAATTATATGTGGGCACTGGACATCAATTAATATAGGACAATGATCCATGAGAATCACATTAAATGATCCCCACATCCAGTTTTTCTTTATTCCTGACCGTATTTTCAAAACGCTGGGCAGCAAAACCTCCTAGCACTGGTGGTCACACTGGATGGAGGAAATAGAGATCAGACTTCAGGATGGCTAAGGTGGCCCTGATTTGAGAGGGCAGGTGTTTGGAAATGAGGGAGGCACAGAGAAGGAAGAGCTCCCCAAGTCTACAAAAATATCCCTTGTGTCCTTGGTCAAATTATCAGGCTGTTCACGAGCAGGGAGAGACTCCAGGAGGGCTTGCAGAGAATAGTGGCTGAGGGAACCAAAAGCTGAACAGAGATTTCACAAGTCATACAACTCTGAGGAAATATTGAAGGTCAAGCCCAGCCAGTCCACTCGGGAACAACTTGGGCTTTCTGTTGAGGTCCCAGGAAGGCTACACTTTAGGATTAAGACAATGACTTAGGAGAAGAGCTACACTCTATACATAAGAAAAAAGCTGAAACAGATATACTTTAACAAGCCTAAATGCAAGCTTTCACAGGATGAGTGCGGTTTGCCAGAAGGTTAATTGCCTGACAAAACAAAATTCAAGGGAGAGGAGCTAACCCAGAACCCCTACAACATACCATTCACATGCATAACAAGCCCATCAATCAGCATGAGGTAAAAAGTATTAGGCATGTGAAGAAGGAAAAGTGGCTGATCATGAACTTAATAGAAACAAACAGATATGACGGAGATTTGGGAATTAGCAGATAAGGACTTCCAAAAAAAACTATAATTAACATGTTTCCAAAAATAAAAAAAGGAAATGGACAAAACAAATGGAAAGATGAAGCTTAAATTTTAACAGAGAATTGGAAATTTGCATCACTAGGGTTGATCAGGGAAGCAGAACCACTATGACTGATAGAGGATATAGCTATAGAACAGAGAGTGATAGAGAATAAAGGGTTTACTATAAGAATGAGACCTGACTCAACTGGGGGAGCTGAGTAAGAAGTCCATGGAAGGCTGTCCCTACATATGCCTGAAGTTGCTGTATTTGGGTTAACAGGACAAGAATATAGAGGAAAAGTCTGGATACGAAGTGAGAAAAAGTGAGAACAAACTGGAACCCACATCTGTCTCTCACTGCCTCCAACCCTGACAACACAGATGACCCACAGAAGAAGCAGACACCATTTACCACATGAAGTTGCTCATGTCCCTGACCCAGTGTTCAATTAAAAATTGCAGACATGGGGCGCCTGGGTGGCTCAGCGGGTTAAGGCCACTACCTTTGGCTCGGGTCATGATCCCAGGGTTGTGGGATCGAGCCCCACATCGGGCTCTCTGCTCTGCAGACAGCCTGCTTCCTCCTCTCTCTCTCTCTGCCTACTTGTGATCTCTGTCTATAAAATAAATAAATAAAATCTTAAAAAAAAACTGCAGACATGCCAAGAAACATGAAAATGTGACTCATGCTTAAGGAAAAAAAAAAAGGCCAGTAGAAGCTGTGAGTATTGAAGATCTCAACCCACAGGCAGGGGGAGCCATAAGCAGAGGGAGAGGGAGAAGCAGACTCTCACCAAGCAGGACCCCAATGTGGAGCTCTATCCCAGGACCCTGGGACCATGACCTGAGCCAAAGGCAGACATTTAACCGACTGAACCACCCAGGAGCCCTTATGTTGGTATATTTAAATTGGCCTACGGATATCTGAGAGGCATTTCATCTTTCTTCTTTTTTCTGCTAGCTCACATCTGCTGTTGAGTCCTTCTAATGAATTTTTAAATTTCAGTTATTTCACTTTTCATCTTCTGAATTTTCATTTACTTCTTTTATGTTTTCTTTCAAGTAAATGAATAAAATCTTTTATAAATAAGTAAATTAACCAATATGAATGTGATGACAGTCCCAGGAGAACAGAGGAGAGTGAGAGAAAAGCAAAGAAAACATTTGAAGAAATAATAGCCAAAATCCCCAAATTTGATGAAAAACATTAATCTCTAGATCTAGGAAGCTCAAAAACCTCAAAAAAATGATAAACATGAAGATACCCCCCCCATACATATCACAGTCAAACAGTTGAAATACAGAGAAAATCTCTAAAGTAGCAAGAGAAACATGACACATCACAAGCTGGGAATGATATGACTAATAGCTGTCTTCTCAGAAATAATGGAAATAGCTGGAAAGCAGTAGAATATTGGAGGAAAGTTTTTATATTTTACAGTGTTAATATTATTCTGAAGTAAATTGTTATAATTAAAATGTATATTGTAATTCCTAAAAGATCCACTAAGCAAGTAAGTCAAAATAATGCGGTGTTAAAAATAGAGGAATTAAAATGGTATAAAATGTATGTTTAACACAATAAATGGCAGCAAAGGAGGAACAGAGAACAAAAGAGATACAAATAGAAAAAAAGTAGCAAAATGACAGGTGGAAATCCAACCACATCATTAATTACAATAAATGTGAATAGACTACAATTGAATGTTAGAGAAAAAAAAAAAACAGAAAAGAATATAAGGAAAATGTGGGACAAAGTAAATAAGCCCAACAAATGTGTAATTGGAGTTCCAGAAGAAGCAGAGACAGAGTAAGAAACAGAATCAGAAAGCCCAACAACTATAATTGGAGTCCCAGAAGAAGCAGAGAGAGCAAGAGACAGAATCAGAATTTGAAGACATAATGGCAGAAAAATTTCCAAAACAGATGAAAGATATCAAATCACATTTTCAATGACCTCAACAAATCCAAGATAGGATAAATACAAAGAAAATCACAGCTAGGCATATCATGGTCAAACTGCTGAAAATTAAAGGTAAACAGAAAATTTCAAAGACATCCAGAGTAAAAAGACATTCAGGGACATAATACAAATGATGGTAGACTTTGTGACAAAGGCCACAGAAGCCAGAATACAATGGAATAACATTTTTTCAAAGTGCTCAAAGAGAAATAACCAGCCAACTTATAATTCTATACCCAGCAAAAATGTCTTTCAAAAGTGAAGAGCAAATTGAGACCCTCTGAGTTAAACAAAAACTGAGAGAATTTGTCATCAGTAGACACATTCCATTTGAAGTACGAAAGAGATGGAGTTTCTCATGTCAGAATCAGCCTCTGGGAATAACTTTTTGCCCCTCACAGGAGTCATGGGATCTCTCAGCATCTTGAGAATCCCAGAAACAGGGCCAGTGGTCTCTGGGAGGAAAGGAACTTCGTGTTCCTTAATTTAACAAACCTTTTTTTCCCATGGTTCTTGTGGTCTGGACAGACTTGGAAGACATGAGAGAACTGAGCTGTTGACATGTGGACATGTCTCTCTAGTTGTCACAAAATGGAGTCATAGTAGTCATAGTCGTAGACCCCTCACTGCCTACTTATGGAAAACTCTCTTTTGATTGCCCAGTGACCTTTGATTACACGTTGCCAGGAAGAGAGGATCTCTCTTCATGTCTCTACCTGCACCCAGGGCATATCCAAATCCCCATGAATTGTCCCAAGGATTTACAAGAATCTAGGAATACTGAGCAGATAATGGAAAGAAGGACACTTGAAGCCACCTTGTCCTCAGAGCCCCTCCTTCTAATCCTTAGGTCCCTGCAATAGAAGATTCCCATTCCCTTTCTCATTTGGAGGACTTCCAATCTCTTCCTACGTCTTTTCTTATCCTTATACAGGTCCAGTGTAGAGGAACCAACCAGCCCAGAATGATAGGACTGGATAAAGCCAAATACAGTTCTTCTCAGCAACTTCACTTAGAGTTTGCACAATGTCCACCATGTTTCTTTGGGTAAATTAATTTTTCTTGGCTGAACTTAGCTTTCCCACTTCTCTGTGTTGGCAAGAGGATTGGGTAATGGGGAGTCAGGAGATCGAAGGTTCTGTGACCTAAGATATGTTGCTTTTCTCACCTCCCTGGGCCCTGGCTTCCTCATCTCCAAAGTGGGGGAAATATTCCTTAGCCTGTGGCCCACCCCCTTATACTGTCATGAAAATCAGGTGTCCCCAAGCATGTGGGAGGGCTCTATGTGCATATGTTGACTAGTATCATGTCATTTTAACACCCTGCTGAATCTAGGCTGGGGCCCTTCACACAAATTGTACACAGGAAGCATTGTTGGCCAACTCCAAGTCTGCTTGTTCTCCTTGGCATTCGCCCCAGTCACACGGGGTCATCAATCCTCATGTTTTATGACACTGATGCTAAGTGCTCTGAAGTCACATCCTTGCTGCTGATCTGTGAAGAAGTCTGGACATAAGCATCTCTTTGTACTCAAGCTGAGGGCCCAAGGGTGTCTTGGGGAATTTCCACCCGAGCTGCTTGGTGCCAGTGTCTCAGCTCTTGTGGCCTCTGGCAGCTCAGGGAGGTGTGTGCTGATTCCTGATGCCCTGTGTCAGCCAGATGCAGACGAATGGCCTGGGAATCAAAACCTTGGGGTCTGAGATGGGAAGCAGCAGGGGAGAAGCCAGAGCCCTGGGCTGGGGGTTGAAAATCCCAGATCTGAGATTCACCCTTGCCTCCTTCCCACAGGCTGGGAAGTCTCAGCCAGTCTACACTTCTCTCTGAGCTCAGCAAGGGGAGGGAATGGGGGACTAATAATTATAGCAGCTTCATTTACCAAGAGCTAACTATGGGCCAGGCCTTCTCCCAGGCTCTCCCGTGCATAACATTGTTTCATCCTGACACTGCACCCCTCTTACTGCGTTCCTCTTACTGTGCTCCAGAAGCATGGGATTCTAACCCGAGCACTTGCTCCAAGGAGGTCCCTAGCAGCACTCCAACATTCTCCCTCTCAGAGGGCTTGTGAGACCATCATGGGAGAGGGGTCGGGGCCAGAGGAGTCTGTTAGCTACACCTAGAGGAGGTTTTTGAGCATTCCTTCAATCTAGACAGATGTAAGATTTCAGAGTTAGAAGGAGGCGGAGGCTCATTCAACAAATATTTTACTGAGCATCTACTCTGCACCTGGAAGATTCAGCATTAAATGTGTCACATGTGGCTGCTGGCTTCAAGGAGCATATGTTCCAGAGAGGGAGACAGACCATGAGACAGCTATAATTGGGAAGGCCACCAAAGGCAGTGGGAGCCATACTGTGAAGAGCTCCATCCCAAACCCAAGGCCCAGAACAGGTTTCTCAGGGGGAGCTGGAACCCTTCCAAGCCCAGCTCTGAAGGCAAAGAGGAATGTGAAGAGGATTTGACTATGAAGCTCCAGGAAAGTAGAGTGTGACCAGGAGTGAGCAGGTGGTGACTGGGTGGGGACAAAAGGTGAGCCAGTATAAGGGGCCGTAAGAGCAGGGGACAGAAGCAGGGCCAGGCAGGAGCCAAGAAGTCAAGGTGAGGGTTCAGACTAGGCTTTATTCCAAGGGAAACAAGACATTTGTTCCCTCTTCTCCCCTCCCTGTCCCCTGCCCTGCTCTTTTCCTTATAATGACCTCTGTAGCTGCTGCCTGGTCTGGTTGGGGGTGGGTAGGAAAGCCTGCAGTGATTTCCTCCTATTTCGCAGATGAGACAAGTGAGGCCCAGCCAGGGGCCGTGAAGCCACACAGTGGCATAGTGGGGACAGGTCTCTCATCTCCTTGGTCAAGGCTCCTTCCTTAGCCCTCATCCCCCCGGTGCTGAACATCTAAAAGACACAGGGCCGCAGCCAGAGGGATGGGAAGCCCACACGCAGCCCCACTCCTGCTGGCAACATGATAGATGGAGCCCAGCCACCCTGGACTTGACCTCAGGGCCAGGGCTCGAGGACAGACACACGGGGCCCCTCTCAGCACAAACATTTTTACCAAAAGAGCAGACTCTGGGGGCCAAATTTCCCATTTATGTATGAGAAGCTGGGTCTGTACAGCTGCCCATCACAGCCTGAAGACAGAGGACTTAGTGACGGGACTCACATGAGACAGGATATTCCGTATTTGCACAATCATACATGCAACGTGACATGCCTTGTTTCCTTTGAGCTTAAAACCTGAAAGACAGCCTGGGATGTCATTATGATTCCCATTGAACAGAGAGGAAAGTCGAGGCCCTTGGCGGTGGTGGAAAAAGTCTTCCCAAAGGTCACAAAGACGAAATTTGTTTAGCCTCATCTGACTAGCATTTCTCAAAGTAGTTGACCCCAGGATCCTGATCACACGACATTTGCTACAATCCCGCGGGCCACACTTGGAGAAACGCTGTTGCAGCACATCTGTCAGCACGTCTCCGTTAGCGTGGCCCCGGGCTCTGTGGTGAGGCTGAACCAGGAGCAGATCCTCCAAGTCGCTGGGGGTCCCGGAGAAGTCACTTCACTCTCCCCCGGGCTCCTCGCTGCACTGCTGGGAGAGGAAATGAAATGACTCCCACAGTGTTTCTGTGAACACGAATTTCCTCCTCTCTGTTCTCTCCATACCTGCTTACTCCTTTCAGGGGCAAGTAGAAACTGCGAAAAACGCCCCATGACGCAATTCTTTGTCATATTTTCATCTCTTTCGGTATATATGTAATTTGATAGAAATTCTAGGTTGCAGAATCAAGCTCATTAATTTGTTTCTTAGGGCAACCATTAGGCTACTCCACCCATGTATGACCTGCAGGCAATCGATCTGCAATCCTGCCTTCCCTTCCCAGACTGGTGACTCTTTTGTAGGCAAATGATGTCCTCTCCGAGCTCTGAAAGGATCTCTGATACTTATTCTGTTCTGCTTTTGTTTGTCTTAGTAACTCTGTGGATTGGGGGGTTGCTTTTCCATTTCACTGAGCTGAATGCTTCTCTTTGATGTGGTTGGTTTTCCTCAGATGTTGGGGGGCTCTTGGGCAGCCAACCACATCTGCGTGTGAAGCACCTGGGGCTCTGTTCCTGCAGGGAGGTTGAGGCAGGGTGGGGTGGCCAGTGGTAGAGTGTACCCGCCGCTCCTCTTCTGGGACCAGGTTCCCTGTACTCCTTGGGCATGGCCAGTCTCCCCCAGCACCGCTCAGCTTCTTAGGTCCTCATGCCCAACCTTAGTTTTGATCTCGGGTGGGCACCTGTGTGCAAAGACAAGGGGTCGGCGGAGAGAGTGGGTGTCTCCGCCAGATGCTCCTCCTTCTGCACCCCTTCTGCCCTCTGTGGCCACCCACCCAAGTCTGAAAGCTGTGGCGTGTTCTCTGCACCTTTGCACTCTGCCTCCCCCAATTTCCTCCTTCAGTGTGATCCCACCTGCCTTCTGCCTTTTGCGGACTCCTCACCATTTCTGGTTCACTGAAGGCAACCCCTTCCTTGTTCTTTTCTGGTTATCCCTTCTGCCCTTCCTAGGAGAGCTGGAAGCACATGTGTGCGCTGTGATGGCATGGCCTAGTCTCCCTTGCCTGATGGATGGAGAGCGCCTGCGGGAGCTCAGTCCTTGTGGCTGCCTCCTCGCTCATGAGGTGTGTGGTAAGTGGGAAGGTGACATTCGCCAAGCTCTGGGGTGTGCCGGGTCCTGAGGGGTGATGCCCGCTGGACCCTGCTCCACAGTCATGCCTGGTCTGGCTTGTCCTCTGGTAAGGATGCTCCTGGGTACTGAATGGGGACCTCAGAGAGGCCTGTACCCAGAATACAATGGGAAGGGAGAGGCCCTGCACCCCAAACCCCAAACCAGCCACCTTGACCGCTGCATGGACCCCCTCCATATATTCATTGTTTCCCTGAGATTCTTAGTGGAAGAAATCAACAAACAAGGAAAGCAACAGTCAAACCTCTGTCGGGAACCCAAGTGAACCAACACACGCCTTATCTGTCTATTTAAACAGTGGACTCAGTATCATCAGATCACCAACTGTACTGATCTCAGTCAGTACTGACCCCGCTCAGCGCTGCATCTGGCCCTGGCCTCAGGAACCACTTGTGTGTCCCGTGCCCCTCGTACGCCTGATTTGGGGGAGCCTTTCCAGGGCTTAGGGGAATCAGTGTTTCCCTTGAGTTCTGAACCTCCCCGGCACCCCTGTCCCGGCCTCTTCTCTCCATCTGACTACTGAGATTTGGGCTCGCTTGATTGAATTGGCTCGGGCAAAGGGATTTATCTGCCCTTAAACCAAACCACAGGAAGAGAAAGGGACAAGAAAGACCAGAAATGTGGGCTCAGACAGTTCTCCACCTCTCACACCTAAATGGCTTCTTCTACATAGCTCTATTCTTGGCTACTAGAAGCTTCCAGGCCTCTGTGTCACTATATCTCTGGACACAGGGCCATTCACTGCCAAAGTATCTGGAAAGGGCTCTCATTGGCCCAGGTGGGGCAGATGCTTGCCCTGGCCAGCGGGTGCTCCTGCTACGGCTGGCCCAGCAATGTCCAGGGCCCACGTCTAGATCAAGAAGCATGGAGAACTGGGAGCCCTTATCCCAGCCAATGGTTAGAACTAGATCAAGGTCAATTTCTGGAACATGCATAAGTGCTTTTCTGAATAGAATAAACCATAGAGACCTTCTGTAGACACCAGGGCTAAGCTCAGGGGATGGGCATAGGAACCAGAGACCTTTCCATGTGTGTGTGCCTGGTTTGGCCCTAGACCACTTCTGTCCAGTCCTTTGGCTTTCAATCCTGTGTATGTGCCAATGGCTCCCAATTTCCTCCCTTCAGTCCCCAAATACCTCATGTCCCAACTACCAACTGCGTCCTCAACATTTCTACTAGGATGTCCTTAATTTTGATGCCTCAAAATTAATGAGCTACAGCTAAGGAACCCCCTCCACCACCCACCACCCTCGCCCCACACCAGGTCTGCTCCTCTGTTTCCCACCACTATGAACAATGGTTCAGAGTTCCCGATGCTCAGGACAAAAACCTTGACCTCACCATTATCTCCAGCCTCCTCTCTTTCTCTTACTCCCTCCCACTCATCTGTCAGCAAACCCTTTCAGCTCCACCTTCAAATGTTTCCAGGACCAGCCTGCTTCTCACCATCTCAGTCACCTGCACCTTGCCCCGGTCTGATGGCCACAAGGACCCTGCCACCTGCCTGGCCGCTGTGGCTTATTTTCCTTCTCACAGCAGCAGCAGCAGGAGGGCTGGCTCAGACCAGGAGGCAGCTCCTAGGCTCCCCACACTGCTCTGTTCATGTCCCCGGGCTCCGCCTCACTCCTACCACCAGCTGAAGCCTCCCACAGTGGGCTTCACACAGACCCTCTCCAGCTGCTGTGCCCGTGATCTCTCTGAGCATCTCCCGGTTCCCCAGACATGCCTGGCTCTGGCCTGTGCTGTCCCTCAGCCTGAAAAGTTTCCCTTAAGTTCTTCTCAAACCCCACTCCCCATGTCTTTGTTCAAATGTCACACATTCCCTCCAAGCCCTTCCTTGGGCCTTTCACCCCACTTCCCGTTCTGTGTAATTTCTGGAGTCCTATTACTTTCAAATATATAATTTATATATTTAAATGTAAATCAATTAAATTTATTTCAATTAATCAATTGATTAATTGAATCAATCAATTAAATCAATTAATTAAATTTATTTCAATTATCAATTGATAAATTCATCAATTTATTTTAATAAATCCATTAAATTTAAATCAATCTCATTTTATAGCCTATAAACTAGAGGGATTTTGATCTTAGATCCCGGCTATGTCCCTAGGGTCCAGAACAGAACCTGGCAGACAAGATTGCTAGCTTGTTGAGTGAAAGCACAACTGGGTAGCCTTGGCCTGGCCTGAGACTGGAGGGCAGAGGAGTCCCCGAGGTTTACAGGGATCTCACATGAGCCCAGGGACTTCACAGGGACTGGGAGCCACAGCCCTGGTACTCTGGCCCAGAGTCCTTCTACAGGGGTGGCCGCTGGACCAGGTCGGGCCATCACAGCTTGGTCCCCTCCTTGCTGTACCTGCCATGGTGTCGGCCTATGGGGTCTGACCTTCATGGCCATGAGGATTTCACTGGGCAGACATTCTGTTTAGGGGGAGGGCTAGGCAACTCTTCCCTAGAACCCATGCCCCCTAACTGGGCCTGATGGAAGAAGGGAAGATAAGCTCAGAGTGGTGCTATTAGTATCCCTGTCACCCTGCCAGGGGGACAGCCCCAGGACACTCCACTCCCCCAGACTCCCTGCATACCAGCCCAGAAGCCCAGCACTGGAGACCTGGCTCCCAGGACACACTAAACATTGGTCAGGCCCCACCCCCACCCCCAGCCCAGGACAGGGGCCGTTTCTGGTCTCAAGGGTGTCCTGAGACCCATTCAGAATTGGCCTGTCCTGCCACCTCAAGCTGCCCCCAGGTCCCCACCCCTGCCTTCCCAATTCTTCAGCCTCCCAGGGCTCCCCGGGGAGCGGTAGCCACACCTTCCCACTCCTGCCTCCTTCCTCCTCCCTCCTCCCCACTCAGCCCTGCAACTCAATTACTCCAAGGCTCTCTTGGTCACTGCCGCTGCCAACAGCCGGAGGTGGGGCATACCGGCACCCAGCAGGCCTGAGCCCCTCCCGGAAGTGGTCACAGGCAGGGCCTGGAGGCCTGGGTCTGCTGCGGGAAAGGGGTGAGCCCCCCCACCCGGCCCTGGGCAGGGAGGAAGGGAGATGCACCAGCCCAGGGACAAAGGCCCTGAGTTGGCATTTTCGGACTTGCGTTTGGAGACAATTAGGAGCTGAATTATTAAAGACGTGTGAGAGAAGAGGCTGTTTTTAAGAAAGCATGAGTAAGCAGGGCTCTCACAGCGGCACACAGGATCGAAGGCAATCAATTGTCATAATGGCTGTAAATATTTACTCGGCTTAACTGTGAATATGGGCGCCAGCCACGCACTTAACACAGGGGTCCCTGCCCAGCAGACACCCCGCAGGCCCACCAGAGGGCTGCAACTCCAAGCTCCTCCCCACCCCGTCCCCTGGGGCGGAGGCTCCCTAAGGGCATGGGTCCAGGAGTCAGACACAGCTGGGCTCTCCTGGCTTGGTCGCTCTGGACAGGTGTCTTGACCTCCATGAACCACAGCACTCATCTGTAAAATGGGCTGCTGAAGCCCACCTCGGGGCACGTGAGTGCTCCCAGTGTGATCCCAGGGGGGCTGACATGCGGCAGATGCCAGTCCTGCTGGCCCAGGACCACATGGGAGCAAATGCCAGGGGCCCACGTCTTACCCTGGACTCTTAGTTACCATACAGGATGAGGTTAAGTCTCAGAAGTTGGGTGCTCTCAATGTCGGTCATCTAAGTATGACAGGGCTGTTGTGGAGCCACTCTGAGGCTCAGCCTTGAGCTAGGAGCCGGCGCATTTACTACGTACTCATCGTGTGCCGGGCATTCCTGGGTCACCTCTGTAGCTTACTCAATCCTTGCCGCAGCCCAGAGCGGAAAGTTCTATCACCACTCCTCATTTTACAGATAAGGAAATTGAGGCTCAGAAGGTCAAGTGACTTGCCTTAGGTCACACAGCTGGTAAGTAGCAGAGCCAGGACTACAGTCCAGACCCTCCTACCCTTTCTAGAAACCCCTGGGCTATGCTGAGACCCACTCTCTGCCCTTTCCTCCTCCTCCATGGCACCCCCACCCCCAAGAGGTAGCTTGGCCCCCAGCCAGCAGCCTACATGCCTGAGGACACATCTAAGTACTGGCCAAGACCACAGCCGAAAGAGAACGCTGCTTCTGTTTCGCCTCTGCCAACGGCCCCTCCGCCGTGAGATACTGGCCCCTCCGCCGTGAGATACTGGGCACCTGCACAGGTCAGGCTCTCCCAGGGGTCAGTTGGCCAATCTCTAAGGATCTTCTTGTTTCTTTAAGAATAGCACCTGGTGTCTTCCCCAACACACAGGCTAAGTCTCAAAGCCCCCCCTTGATCGTAGAGGATGTGTGGATGACGAGCGTGTGCGCACACTCACACACACACACAAGCCCGCGCCAGCACTCTGTGGCTTCCAGCCTCCCCACAGACTCAACTCAACCACTTCCCTTGCTGCGTTCAGCACTTGGAAATGGCTCAGGTGTATTCTGCCGCCCTCCTTCAAGTCCTGGGATGGAGCCCTCAGCCTCTCTCTCTCTCTCTGGGCCCCTCATGCTTCTCAAGCTGGGACACTGAAGATAAGGGAGCTGAGAGGAGTGGGGAAAAGAGCACTGACCTGAGAGTTCCCAGATCTACATGACCTTGGACAGCTCCCATTTCCCTCCCAGGCCTCAGTTTCCCCATTTGTGCCTTGAGTTCTCAGAAGGTCTAAGATGTGGGGGTGGGGGTGGGTGGCATCTGCCATCATATTTGATTCATTCTCCCAGGCTCAGGGAAGATGGGGAGTTGGGTGACTTTGAAATCTCCATGGGGGGGCAGGGTGCGCCAAGAATAAACCAGATCTCGAGCCTCGCTTCTGCTCCTATTCTTCCAGAAGGTGCAGGGCTCTTGGAGCTCCAGGTTTGTCCAGCACAGGCCAGCAGCAGGTCCCCCAAATACCGCCAGCTCAAGCCTGGTCCTGAAGTCCAACCATGGCGGGTTCCCAGGTATGTTTGCGGGGAGGGCTGAGCTAGGGCATTGCAAGGGAGGGGAGGGCAGAAGGGAAGGTCTCCCAGCTCCTCCTCCCTCCCAGCCTGTGCCAGGCTCAGTAGGTGCTTTGTGGGTGTGTAATGATTGAATGGATGGATTGGATGGATGGACAGACAGACAGATGGACAAGATTTCCCTAAGCCTTAGGTCCTCCCAGGAGGTGGAGTTGATGGTGATGCCCACCTAGCAGGATCAGTATAAGGATGGCTGCGGGCCCAGGGAGTATGCTCTGCCCCCTGGCCCTTGCCCTGGCCGCAGCCAGTGCTCAGAAGCCTCTTTGCAAACTGGCAACAAACAGAGACCATGCCCCTGACTCCAGGCATCCTGGGTATAAGCACATGGCTTTCCTGGAAGAGCGGGCAGGGAGCCTGCATGTCACTTCAGAGCCATTGGATTGGGATCCCTAAATGCAAGGGGATCCTGGGATCCTGGGGTGGCCGGTAATGCTGGGAAACCTGATCCCTAGACCTGAACTAGATGGTCAGCCTCCCGGTCTTGCTGGCTCCATCTACACGGGGAAGCTCAAGGCCTAGTGGACAGTCTGGCTGAATCCCCAAAGCTGAGAGTGGTCTTTGCCAAATGCCATTTGGTCTGGCACCTGGTATGTACCAGCCCCGTGATATGACAGCACCAGTCCTCTGAGGAGGTGACATTTTGAACCGAGGCCCGAAGGGGGAGAAAGGCCCCCAGTGCGATGCTCTGGGCAGAGCGGATGTGTGTGCTAATATCCTGCAGAGGAAGAATAGGGCCCTGGATTTATGTAAGGTTCGAGGGAAACCACTGAAGGGTTTTGGCAGGAGAGCGACTTACTTAAGTTCGCAAAGCGGCCTCTGGCTGCTTGCTGAGTGGAGCGTGCTCTGCAGAGGCCACCTCCCGGGAGAGACCTCGGGTGAGAGAGGCGGGCATGAGGAAAGGAAGCCAGGAATGAGCATTAATGAGGACCACCCTCTGGCACTCTGCTGGGGTCACTGGCACAGGGGGCAGGAGAAGGAGCTGGGGGAGTCTGTCCTCTCCATTCCCTCACACTCCAGCCCAAGGCTCCCAGCCCTCTTCATCAGCCTGACCTGCAGCCACCCCCAGGCTCCTTGCTCCCCACTCGGGGCAGCCTCTGTACTTGGGGGCCATGGCATTACGGTGGCCTTTGCACCACGAGCCTCCCACCTGTCTGGGGACCCTCCACATGCAATCACCCGGCTTAGACCCCAGGCTGCTCATGACTTACTGGTTTCTGCTAACCCTTCCATTCACTGTCGCTTTCTTTTTGAAAACTCAGAGGTGGTATGAGGCTTCTTCCCTCCTGCTGGACTATATGGGTCAGTACTGAACAATCGTTTCCTTGGTTGCTCCTTTCTTCCTTCTGCTCACTCCCTCACTCATTCACCTGCTCCAGGTTGTGCTATTCTGAGGACTGGGTTTTCTAATACTCCCTGCTCTGTCACCAGGATTCAGATCACCGCTCAGGCCCAGTCTTCAGCTTGTCCCTCCCTCTAGGAGGGACAGCTCTTGGTCACCAGACTGGGGATCCCAGGCCTGTGAACTACATCAGGGCTGCGCCTTGCTGTGAAGGGCGGTGGGGAGATGGTTCTTTGTAGGTCCCAGCCAAGACATCTGCCCTCGCCACCTTGTCCCTGGCCTCTGCTTACCAGTCCCACCACTGGAGCCCCCTTTCTCCTAGCCAGCCTCAGTCAGGGT
This sequence comes from Taxidea taxus jeffersonii, assembly GCA_003697995.1. Taxonomy (NCBI): domain Eukaryota; kingdom Metazoa; phylum Chordata; class Mammalia; order Carnivora; family Mustelidae; genus Taxidea; species Taxidea taxus. The sequence goes on from ML106840.1 coordinate 29,181, forward strand.
TTTATATACTTTCTCATGTTTCCCCCCAAATTTGGAAGAGGGCATAAAAATTTCATCTTTTATTTTGCAGTGCCAGGGCATTACAAAAAAAATTAAAAACCCTAACTCCCGTCTCTCTTCAGGATTCTTTCATGATGATTTGGGGCAGGGATGAAATCACAGTTTTTACGATGTGGCAGGCTCAGGATTCTTTCAGAAGGAAATGAAGATGTGAACCACCAAAAGGGAATACAGTTAGTTTACTGATGGTGAGCTTACCCCCGTCTTCCCTCATTTCTCTAGGGAAACCTGTACCAGGCTACAGACTGGTGGTCGGGAGCCAGGTCTGTCTATCTCGGGAAGCATCTGTGTTAGATCGCTACAGATAGCCTGCTACCCCAGGCCAGGCACAAGCCCGAGGTATGGACATGGCCCCCGTCTGCACCTGTCCCCTCATCCACACCCAGGAGGATGGCTAAAGAAGGCCCTCCTGTATAACAACTGGGATTCACCCCACATTCCTGAGGTCCTCTGGGGGTGATCCAAGGAGGAACCACTGCCACCTGAAGGCACACTGAGTCCTAGCCCCTGGGGCAGGCACATCATGTGTAGCAGAGGGGAGGGGAGGCCTGTAGGAGAGAGGGTCCCAGCCTGTCCCCGGCTTAGCTCAGGACATCAGGAGCCAGGATGTGTCGTGGAAGGGAGATGGAAGCCCAGGAACTCTAGATCCCTGTGTCCCTCTGCTCCAAAGGTGAGAAGATGTGGAGGCAGGAGGGGAAGCGGGAAGGGCTGGTGTCAGGAGAACTCAGAGCTGGTGATTTCCAATTAAAAAGGCTCAGTGTGGGGGCGCCTGGGTGGCTCAGTGGATTAAAGCCTCTGCCTTCCACTCAGGTCATGATCTCAGGGTCTTGGGATGGAGCCCTGCATTGGGCTCTCTGCTCAGCGGGGAGCCTCCTTCCTCCTCTCTCTCTGCCTGCCTCTCTGCCTACTTGTGATCTGTGTGTCAAATAAATAAAATGAATAAATAAAAATATCTTTAAAAAATTTCAGCCAGGCACTAAAAAGAAGCTAGACACAAAAGATCATATTTAAAAAAAAAAAAAAAAAAAAAGTTCAGTGTGGCTGACATGTTGGTTCCTGCTGCCCCCTGGTGGACTTATTGGGAAATACCTGCCAAGACAGACCCCTTGGCAGCAGGGCAAAGGAGGGAGGGGAAGGAAGGTGGGAAGCGGGTGGCCGGGCCAATCCACCAGGCTCTCCAGCTTGTGAGTGTCTGCTCAGTCCCCAAGGTTCTGTTCTCCCTGAGCAGCTGCAGGCCAGCACAAACATTATTTCCTCCCATCCTGTAGCATCTGGAAGCTATTCTTGTTTTTCCTCCCCACCATCCCAAATAATCCCCCAACCCCCTCCACCCAAGAGGACAGGGACTCAGGCCCCACAGCTTCAGGGGCACCACACACACACACCATTCCGGGAAAGAGTTCTGGCACAGAAAGGTGATGATGGGGCCCATGGGGTCCCTGTATCTGGGCAGGTGACTACCAGTCTGGGGGGGTGACTCCCCCGGCCCACCTTTCCAGTCAGCACCCTTTCCACTGACCCTCCCTGTGCATCCCCAGCCACCCCTCTCCTACCCATTCTGATCTGACCATTTGGAGGCAGGCAATGGGGGAGGCCAGGCAGGCAGAGGCAGGGACCTCGGCAGGCCATTATATCTGTCCGGAGAATCCTCCCCACACAAGCAAAGAATGAGCATCAGGCTACTCAGTTGGCTTTTAATGAACTTCACTTCCTTAGCAAGGCCCTGGGGAGAGGTTTGGGAGGCTCTCTGAGTGGTGGAAAGGCACAGAGTCTTTCAGGACTGGGAGAGGACATCCATGGAAAAGCCAGGAAAAGGCAAGAGGGGGCAGCGGTTCTAAAGGCAGTCCTTGCCCAGAATCCAGGACCCAAAAATGCACCCCAAGCTCCCAGGTCCCTATGTCTGGTTCAAGAGTTGGGGGGAAATCACAAGGTTTACAGTTGGTCCTTGCCCTTGCAAATTGCCCTCTCTAGCTCTTGCTTCCCAGATAAGGAAATTGAGACCCAGAAAGGGGAGGGAGGGGTTCCAGCTGTGAGTCACACAGTAAGTCCCCATTATCTCAGCCCTGCTACTGAAACTATAAGGGGTAGCTCTGTTGTAGCCCTTTAGAGGCTCTACCTGATCAGTGGGTAAGGAAACAGGTTCAAAGAGACCAAGTAACTTGCTCAAAGTCACACACCAGTATACAGCCAACCAGTACTGGAGCCCATGTGGTAGCCAAATGGAGACGGTAAAAGCCCACCTCACAGGTGCAAGATTTTCATGTGCATTGGACAACCTTCTTTATGACCTCGTTATTCTTACGATCCTTTTACAAATGAAAAGACAGAGAGGTTAGATGCAATTTGCTTCATGTGAAGCCACGTGAAAGTATTCAAACAAGGAGGCCATTAGACTGGGATGGCTCCAAGGCCTTGGTAGCCAATGGAAGCAAACCCAAACCTAAGCCAGAGTCAAGGAACTTGAATCTGAGAAAACAAAACTTAAGAACAACCAATCACAAATAGCCAATGAGGCTTTCCCGAATAAGGCAATGGGTTAAGCTATGGTCAATCAAATCATGTCCTTGCCTTGCCTCCCCAGGTCCCATGGGTGCAGTTCTCCCAACCGTCTTTGGTTTGGCACTACCAGATTCAGATCGATGTATGCTCACATAGCTTGACAACTTTAGTGTGCCTCAGTTTACCTTTTAACAGCTCTAGTGTCAGAAGTGGAATCCGAAGGAGACCCTGATGTGCCCTGGGAGCAGCAAGCAATGAGGCGACGGTACCTGCTGAGCCCGTTGTGCTCTCTGCTTTCTCCCTGCGCCTGAATGAAGGCCAAGGTTAAGCCCCTCGCAGATAACTGAGCGTTGCAGCTTTTGCATTATAAGCTCTCCAACTTCATTTAAGCATTTAGTTTACCAGACTGGGTCCAACTTAAACATTATGCGCTCTCCAACTTCCACCAGATCGGGTCTGACTGAAACAGGACTGAGCCCAGGGTGAGGCCTCAGGGAAGTACAATTTTGTTTTAAGGGAAGGAGAGGAGAAAACAGGTTGCTTCAAATCCAGAAAGTCTAGGACTCCTCCATTTAGGACTCTATACATGAAAATCATGGGCTCAGACCCAAATTTGTCTGAACAAGTGGGTTAAGCTTACCAAAAATGATCTTGAATCATGATGGCCACAGTGGGAACTTTTAACCTAAATAGATTTATCCATCTATAAATGCCCTAGAGAAAAAAGGGTCCCAAATTTCCCCCCCAAACAGTGGGATGCATATTTGATTGGTATGCAGAAGCTTCTAAGACTAAATTAATCAAAAGGGTCCCTTTTAAAGACTTAACACTGCCAGGAATATTGACTCTTTGTCCCAACTCGAACTTGGTGATAGGACATTTGAAAGGATTTTTTTAAGAGGACTTCTAGGGACAGGTGTTGGTGAAACTGGAGACCTATATTCAGAACCTGACAGGAACTTTTTAAAGGTCTTCTAAGCTAAAAGGGAAGGACAACAACCTGAAGCCTTTGTGAAACAATGTATTAAAACATTCCAGGGACGCCTGGGTGGCTCAGTTGGTTAAGCAGCTGCCTTCGGCTCAGGTCATGATCCCAGCGTCCTGGGATGGAGTCCCATATTGGGCTCCTTGCTCGGCAGGGAGCCTGCTTCTCCCTCTGCCTCTGCCTGCCTCTCCGTCTGCCTGTGCTCTCTCTCTCTCTCTCTCTCTCTCTAACTAATGAATAAATAAGATCTTAAAAAAAAATTAAAAAAAAAAAACACACATTCCAAAGACAGCTCTAAAACTAGAATGTAGGAATCCTTTGAGTTCCCTCTTAGCTGGAAACATTCTCCCTGATCCAAAGACGAGAACTGAACATAATGTGGCCAGCTGGCTGGGTCCAGCCCCTTGACAGCCTTCAGAATGCGATCCAATTTGTCTTACAAATTTATAAGAACAGAAATGCAGCTCTCGAAGCAATTCAAAGCCCACCAGAGCACTAGTTACCAGTCCCGCTTAGAGGGCTCGAAACCCTTCTGTCCATGGCATCGTAGCATCAGAGTTGCCGGTGAAAACACACACTGGCCAAGCCCTGGATGGAACACTTCACTTACACAGAGAAGACACAGAGCAAGATCGGCTTCCAGAGTGGGCTTCAGTCCCGTGGCTAGCAGGTAGGTGTCTCCTGGTGGCTGACCTGGGACCACCCTACTCCTGCTGTAAAGGAAAAACCTTGCCCTTCCCTGCAGAGGACAAGTAGAACCCTGGCATATCCAGGTACCCCATGCTGCACTCACTATAAGTAGAGACAAAAGAATACTCAGAAAGGTAAACAAGGAGGGCTCTGATCACAAAAGGTGATAAGCAGGCTGTGTGAGCTTTTCACCTCTTGGCCTGAGGCCCTCTCTTAGGGGTGGAGCAGCCGTCCAAGACTGTGGAGCATGAGACTGCCTTTCCCAATAGTTTCCAAATAAGATAAAATACTGAGCGTTCATACTGAACCTAGGTTTATCTATCTTTGTTGCTTGTTTTTTTTTTTAGATTTTTTTTTATTATTATTTGACAGAGATCACACAAGTAGGCAGAGAGGCAGACAGAGAGAGAGGAGAGAAGCAGGCTCCCTGCTGAGCAGAGAGCCTGACGCGGGACTCGATCTCAGGATCCTGGGATCACGACCCAAGCAGAAGGCAGCGGCTTAACCCACTGAGCCACCCAGGCGTCCTGCTTGTTTTTTGTTTTTTTTTTTTTAAGATTTTATGTATTTATTTGACACAGAGGGAAAGAAAGAAAAGCACGAGCAGGGGGAGTGACAGTAGAGGGAGGGAACAGGGAGGGAGGGAGCAAGGAGGGAGCTCCTTGAGCTGGGAGCCTGATGAGGGGCTCCATCCCAGGACCCTGGGATCATGACCGGAGCCAAAGGCAGCTGCTTAACTGACTGAGCCACACAGGTGTCCCTGACTTTGGCTTCTTCTTTTTTTTTTTTAAGATTTTATTTATTTATTTGTTATAGAGAGAGAGAGAGTGAGCACAGGCAGACAGAGAGGCAGGCAGAGGCAGAGGGAGAAGCAGGCTCCCTGCCGAGCAAGGAGCCCGATGTGGGACTTGATCCCAGGATGTTGGGATCATGACCTGAGCCGAAGGCAGCCGCTTAACCAACTGAGCCACCCAGGCGTCCCTGACTTTGGCTTCTTAATACAGACCAACTAAAGACACTTCTGTCACTAAACATGTTTTGTGCCATGTGGAAAAATTTCCTATGAGGAAGAGTATGCTCCTAGAAATTATGAAACATATTAATAAATTTGCCAATCTATAGAATGCTGGTGTAACAGTCCACAACTGCACACTCCTTAGTGTCAGTAGAAATTAGGGTTTCCAAGGGTTAAAAAATCTAACTGATATACGTAATCAAAACTGCTAGAAATAACAAGAGAGACAACTCTGCACACAAGGAGAGTAGGAGGTATTTTCGGTAAGAAAAGACATAAAATAAGGAAATGCATTTTTGTTAAGGGAAAACGGGGTTATTTTGCCCTATGGGACAGTACTGGTTGTTTCAGAATGAGAACGAGGAGAATAAAGGGCAAAAACTAAATGGAATATGGAAAGTGAGAGGAGAGACAGAGAGGAAAATCTCATGTGGTCAAGCTGGCTAAGACTGAGGGGAATTTTTTAGAAGGGTTTTATTATTTTTTAAAAAGGTTTTATTTATTTATTTAACAGAGAGAGAGCGAGCGCGAGAGAGAGTGCAAGCACAAGTAGGGGGAGTGGCAGAGAGAGGGAGAAGCAGGCTCCCTGCAGAGCAGGGAGCCCAATGTGGGGGACCCTGGGATCAGGACCTGAGCCGAAGGCAGGCGCTTAACAGAATGAACCACCCAGATGCCCCTAAGAAGGGTTTTAAAACATAAGCTCTAATATCAATAGTGTGCCTAGGCAAAATTAAAATGTAATTCCCTTTCATTTGTTAAAAGAACAAAGTATTCTTGGATGGTTGGGCTGCTCTTGATCAGAGACTATGAAAGGTTTTCCTTCATCTTTGGATAATCCACCTGGAAAGCAAAGATTGTGTTTTACTGAAGTAATTTCTTGTGCTTCATGTTTGTTTTTTTTTAACCAGGTCTCTGATTAATTGGGAGAAGGGAGTCTTTTCTATTAAGAGAGCTAAGGTTTATCGTTTCACTTATCTGTGGAACATAAGGAATAGCAGGGAGGACATTAGGTGAAAGGAAAAATGAAGGGGAAGGAATCAGAGTGGGAGACGAACCATGAGAGACTGTGGACTCTGGGAAACAATCGGAGCGTTTTAGAAGGAAAGCGGGTGGGGATGGGTGAGCCGGGTGCTGGGTATTAAGGAGGGCACCTATTGCATGGAGCACTGGGTGTTATACACAAACAAAGAATCCTGGAACACTACATCAGAAACTAATGATGTACTGTATGGTGATTAACAATGCAATTAAAAAGAAAAAAAAAAACAAAACTAAGGTTTGTGTGTGTGTGTGTGTGTATTTTTGTTTAAAACCTTGTTTGCCTTAGAAGTCTTTATCACTTTGGTTGACCAGATTACCAAGATCATATTTAATCAACTGTTCAAACCTTTGGATATTTTGTATAAACTTCCCATAATCAAATTCTAAGTGAAGTCTTTTTGGTCTTAAACTACCTTGGAATTCTCCTGAGGGCTCTGGAACATCTCAGCAGATTAGTTCTCGCTCCTTACAAAAGAGCCCTAAAACTCACTAAAGCTTCTTTGATACATTAAATTACAGGGAAAGAATTGTCAAATAAGAATGATGCTAACCCTTCTCTCAGTTACATTTGTACGGATACGTGTCATTGATGTTGAGTGTTCCAGAAGTTCTATGAAATTCCTAGAGATCTCATATGTCCTGGTATGATGTTATCAATCGTAATTCTGGTAACTATCTTAAAATGGATGTCACTGACATAATAAAAACCCTTTTTTAACTTCATGATAATGAACTCTCATCAGATCTTGAACCGTGGCCACTTTTATGTCTTCTGATGTTTATACACAGTTACTGTTTTACTCTACTGCTTTCGCAGAAAGCCTTCCTCTTCAAAGAGATTCAGGGAAAGAATTTTGACAGGGACAGATTCCTGATAACTATAAGATGATACCATGAAACTCTACAAGAAATTTGAGGATCAAGAATTCATGATGCGAGGGGCACCTGGGTGGCTGTCATTAAGCATCCATCCGGACTCTTGGTTTTTGCTCAGGTCATGGTCTCTGTCATGGGATCCAGCCCCTAGTGAGCCTCTGTGCGCAGCTTAGGGGCGGGGGGAGGGGTGTCTGCTTGAGATTCTTTCCCTCTGCCCCTCCCCCTGCTCTCTCTCTCCCTCAAATAAATAAACAAATCTCTAAAAAAATCATTAATGACGTGGGACTGCATGGATTGGTGAGGAAAATTTTAAGTTTACTCTGAAGCATGGCTGGGTCTTCAGCGTTTTGTTTTCTGAATTTAAAAATGTTTCTTTTCCTTTTTTTAAAGTTATCTATAACACAGCAATTTGGTTAAGTATTCTTTTGTAAACAGAAATAGAATATATATTATTATATGTAATATATAATAATATATAATAATAATACATTATCTTTTTTTCTTTTCTGCCTGATCCCTCCAAAATCTAGAAACTCTTATTGGCTAGTCTTATTTTTTTATGACAATGTAGGTGTGTTTTTTTTTAAAGATTTTTTTATTTATTTGACAGAGATCACAAGTAGGCAGAGAGGCAGGCAGAAAGAGAGGGAGAAGCAGGCTCCCCACTGAGCAGAGAGCCTGATGTGGGGCTCAATCTCAGGACCCTGGGATCATGACCTGAGCCAAAGGCAGAGGCTTTAACCCACTGAGCCACCCAGGCGCCCTGACAATGTAGGTTTTATGACAATGTAAGCTGTTCTCCTTATAATAGGGCACAACTGGGCAAGTCTTTGGCTTGACTTCTTAGACTAAAGAGGCTTTAAAAAAGATCTAATGGGGGCGATTGGGTGGCTCAGTTGGTTAAGTGACTGCCTTCTGCTCAGGTCATGATCCCGGAGTCCTAGGATCAAGTCCCATGTCAGGCTCCCAGCTCCATGAGGAGTCTGCTTCTCCCTCTGACCTCCCCTCTCATGCTCTCTCACTCTGTCTCTCTCTCTCTCTCAAATGATAAAAAAAATCTTAAAAAGAAAAAAAAAAGATCTAGGGACGCCTGGGTGGCTCAGTTGGTTAAGCGGCTGTCTTCGGCTCAGGTCATGATCCCAGCATCCTGGGGTCGAGTCCCGCTTGGGGCTCCTTGCTCAGCAGGGAGCCTGCTTCTCACTCTGCCTCTGCCTGCCACTCTGTCTGCCTGTGCTCACTCTCTCTGACAAATAAATAAATAAAATCTTTAAAAAAAAAAAAAGATCTAATGGACCAGGAATGACTTTATAGATCCACTAAAGCCCCTTAGATATGACCAAACTTTAACTGGAATAATATATTTAAGGATATACTTAAGATCACTGTTCTTGGCATTCTTTTTTTTTTTTTAAATTTATTTATTTGACACACACAGAGAGAGAGATCATAAGTAAGCAGAGAGTCAGGCAGAGAGAGGGGGGAAGCAGGCTCCCCGCCGAGCAGAGAGCCCGATGCGGGGCTCGATCCCAGGACCCTGAGACCATGACCTGGGCTGAAGGCAGAGGCCTAACCCACTGAGCCACCCCGGTGCCCCTGTTCTTGGCATTCTTATGTAAATAATCAGGCCAAGTTTAATGAGACAACTTACTTTGCAAATACATTTATCTTATTATCTTTGCTAGAAATTGGGGTAATTGTAGAGAGAGAAATTATGTTTCTGCAAATTTCGTTTCTGTAAAATCATAATTTCTGTAGAAAGCTATCACAAACCCTTGTGGCTATTAGATTCCGGTCCCATTCATTGTCTTTGAGGTTTGTTTTCTACCTGTAAACTGGCCTGGATCCTAAATTCTTCCAGTTTTTCCCTGATAACTGGCTGCAGCTTTCCAAACTAACGTTTCTAATTTTCTTCCTCTGACTTGGACTCATTAAGAACAAAAACTTTCCTTTTCCCAAAGCCCTGCCAACTAATGCGAGACAAGATAATAAACCTTAGAGAAATCACCACAAGGACTCATGTGTGGATAAGCTTTGTGCCTGTCGCTCAGAAAGTTCTCCGTAACACCCTTGACGCCACCAGAGACATCCAAACTATAAAAGTGGCTTTAAGCCCTACCTCTAGGAGGCCAACATGGAGACATCTTCTTGACTGGCTTCCCTCTGGGCTCAGAAACCCATTTATAGTCTGCTCTAACCATTAACCTTGGCTTTCCTTTTGTTTCCATGGAAATGCTTCTATTAAATACCTGATTGCTTGTACCATCTAGGCCTTGGTTTGGGAACCCCCCTGGGTACCGCCACCTGAAATAAGACACAGCTGTTTTACTGAGCTGACCTATTCTCGGGACTAAGGGACGTGTTCAGTGGGACGGCACAACCTACCAGCTCAAATCCTAGACTGTGAAACTTCTTGGAGGGATTTCAAGGGCAGGGAATAAAGGGTAGCGAAATATGCCACCCCCAAAAAATGCCTCTTGGGCACAGCCATTATTTTAAGCTGATAAATTGGTTTTGGATAATAAAATTGCTCTGGATTACTTGTTGGCTGAGCAAGGAGGAGTCTGCCGTAGCATTTACCTCCTGCTGTACCTGGATAAGGCCACTGGTACAGGAGAAATTCACATACAAGAAATTAACCAACAAGCCACTTAGCTAAATAGGTTGATGCCTCTTCAGACACTTTCTTTGATTTATTGGACACCAACTGGTTGGGTTCGTGGGTGCCCTGGTGAAGGAGCACACTTCAATCTCTTGTCATTATCATCCTCCTGAGAGTCATCCCGGTGATCTCCCTGGTGCACTGTGTTCTCTCCAGGGTCTGAAATATATGCTCACAACCATCAGAAGTACATCAGATGGTCTCACTATGCTCGGACGAGCAGAAACAAGATGAACAATGAGATGAACAGCAAAAGAGATTCTTCCGTAGCCTGACATGATCTGCGTTTCTCGACAAGATCAGAACTGGACCCCAAGCGGGACGGAAAGTGGCCATAATAACAAGTGGCCGGTTAATCCCTCATGTATGAAAGATGACAGGAAGGGGGGGCGGATGGTTTAAGAGATGAAACGAGGAGCCCACTGGACCGTGATGGCTCTAATCCCTTGGCTCTATGCAACCGAGCCCAAACCCCAGGAAATTTAAGAACAAACCCATCACGAGCAGCCAACCAGGCTTTCCCAAATAAGGCAACCACATCAGCCACCACCAATCAAATGTTTCCTTGCTTTGCTTCGGCACCTTCCTTATAAGACCCTTCCCCCTAGCTCCTGTCTGTGGAGCAGTCCTCACCACTTTTGGGTGGGCGCTGCTCTGTTTGAATTGATGTGCACTTAAATAAACTTGAAATTCTTAATGTGCCTCAGTTTACCTTTTACCAGCTGGGAGCACCAGAGATGGTCTTCTGTCTAAAAAGCCAGCTGGACATTGCCCAGTCTCTCAGTCCTGCTAGGGCATTGTCCCACGCCTGCCCAGGGCCTCGGACTCTCCAGGGGAGCAGAAGTGAATGTACAGGGGATGAGGGCCCAGACATTTCACAAGCCTATAAAACTGATAAGAGTCCGTGATTTCCTCTTTTCTTTGGCAGAGAAGATAGCCCTGCAGGTGGCTGTCTGACTGCCCTGGATCTTTCTTAGTTTCAGTCTAACCGAGAGGTCATAGCTCAGTGTCCCTTTTATTTCCACCCTGTCTAAAAATCCCTGTGTTTCTTTCTCTTTTGAATCAGCTTTGTCATTCTGCTGGTTTCCTTATTAAGTACTTCAATAGAACCTTGACACACACTCACTATCTATTTGTGGAAGAACGATATTTTTAACACACAGAGAATGATGCTTTGACAATGCAAGCCAGATGCGCCCAGCTTTGTCTGGAACCTCCAGGCTTTGTGGCCTCAGTCTCAGTCTCCAGTCCTCTTCTCTGGCTCCTGGCCCTTCTCCACTTCTGCCCCATGCCAGGTCCCTGGGAGCCCCGGGGGCCTGGGTGCCTGCTGCCTGGTGGGGCCAGGGGCTCAGAAGACAAGGCTCTCCCCCCGTCTTGATGTGGACTCCATGTCTCACATCCAGGTGTTAAATGTGGCTTTGGCCCAACAGCAGAGACCAGCTCTGGAGGTCATACAAAGGGCCTAGGAAACCAGTCCTGTGACTCATCCTTCCTCACCCCGCCAGGGGGCAGAGAAGGAAAAAGTTAGTGAGGCGGAGAAAGGGAACATCTTTGGAAAGGTTGGTTGGTGCGCTGGGTGTCTTCCCTCCTCCTACACCAAAGGGCTCTAGTCCTCTGTCCAACTGAGGTCCTTCTAGGAAGCCTTTTGGGGTCTGGGCCTGTGTCTGGGGCCAGGTGGGTCTGACCCACACTGGGAGGAGATCAGGTGACGGCCATGGCTACAATGGCCAGAGACAGCCAGGGGGAGGGGCAGGAACTGGACACCCACCGGGTGATGGTCCTGGAGGCAGAGGGTGCATTTCCTCAGAGCCCCCCTGACCCTGTGGAAGAGAGCTGGGGGAATCCACCTTCAATGTCCCTCCGCGTGCTGCCTGGAGAGGGGGAGTCTCAATAGTTGGGAGATGGGGTCAAGGGGCAGCGTGAGCAAAGGAAGGGAGCTGGCATTGGTCTGACCACCAGAACCAGGTGGGAAGCAAGGTGAACAAGGAACAAGGAGTGGAGAAGCCTAGGACCCTGCCCACACTCCGGCCTGAGACAAGCCAGAAGGAGGGAGATCCCAAAGTGAATGAGGGTCTAGAACTCTGATCTGGGCCAGGCAGGATTCCCTGAGGAAGCACAAACCCCTTAAAGACACCCACGGGACCTGCACAGAATTCCCCCAATGACAGGGAAGAGCAATCCCACAGGGAAGACAGAAAAATTCAGAGGTGACAAGGAATCGCCCCTCCCCCGGCTTGTCCCGCGTGTGGATGTCCAGCCATTGTGTTCAAGCATCATGTCAGCCCTCACATCAGCCTGCTCTTGGGCTCCTTGCTCCCTGCACCCCCACTTACTGTGACTCCCAGAACCAGCATCCAGAGCTGGAAGGAGCTCAGAAGTAGGCCAGCAAAGTCAAGTCTCGGTGCTTTTTTTTTTTTTTTTTGGTTGGTTGTTTTTTTGTTTGTTTGTTTTTTGTCAGATGAGGAAACTGAAGCCGAGGGAGGCAGATTGCACACTTAAATGACACAGACCTGCAGCCTCCTTCCTCCTTGCAAGACAGACAGAGACACAGAGATACACAGAGGGAGTGAGAAAAAGCTCCCATGAGTCTGCGAGCCCATCAAGCATGTAAAGGGCTTGAAAAAAGTGCATGAGATTACTGGATGATAAAGACTCCCATTCAGGGAAACTCAGTAATCTTGCTGACTCTCTAAGCACCCCGTGGAGCAGGGACCGTGACACATATCCATCCCCCCGGGACAGATGAAGAGCCCAGGCGGAGCAGGGGCAGGAGAGGCACTCCTGATCACCAGCCAGCAGGAACAAGCAGGACCAAGTAGTAGAAGCAGCACGTGGGGACATGCCCGAGGCTTGGTAACTCCAGACTCATCCCTCTGCCACTAAGCCTGACCTCCAGGTGTCTCCCTTCCCTGAGGAGTGGCCCATGGTCTGCAAAGTTTCACACACACACACACACACACACACACACACACACACACACACACACCCAACACAATGGCTGCCTCAGGTGGGGAAGTCAGCAGCTGGGAGGCAAGGCTAAGGGGCATCACGAGCAGAGAGAGAGCTTCCACTGCCTTTGAAAAGCTGGCTTGTGACCCTGGGCCCCCACTTCCGGCAGCCACCCTGGCCTGAGGTCCGTGTCTCTCCC
>ML106840.1:50586-103190 GCA_003697995.1 Taxidea taxus jeffersonii
GGGGGTGGGGTGGAGGTGCTGGGCGGAGAGGATCAGGGAGGGTGAGACAGAGAGGGACACTGAGGTGATGGTCTTGTGCTGCAGCCCAGAAAAGCCTGGAAGTAGTGCCTGGCTGTCCCGGTCACGTGTGATTCTTGATCTTGGGGTCATGAATTCAAGCCCCATGCTGGGTGAGGAGCCAGCTTTCAAAAAATAAGTAAATAAATAAAATCCTGGGGTCCAAGACCAGTGGGGTACTGGAGCCCCAAGCAGCACAGGCAGCAGCAGACCGGACGCCATCACACACACTGCTGGCCGCACCCCATGGCCACATGGCCGCGGCTCACCCCTGCTCTTGGTTTCGATCCTGACAGCACATGGCGTGGCGTTTACAAATTTCCGCCACATGCAAAATCCATTCCCCCATCCTCACCCTGAGGAGCGCGCACAGACCCCGCACGTGCATTCCGGTGCAGCAGTGCTTCCTCGAGAAGCCTCGGCGCAGAAGGGAAGGGTCAGGAGCAAATATCAGCCAACAGCACGGACAGATGGACAAGGGCTCTGGGGGGTGGCGGAAGGGAGGGGCTGGAGCCCTGGAGGGAAGGGAGCACCCTGGAGGGGGTTTAACCACTCATTCAACACAGGTGCCCAGGGGCTGCTTTGCCTGCCTCGGCCCCCCGGACCATCCCCGCCCCTCTCCCCTGCATCAGGCCTGGGAGACCAGGGCCATGACTTATGCCCGTTCTCCTGTCAGAGGGACTGAGGCTCCCCGGAAATTGTGCAGAGTGTCTGAGACAACAAACAGGACAGGCCGTCAAGGCCCAGGTCTGCCCTTTTCCTTCAAGGAGAAGAGGCAGACTCTCCCGTGCATCTCGTGTATGTGATCACACGCACGTGGGTGTGTGTGCACGAGGGTGTGAGCAGTGGGTGCACCTGGGTGTGCACCCCCATGGGCATGGTGGGTGGGTGTGCACATTCGTGTGTGGTGGAGGCACAGGTGTATTGGTAGGTGTGCACAGGTGTGACTGTGTGGCGTGTACATGTGAGTTCAGGGGCTGCAGGAGGCCACCTGTGTGTCCCTCGCTCTGTCACACTTGGCAGACATCAAATATCACCGAGGACAAGCCCAGAGCAGCTGTTTCCTAAGTCTCCTCGGAAACAACACCCCTACCCCCCGTCCGGTGCTGCCCGAGGTGAGCAGCCAGCACAGGCCCTGGGGTGCGCTGGGTAGGACCGAGGAAGGGCGAGGGCCAGGGCCATCTCCTGTCTGGGCCTTGGCACGCGCTGCCGCCCATCCTTTTCACAGAGGACTTGGGAAGGACACATGAGCTGCCCCAGGTGACCCTCAGATGGTAGGCAGGGCCAGCCAGGCCTGCTGGACTCAGCCCCCTCGCTCTCACCTCCAGCAGCCGAGGTGGGACACCTCAGCATGATCCCAATCCTCTGTCTCCACCCTCCGTGGGTCCTGCCTTGAGTGCAGTGGCCTTGCTTGCATGAATGAATGAAAACATACTCTCCCAACAGAGCAGAGGTGGTTCAGCCTGGCTGGGATCCCCAGTTGGTCTCAGAGCCCTCAGAGAGAGGAGAGCTCAGAATAGACGCCTCACGCCCACCCCTGCCCTCTGCCCAGCCCCCCACTGCCCCTACCTGAGCCCTGGGGGGCGGCACTGGACAGGATCCACTTGACCAGGCAGCACCGCATCAGGGCCTGGCGGGTGAGCCGAGGCCGCTGCCACTTGACGCCCTCCTTCTTGCTCAGCGGTGTGCGCCCGGGGTCTCCCAGAAGGCTGCCATCTGACACCTTCATCACTTCCTGTAGCAGGGACAGGCAGAGCAGCCCTGAGCCCCCACTCAGAGAGCACCTCCAGGCCGACCCAATCTCAGGACAGGGTCACCCTTTACCTGCCCCCGAGTCTTGTCCCCAGGGTCCCTCTACCCAGGACACACGGCCTGAGCTCCAATTGCAGGAGGGAGCACCCCCCTGTGTGGGCACCAGTTCTGAGAGGTTGGGTTGGTTGGCCAGGACAATGGCCACCAGGGTGGTGAGTTGGGGATATCCTTCCAGGGTCATGAGGTTCCATGTGTGCTAATTCTGTGTCGTCCCCAAAGCCAATGAACAGACGAGCAGTTGGGCAAGTGCTGCAGACCCAGGGCCCCAAGCAGAGCCCCTGCATCCGTCCGCTCTCGGGAGCAAGAAGGAGAGACTGACGTGGGCTGATGATAACAGGAAAGGAATCAACCATAGGGGTCCAGGGCCAGCCACAACCTCCCCAGAAAGGACAGAGAGCCAGGCTGGGAGGATAAGCTGGAGCAAAGAGAGAGCCAAGGGACAACTGGCCCTCAGTCACAGTCGCCCCCTAGAAGAGGCCAGTAAGAGCCCCTCTGCTGCTGCCAAGCACCCTGGCCTCTGTGGCTCTGGCTTCCCTCCTGGGGCACTGGGCCTGGGACCCCCACAGGCCTCATGGCCCTGCTGTCCCTGGGACCTGGAGGCTGCTCTGGGGGTTCTTCTCAGTGGGGTCCCAAGCTCCAGGTCCCCACCTGGGTCCTGTGCCTCCTCCCTGGCTACAGAAGGAGCCAGGAAGGAAGCATTCGGACTTTCAGGCTCTCTCATGTCTTGGGTATAGGCTTTTCTGAGCATGAGGAGTAAGAAAAGCCCTACAAGGTCCCCTGAACTGAGGGGTTGGTACAAATGCCTGGGTGAGGGGAAGCTGGTCTGCTGCACCCCACAGGCACCAATGAGGCGGGAGAACCTTCCAGGTCCTGGGTTGGCTTATGGCTCCCTGAGGCCCATTCCTGGTTAGGGCTGGACAGTCTGTTGCCTCCCTAGTCAGCTTTTGGTGAAGTGACCGCCTAGACAGGATGACATCCACACCCCTTACCCTGATTTCTGGGGCCTTCCCAGTTGGGCACACCCTCTCTATAGCCATCACCCTCCAAGCCGCCTCCCCAACACACACACTCAACAACACCCCCACATTCCTTCCCATTCCAAGGCTCGCCCTGGCAACGAGGCAGGTCAGCAGTGCCCAGAGCTGCAGCAAGAGCGAGCACTCCCCATCCTGGTGGGGCAGAAAGAAAGGGTGAGCAGGGGTGCCCAGGGGTCTCAGGGTACCAGGGAGGCTGAGGGAGGGCCCCCATATGCACAGACACACACGTACTTGCACATGCACACACACGTCCTGCCCCTGCTGGATCAGAGAGGCACCTTCTCCACTATTAATGATCTTATTCAGGACAGAAATGGCCTCAATGAGTAAGGTCTTTATTTCGGCCAGGAAGTGAAGGGGGGGACAGGTAAGGGGTTGATGGACAACTGGGGCTTCATCACTTCATGATTCTTTGCTGTAGGCTTTGCAGCTGGGGTTAGTGGAGAATGTCAGAAAAACTGCCGTGGGCCTCAGGAGCCATCCGTTGGGACCCTGTCTATCCCAGGACAGTGCTGGTGCTGGCTGGCAGGGACTGCCCTTGTGTGGAGCCCAAGGCTAGTCATGGGGATTCTGTCTTGCAGACTGGACCTAACTAAAGTGGGAGAGACCCGGCCAGGGAGCCAGGGTTCTGTCCTCCAGGGAGGGCTGGCAAGACCCACAGGCAGGGCGGAGAGCTCTGGGTGTGCCTTTTATCTTGGGCCTCAAGGTGGTCTCACTGTCAAGACAATCCCACAGGGTCGGCAATACCACCCCCATTTTAATGATGAGGAAACTAAGTCCAGGAGAAGTCGGGAGTGGGGGGCATGCCAGGGTCTCTCTGTACTCGTGGTCTCCTGGTTCCAGAGTTCAGGAGGTGCTGGTCACAGGCTGTGCTGCTCGGCCTGTGCAGCCATCAAAGGAAATGAAATCTTGCCATTTGCAACAAAGTGGATGGACCTGGAGGGTATTATGCTGAGCGAAATAAGTCAATCAGAGAAAAATAATTATCGTATGATCTCCCTGATATGAGGAATTTGAGAGTCATGGAGGGGGGCTGTGAGAGTCATGGAGGGGGGCTGTGAGGGGTAAGGAAGGAAAAAATGAAACAAGATGGGATCGGGAGGGAGATAAACCATAAGAGACTTAATCTCAGGAAATAAACTGAGGTTCGCTGGGGGCGGGGGAGTCGAGATGGGTAGGGATAGGGTGGCTGGATTATGGACATTGGGGAGGGTGTGTGCTATGGTGAGTGCTGTGAAATGTGTAAGCCTGTTGATTCACAGACCTGTACCCCTGGGGCAAATAATACATTATATGCTAATTAAAAAAATTTAAATGTGAGTAAGTTAAAGAAAAAAGAAAAAACAATCATACAGATTGTGGCAGACAAAGCAAAGTCAGTGAAGGCAGAGGACCAACGGTGAGGAAGCTCGGAGACCTAGGGGCCCACTCAAGGCAGCTGCACTGAGTCCTTGGGTCTGAGCTGTCCCAGACAGGGGCCCCTGGCTGCAGGTGACTATTGAGCACTTGAAATGGGGCTAGTCCAACCTGAGATGTGCCGTCAGTGCAAACAGACATGGATTCAAAGCCTTACGTGGAAGAATGGAAAATAGCTTATTAATAACTTTATATTGCTTACATATTGAAACGATTATACTTACACTGGGTTAAATAAAATATATGATAAAAAAAACCCTCACTTGGGCGCCTGGGTGGCTCAGTGGGTTAAAGCCTCTGCTTTCGGCTCAGGTCATGATCCCAGGATCCTGGGATCGAGTCCCCCATCGGGCTCTCTGCTCGGCAGGGAGCCTGCTTCTTTCTCTCTCTCTCTCTGCCTGCCTCTCTGCCTACTTGTGATCTCCATCTGTCAAATAAATAAATAAATAACCTTAAAAAAAAAAAACCCTCACTTAAAAAAAAAAAAAAGCTTTCTTTAATGTTCCTCCCTGAACATTTAACTTGGCTCACACTACGCTTCATTTGGCTAGCACTGTTCTAGATGGTTCTCAGACCAGCCAGGTGGATGATTTGGGGCAGTCTCCTCCTGCCAGGGCAGCATACACTGACCCCAACTCCTCTATCCTTCTCAAGTCCTAGCTAGGATCTTGTTTCAGACTTGTTTCAGAAAGGTGGCCCAGTGGAGTGCAGAGGAAGGGTGGAGGACAAGGAGGCAGGAGACCAACTTGGGGGGCTGAGCAAATCCGGGGAAGGAAGTGGAGGTGCTAAGAGAGACCCAGACAGTGGGAAGGATGGTGGAGATATTAGTGTGTGTGTGTGGGATCTGCTGTGGATGTGGGTAGTAGTGGGAGGTCGAGGGGACTCCCCAGTAACTGTGACACCTGTCACCACAGAGACAGAGGGAGCAGGACAACTCCTCATGCCTTCCAGCTGCCCCAGGGCAAGGTCTGGACTCTCCACCAGGAACAGCATCAGCCCAGTCATCTCAAACAAACTCCTGGACCTGGACCCAGACACCCTACCTCGTGAGTGCCCACCCCCTGCAGCCCCTAGAAAGGTCAGCAGCTGCCCTGCTCACTGCCCATGCCCAGTGGCAAAGCATCACTGGTGAGGACCCATCAGGTCAAACACTAGGGGTGCCCTGAGGCGAGACCTTCAGGCAGCCACTTCTGTCTCTGTGGTTCTCATCCTCTGGCCTCCAGAGAACCCCCACAGCGAAGCCCAGAGAAGGCTTGGCAGAGGTTACCTGTGGGCCTGTGGCAGCCTATTGGGGGTGGGGTGCACAGCTGGAGGCCATGGAGGGTCCTGGCAAACCCAGGTTCAACACCCAGGCTCCCTTCCTCAGAGTAATGTCATTTGAGTAAATGCATATGCAAAAGTTAGAGCTAATTTTTCCCAAGTATTTATATTTATGGATGAGAAATAGCGTGAATGATTGCATAAGGACCACAAGGACCCACCAGGTGTCTGCTCAGGAGACACACTTCACCAGGGAGGGGAGATTTCAGGCAGGTAATGTTATTTCCGGCTACCAAGTACGGTGGGAAGAGGTCTGTGGTCAGCCAGACCGGAACCTGAATCCCAGACCTTTACCTCAGCTGGACAGCCCTGGTCAAAGTACTCGACCACGCTGAGCCTTAGTCTTCATCTGTAAAAGAGGGAGGCTAATATGCCTTAATAGGACCTTGGGGAAGATTAAGTGTGGTGCCATACAAAGCCCCAGCAGGAGCCCGATTATCCCTAACCCCCATCCTTCTGATGGAGAGCAAATTCTACCTAACCAGCGCAAGGGGTGGGGCCAAGCACGGGGCGGGGCCAAGCAACTGTCCAGTGATTTCCAGAGAGAGAGCCAGCCAACTAGCTCTGCTCAGCTGCTGGGTATCAGAATCACCTGGGAGCTTCCCCACATCTGGCTGCCTGTGGGGGCGCATTATCTGATTCAGTGGGGCCCTCGCTGCTCTATTTTTATAAAGCTGTCGGTAGATCTGAAAGTGCCACTAAGGTTTGGAGGGCTCATGCCAACCAGTGGGAAGTTCTAGGCCTTATCTGTGGGAGGAGGGGGTCTCGGGTTCTCAGACTCCCTCCCTGCCCCTGCCCCTCCTAGGAGGGCTGCCTCAGGGCCAGAGTCTCGGCCAGCTGGAACACGCAGAGCCAGAGCCGCTCAGATGTGGGGCTGTCTGCCCCCCACCCCCAGCCCTGTCCTGGGGACTTTGGCAGTTCAGGCTGGCTCCCTGAGCAACCACTCCTCCTTGCTCGCTCTATTTCCATCACTTGGGACAGATGGCAGGAAGTGGCGGTGGGCGTCGTGTCGTGCAGGCCCTGAGGATTTGGGGTGGGGAGGCTTGGGGGAGCCTCGATTTTCCACCCACCCCTGGGCACCTACAGATGCAGGCCGGGTAGCTCGCCTGCTGAGGCGGGAGCTGGGCCTGAGTTCCTGCCAACACTTGCACGAGCACGCACGCGTTGGAGCAGGGGAGGGGAGGACTGGGTCATCGCTGCTCTGCCTCTGATGGCTGCCACCTGGGCTAGGACACAAGCTCCCCACCTGGCCCTTGCTGCCCAGGCAATGCAGGTGTCTCATTAACCTGGGGGAGGCGTGCTCAGCATGCTCGTTGAGGACATTCTCCTGTTGGCGTGCCCTTCCCAGGCTCTACTCAGTAATCAGAAAATAGTGACATTGACCCTCCAACCATTTATGGAACTCTTGCTCTATGCCCTGGCTGGGCTGAGCAGGCTGATATGGGAGACCTCATTTATCTAGGAGGAGGATATTTCCCCCAGGAAAATGAGACAGTGGCACAAAGGAGCTAACTAACCTGCCCAAGGACACACAGCTAATGCATGAAGGAGGTGGGACTGAGCCTAGTTCCTCCTGATGCAGAGCCAGGCTAACAGCTGACAAGGTACAGCCGCGTTACCCCCGACCCCAGGCCACTATCCTCTCGTGGCTGGAGCCCTCCGATATCAAGTGTGCAGATGGGGCTCCATGACAAGCCAGTCAGCATATGTATGCCCATCGGATCTGCCTCCCAGCACTTTCGAATAGTGTTCCCCGCCTCTACTCCTGGCCTCCACCAGTCAGCACAAGGCACAGGCCTTGGGTGAGGGCCCAACCCAGGCTATGAGCATATCTAAGGCCCACATGGGGAGACTGAAGCTCAGAGAAGGGATGGACCTGCCCAAGCTCGCAGAGGTGGAGCTGGGGGTAGAAGCTGGCTCTCTGGGGGTCACTGCTCAGAAAGTCCATCTTGAGAGGGGATCTTGAACCAGAGTCGGGGTGGGCTGGGCATAGGGGCATGGTAACCGCAGCAGGTGGCCTCGGGTTTACCCCTTGCTTGGCCTGGAGGCGTGTACCAGAGATGGGGCTGGGTGGCAGTGGGCACAGAGCTGGAGATGCAGCCTGTGAAGACCAGCGCCTGCTTTGCCTAGCTGAGCATGGCATAGACCCGTGCCTGTGGGGCTTGGGGGCTACTGGACAGAGACCAGAGGCACAAAGCTGGGCCAACTGGGAGGTGGGACAGGCCCCCTCTGGGCTGTCCTGCCAAAGCTCAGCTTAGCTCCCCCTCTCCAACTCTGGTGCCTACGGTCCCCTTGGTTCTATCCCTGTCACGTGGCTGTTCTGTGGCATTCTAGGACGGAGGCTGATCACAGCTGACAGATGCACCTGTTCAAGGGAAACATCAGTCAGCTGGGAACAGGGAGCTGGGGTGAGGGCACAGCACACAGGGACTGACTGCCCACTGTGCCCTCCTTCCTGTCCCGTTTCCTTCCTCCTCCCCCCACCCCCTCGTCTGGAGGACCAGCTAAGGAAGACTTGCCAAGTTCTCTCTCCTCTTCTCTCTTTGCCTTGGAAACCAAGGTTGCCCTTCTCCCTCACAGAGGCCACATTCAGGGCTCCACAGCTGCTCCTGGGCGTCACCAGAGATGCCTCAGAGTGGGGCAGAGAAAGCAGACGGGCCCCAAGCCAGCTGGAATCGGCAGCGTACCTCCCACTCTCGGGAAGGATTTTGATAAGAAAAGGGATCCTGAATTCAAAAGATGGGGGTCCTTTCCTTTGCAGCCCTGTATCTACTACCCAGGAAGCGATCTGTGGCTGGCTCAATTCGTATGGCTAAACCAGGGGACATGGCCAGGGACGGGGTCTGGTTCCCGTGCTCTCACTAAAGGTTTCAGGAGGAACAATGGGCCACAAACCCATGAAGCCAGCCTCCAGCTGGGATGGGGCACTTTCCCAGCTGCCTGGTGACAAGCAAGCCACTCTCTCTCAGGAGCTCCCTAGCCTCCCACCAAGCCCTAGGGAACTAGGCTTTGGAGTAAAATGGAACAGGGGTCAGATTCTAGCTATAATGCTTCGTAGCTTGCAATTTAAGGCAGACCTCTGTTTCCTCATCTGTAGAGCAGGATACAGTACCAAAGACTATCTCAGGGGCTGCCCCAGGGGTCCAGGGAGATAATGCAGGTACAGAGGTTCCCCAGTTTATGCACTGGACCATGAAGACATCACTCCCCAAAGACCTAGGACCCCCATGAGACCCGTGATTCTGTTTTTCCCTTTCCCCTAGGAGCTCACGGAGTTCAAGCTAAGTATGTTGCTCCCCTCTCTGAGCCTCAGTGTCTATAGAAGGGGAGGTGGTGTGCCCGCCCTCCTGGGATGTCCCAAGGATCCATAAAGGACTGGGTAGTGCACGGAGAGGCCGAGGGACTGAACACAAATGGGGTGTCACTGGGGGCAGCCGCTGACCATGACTGACAGGCAGCTGAAGACGCATGAGCTGGGTCATCCTGTTTTCTGAACTGTAGTCCTTGCTGCCCCTAGAGAGGACTTTTTCCCCCAATCCCCCTGCTAACCTTGGTGAGGGACCCAGTGGCAGCTTTCTTAGGACCACTGTCCCTACCTGGCCCAGCACCAGAAGGTGTGGGACTTGCTCCAGTCTCTGGCTGGGCCAGCCCCAAGAAGGCCACCAGCAAGCTTAAGGTGCAGTGAGATCCACTGGGGCCCAGGAGAAAGTCGTAGGGATACGGAGGGCATGTATGGGATCACAGTGGCCAAGGAAAGAGCCAGATGCACCTGTGGGACTTGAGCCACACACTCGCTCACCAAGTGGGGGCAGGGAGTGACCTCCTGGCAGTTAGGGTCAGCAGAGCAGAGCAGAGGAAAGAGGCTTGTCTCCTGGTGGGTAGATATATCGGGCTGTGTGCGGCCATGTGCAGCCCGGGTTTAGAAGTGCCTGCCTCTGTGTGTCTGCTGTCAGCTGTGGGCACAGTCACCGGGCATGCTCGTGAAGGGCATGCTCACACGGGTGTGTGGATGCCCAGGACCCATGCTGGCTGGGGTGAGCATGTGAAGCGAGCGCATGCACGGACACCTGGAACCAAGCACACGGTTTCTCTCTTTCTGCCCTGGAGGTTGCTGGGGAGACTGGAGGTGGCGGGAGAGAAAGCACCTTTCAGTGGGCCCCATCACCAAGGCTGAAAGTGTTTCATGCCATCACCTCTGCTGATCCTCCTGGCACCCTGGGAGATGGACCAGACAGGGCAGGGGTCACCCAGGCTCTGCCGAAGTGTGGCTTGGAACCACCTGACTCTGGAAGCAAGCTGACTCTGGGCTGCTTGTCCTTGAGTGTGGAGAGAGAAGCAGGAATCCACCTTTGTGGTGGTGGGGGGTGCTGTTGGAAGTAAGGGGAGACTGAAGGATGACAGCCCCATATCTATTCTTCCTTACTCATGAGACCTTGATTTTATCTGAGGTTTGTTTTTGTTTTTTGCCCACTCCTCTTTCTACTTCCTGCTGCCTACACGTGCTGGCTGGAGCTCCAGCAGCCATGTTGGACTTTAAGGTAACCTCAGGAATGGGAGCCAATGAGACAGATGGAGCCTGAGCCCCTGCTGACCATGGGGCCCCCGTGCCAGCCTTCTGTGTCTTCCCTCCGGCCTTGTGCATGAGACAGAAATGCAACCAACTTGTTCAAACCACTGTTAGCCAGGGCATTCTGTTATGAGCCACCAGATCTGCTGGTGATGAACCTGATGCTGCTTCTTCCTTCCCAAACAAGACTATCCCAAACACGTGAGAGGCTTGCAAGGCATCAGGACGGATTCCCTGAGTGCGAGCTGTAGTCTGGGAACCGGCTTATTTTCTTTCCTCTCCCTCGTCCTTCACTTATTCGTCAGCCTTCCCAACACCCTGTCACTATTTCTTGAACTCTATCCCAGGCATTTTCCTTTGCCTTCTCTCTCCAACCTTCCAGCCACCCAGCAGAGTGGGAACTGGGATTATGCATCCTTGGTCGGGGGTTCAGAGGGCTTTGGGAAGTGGTGTGTTAATCTGATTAAAAGAAGCACTCATTGCCCAGCTTTCAAGCCTAAGGCACCCGCTCCCAGCACTCAGCCTTACCCCACCTCTAAGGGCTGTGGGTCCCGTCTCGTCTCGGTCAGGGTCAGGGTCAGAGTCAGTTACTCCGGGACTTGCCCCAGAGACCAGACAGAGCTGCACCAGCCACAAGCCTGACTCCAAGCTCCTCTTCCGACCACCTTCTATCCCACAAACACCTAACGCCTCTGCCTCTCGGGTCCAGAGGGGATCCCCGGACGTCCAGCCTCCCGGACAGGACACCCCAACACTTACTTTTTCAAAAGTGACCCTGCAGGGGAGGACAGCGCTTGAGATCAAAGGAGGAAGCACAACAGGGCTCCCCGGTCCAGGGCCACCCTCAGAAGGCCTGGCTCCCCACCCCTGGGCGAGCCCCCAGCCCCCCTGGCGCCTACCTTCGCCCGATGCATCCTGGGCGCTGAAGGAAACTGTTGCCGGCCTCCCCTCTTTGCAGCTGAGAACAGGACTGCCTGGCCGGCTGGCAGCTGCCTCATGTTTGCTTGGACCCACACGTAATTGTTACACGGGCGGCTCCTCGCCCGCCCCCTGCCCACCCCTCCCGCCCCGCCCGCTTCCACCCGCTCCACCCCTTCTGCTCTGCCTCCTGCCTCTTTCAAGCCCTCTCCCTCCCCGCCTGTCTCTTTCCCTCTCTCGCTCCCCCTCCCTCCCTCTCTCCCTCCCCACGCCTCTCCAAGGGATTCTAGGTCCCCTTCCCAGGCTCTCTGTCCCACTCTGGGTATTAAGGGTTTCTAATCCTTCCCTCTGAGCCTGTTGAAGCCCCTTTGCCCGGCTCTTGGCTCTGCCCTCTGCTCCCGCTGCTGAGCTGGCGGCGCTCTCTGCCTCCCCCGCTGTCTGTCTCTTGTCTCTTCCTCTAACACACACACTCTCTGCTCCCCTACCTCGGTCACAGGAGGGTGGAGTGGTGGGTGCAGAGAGCTTCCACTGTGGGCAGGAGAGCGCCGATCAATGAGGGATTCGGAGGGGGTGGGTGGGTGGGGGAGCCTGGAGAGCCTCCCCTGAAGCAGTTCCAGAACAGGCCAGCCCCTCCCCTCCCTGCTGCCCCCACAGACAACCTCAGGCTGGCTCAGTCAAGATGGGCTGCAAAGAAGGATCTGGGCTCCTCCTAAGCCTGGGGTCTTCCTGGTGTTCTTCTGGCTGCCCTACATACATCCTCTGGCCACCGCTGGTGCTGGGCATCCTTTCTGGGGACATCATTCTGGGTCTCTGGGTGGGAAATGGCCTCACCGCCGGAAAGGGTGAAGCTGCCATGGCCACATTACTTGGGTCACACACAGGGCTCCTTCTAGCTGCTTCATCTGTCCCCTCACCCTCAACTGCCTCCCTCCCACATGGGGCCTTGCAGTGGGGAACCCTCCTGCGCTCCTTATACCCCCAAGGCAGCCTGTCCCTCCAAGGCCTGTTATCTGTCCCCACCTGGGTCTGAGGTTGGGACCACATTAGGGAGACTGAGGGACCTTGCCAGATCTCCTGGTGGATGATGGTGCTGGAGGAAAGGGGTGAGAGCCCCTGAGTTTGGGAGGGAGATCCTTCCTGCCCCTTGGGAGGGCGGACTCCTAACCATTTGTTCAGCCCTGGGAAACCACCCAGGAGCCAGGTGCCCAAAGCCTCTGCCAAGTTTCCCTTTTCTGCACCCCGAGGAGCCAGCCTGTGCCAGTGGTTTCCATGGAAACGGAGCCTGAGACACCCCTCTCCTTTGCAGCATGCACATGAGAATTTGCACCCCTCCCTTTCTTTTTTTTTTGAGCCAGCCAATGAGCTCCAACTTTCAGATCCTCAGGGGAAGAAAATAGTCTGGAGTTGTGCATCCACTGAGGTAAGGAGAACTGTTTCCAGGGCAGGAGACAGCCCAGGAGGGTCCTATCCTGCTAGACAGGCTGGACCTCACGCTGGGAGCTCTGGAAGGAGGGTGAGAAGCTGTTGGTCAGAGGCCAAGCTCTCTGGGGCCAAGTCCTTGCACACTGTCCACCTTTGCTCTTAGCAAGCTCCTACAAGCAAGGACTCACTGAGCATTCTATCTTCACAGCGGCCTTGGGAGGGAAAAGTCACGATCTCACTTTGCAGATGATGAAAGTGAAACCTCAAAAGGTTAAAGGATTTGCCCAGGGTCATGGTCCAGAAAGTAATGAAGCCAATACACACAGCCTGGCCCTTTCATCCCAAAGCGACCATGCAGATAAGATCCCACCCTACCTTGCATGTTCCATACATCAGCTAGGAAATGCCCACCACACCTCCAGGATGGCCTGACTCGGGCATGGTATGAGGAGGCTGCATCCCAAAGAAGCGACTCCCCAGACCAGAGCCACCCTCTGCAGAATCACCCCCCTGCTACTTGGGACACCCGCTGAACTTCCAGTACTCAGGATGCTTTCTTGTGAGGGGAGGAGCTTTGAGCTGTGACAAAATAGGACAGTTGCCCTTCCCTGCCAGGCCCCATGTCCCATGGGTCATGGGGACCTGCCACCACAGCTGCCACCAATGAGATGTCCCTCATATGACCCTCCTTTGGGGTATGTGTTCCCCTGCCGTGATCCTTGCCCCACTACAGACCCCTTCCTGCCTCCTTCTAGACCCCACATCCTCGGGGCTTTTCCAAAGCCCCAGTCACTCCCAGTCTGGCCCCCTCACTGGGCCCTTGGGGGATGCAGGAAGGAGAAAGGGCAGGAGAGAGTGGAGGGAGAGGAGGCCAGGAGCAGGTCTCCTCACACGGGCCTCAGTGGGGCTGAGAGGCCCCGACAGTGGTGTGGGCCTATGGGCATCAGCAAACTTTCCCCAAGAGGGAGTTGGAGTTTCCAGATATTTTTTGGTAGTATATCAGACCCAAAAAAGTTAGGAAAGGCTGCAAGAGAGCCTCACCTTGTGGGCTGCACACTCTTCAGCCTGACGGGTTTCAGCTGTGGTTTTCCTCACACTGGAGGACAAGAGGGAGAGCCCCAGGATGGGGGAGTTTGGAAGGGGGAGAGGAAGGGATCCTTTCAAGCCTGAAAGAAGGCTGTTTCCTTGTATGAACAACATCTGCAAGTGGAGCTCATTGGAGGCAGTGGTGAGCACGTTCAGCTGCCTGGGGGCTGTCCTCTCATCCCTCCTTGGTGAGGGGCCCACACCAGCCCCACTCACGAGTCTTTGGTCTTCTGGACCTTCCGCCATTGTTGCTCACTATCCTCTCCACTCCAGGCCCAAGTTCAAATTCCTCATCCTCAGGTACTCCAAACCTGGCTCCGTGGAGCCCCCAGTCTATCTTTTTCCTGGGTCTTTTTTGGGGGCCCTAGCTCTGCTTGCCCCTGTCCAAGTGGTGCAGGGGGGAGAGGGGAAAAAGAGAGAGATATCCTCAATACGATTTCCGGGTTTGGGTCCTTGCCCCACCAAGAGCCTCTGCCTGTGAGGGAGGCCCCTCTGGGTGGAGAGGACATGTGGGTTCCCCTCCTCACAAGAGCTCAAGAAACCTGTGGGCCCCCAAACAGCCTTCCTCTGATTGCCATGGCCCTCGGGGATGTCACCATGATGCTGGGGCAGCACAGCTATGGAATTGGAAAGTCACTGTCACTTTGTGTCACCTACTGATACTTGAATTTCTTCTTCTGCATGCCCTCGGGTGGAGGGATAGACACCGGGCAGGCCCGGGGAGCTGTCTGGTGAGGGCACACGATGGTTCTCCATCCCTTCACCTTGAACACAGGGTGCCTGGTGGGGTATGGCCTATAGGCCACCCGGACCGGAGCTGCCCTGCACCTTCGCTCTGGTGTGGGAGGCTTCAAGCTACACCTCTCGCTCCCACAGGCCCCTCCACGGGTCTCCAGGGTCTGCCTGGCCACCCCCCTGACTGGGCTGTTTCATGGGGGCCTCAGGGCACCAAGGCCTGGACTCCCTATGGCAGCCCCAGCCTCTGTCGCCTTGGTCTGTTCATGCTTCAGGTAGCCTCCTGGGACCCAGCCTGAGAGCCCACCCGACCCCCTCATACGCTCCCTCGCGTGGGCCAGCAGCCCCTTCCTTGGCTCTGCCATACAGCAGCCAGCCTGTCCCCGGCTCTCTGGAGTGCGCAGGTAGAGGTGAGACATCAGTCCACCCCATTTCTCTAACTGCAGGGGACACCATGAAGCTCTCTGAAGCCGTCTTCCTTCAGGGCTGCAAGAGTGGGCATCCCAGCTCTCCCCTTGGGCTCCGCTCACCTCAGAATCTCCCTCCTCTAACTTCAACACCTGCCTCTCGGGTATCCTCAGTGTAGTAAGGGTTCAAGCCACATAAATCCTGCATCACTCGTGGGCAGAGGTCAGCTCTCAGCACACGGCCCCCCTTCCTTCCCCGGGTGCTGCGGTATCTGGGCAGCATTTGTAAGACGGGGAGTGCTCACTGCTCCAGGAGTGGCCCAGCCAGGAAGGCCAAGGAAGGACTGGGGGGCCTCGGGGAAGAGGCTTCAATCCAACAGGACATGGCGGGGGGCGGGGTGAACCAGGCTGGCCACAGCTCCCAGTTCAAACCCTGGGGTTTAGGCCTAGGGAGATAGGGCACTAGGAGAGCAAAGTGGAGAGATCCTGACTCCTGGAGGCTAGAAAAGAGGGACACTGTCCATGACACCAGAGTTGGAACACAGGCTGACCCCAGAGATATCACTGGAAATGCAACCATCATTGGTTAATGGTTCTGGGTATGCTGTGCCCCTTCTACTCAGCTCCCCTTCTACTCAGCTCATATCCGGTCTCTGGGCCTTAGTTTTCTCAACCATAGATAGGGGAACAGTGGTTGCATCTGAGACATTCACGGGGAAATTCTTAGCACACTTCCTGGTTCATTCCCAGAACTCAATGTTAACTTTGTCCCCTCGGGTGGCCTAAGTGGGCCCCTTCCCATGCAACCCTTCCTCTGCACACTGAAGCCAGCTGGAACTGCCCTGGCCACCCACCTGGGACCTCAGACGGCCCAGCCCATGTGGCATTTCTTTGGCGGAATCTGGCAATCATGGCCCACGGGGCCTTTGCTCGGGATGGCCAGGCTAGAGCAGCTGGCATGTCCCAGGGCCTTCAATCTGTCATCCCTGCTGCCACAGAGACAAGGACACTTGGATCAAATATCCTTGGAGACAGGGCCTCCCTCCCACACAGCCCTGGGGAATGGAAACTGGCAGCATGCCCAGAAGGAAACCTCCAGAGTCACCAGGACTGGGGGACCTGAATCCAAAGCCTGGCTGGGCTTCAGCTTGGGCTTCAGCCTTGACTCTGCCCCCCAAAACTTCACTTGCTCAAGAGTGAAACAAGCATGAAAAGCCCCACCACCTTCGGGGAATGTCATGAGAACAGATGAGAATGTGACCACAAAGGGGCTTTGTTTCACACATAAAATAAGATGAGCATTTTAGGATTCCAGCATTTTAAAACTGGGAAAATATGTAATATATTTTTCTCTGTGGCTATTTTTATCTCTCTCCCACCTGCGGAATGCCACCACCCCCAGATACCAGGGCCTACGGTGATATTCTCCAAACCAAGCTCCTTTGAACAGCCAGTGTTCCTTTGGCTGGGTGAAGGTCTTGGATCTTAGATTCAATGAATGACAGCCTTTCCCAAGTCATAGGTGGGGGTGGGG
This sequence comes from Taxidea taxus jeffersonii, assembly GCA_003697995.1. Lineage (NCBI taxonomy): Eukaryota > Metazoa > Chordata > Mammalia > Carnivora > Mustelidae > Taxidea > Taxidea taxus. The sequence continues at coordinate 66,898 of ML106840.1, forward strand.
GGTGGAATCAGTTAATTTTGCAGAACATCTACTTCTGATCAGGGTGAACTAGGTAATTTGGCCCAAATTCCCAACTAAGGGTAATTTAAAAGCTACTCAAAATATATATTTTTAAGTTTGATTGGAGGTACCAGAGAGTAAACAAGGGAGGAAGGAATCACAGGGCTAAGATCTGGGAAAACCCAGGAATATGTGCCTGATATTTGGGGCTACTTTCTCCCCAGGAGGTCCACTGATCCCAGAAGACATTACAAAGGAGCTGAGCAGAGAGCTGTTAGAGGTAAAAACGGGCCCACCAAGAGGACAAATCTTTCATGCTTTGAGTTGGGACCCCAGAGGAATTCACCCCCAGAATACAAATGAACTGGAAATAGACCAGCATTCCAAGGGAGTGCAGATCATCTCAGTCCTGAAACTAGATTAAAACAATCCCGGTTTGCTGGATCCCAAGCCATTCACCACATGTAAACATAGCCCTCGAGATGGTAGATATCTTCATCCCAAGCCTCGGATTATTTCTACAGGTTTTCATATGGAATGTGTGGCATTCAATCAAAAGTCACACGAAGTATGTGAGGAGACAAGGCAAAACCAACAAAAACCAAGATAAACAACCGACACAAGAAATAGACTCAAAGAGGTTCCATATTAGAAGGTCATTACATTTTAAAGTAACCATGTGCAGTATGTTCACAAAGAGAAAGGATAAGGTGGAGAACTGGAAATTATTTCGTAATTGTTTTCTCTACCTTTATCCCATCAATTTCATTCTTAACATGCAGGTGCCACAGTTCCCCTGCATAGGGCAAGAGATGAGAAACAAGCCAAAAAAGCTTTGGGAAAAGCAAAAAACAAAAAAACAGTTGTGCTTCATTCAAGGATGCCTGGTTGGAGTGTGCTTGGAACAGTGACAGTAGGTTGCGTACACACCATCCTAATTTCTAGTAGCAAATCTGTTGCTGGCTTGTAAGATGCAATTCAACATAGGCACCCCCTGAAACTCAGCAGACTCTAATCTTAAAGGGCTTCACACCTTTGAACAGGAACCCATCTCCCTTCTCCCTTGTACCTGCCAACACCCAGCTCAGCCCGTGGCCCAGAGTAGTTGTGGCAGAAAAAAAAAAAAAAAAATAGCAGCATTTGAGGATTTGTTTTATGCCAGGCTCCTGCCAAGGGCTTTCCATGCAATGTCACATTTTTCATAGCCCTAGGAGGCGGTCATGACTTTCTCTCCAATGGAGAGACTAAGGTCTAGGAAACACACAGAACATGTCCAAGGTGTTCTAACTTTCAAGCGTTAAAGCCAGAATGTGCAGCCAGGCCTGCCTGCTCCCAGAGTGGATCCCACTCCCCATCTGCTGATTGCTGCAATAATCCTGGATGTCCATGGCCAGAGGAAGCCTTGGATTCTCCTTACCAAAAAAACTCATTAAACACCAGCTGCATATAGGGCCCTAGCCTGAGCTCATGTCAGAGATCCAAGGCCAAGGCTTAGGAAGTGAGAACATTTTAATGGATCTAAGGTTTTGTCCGTCTCTTCTCTCTTCTCCTCCTTTTCCCTGTTTCTGGAACTCAGCATCCAGCATTCAGAGAGGGCACAGGATGGACTAGGCCTCATGCATAGGATAGAAGGAGGAAGGGGCACAGTACAGAATCCAGTTGTGGCCACTAGATCTCTCCTGGGAAAGCTAGGTGGGGGTTGTCAAAGAGGCCACCTTCTTGGCAGCCGGAGGTGACCACCCCCACTCTGGCCCTTGTCCCAGGTCCCTTCCTAGGGAGCCAGTGCACAGAGAAGAGCTGCTGGACAAAGCACTATTTCCAACCCAGGGTGCAGGCATGGGGCTCAGCCTTCAGACAGGCCTCCCTCACCCCAAAAGTTGGCCAGAAATCCAGGCCAGGGCCTGTGGAGGGTCCAGGTGCCTGGGCAGTGGAGGGCTTGAGGGCCATGAGGCAGAGCCCTAGCAGCCCCTTGGTCTGCTTGGTGGCTTTACCTGATTGGCTTAGTTGGGCAGGACAAGTCCCTGGGTACCAGCAAGGTAGTGGGATAAAGTAGAAAGGGATCAAAGCAGCGAAAATAGTTTCCCTGTGGGAAGGACATAAGGGCTGGGGCACAGTGAAGCTAGAAGACGTGGGCGGGTCAGAGAATGAAAAGGGACAGGAGCTTGGGGGAGGGGGTGGGTGACAGGCAGATAGTGACAGAATGGGGTTGGGCAGGGCCTCTGTCCCATCCATGGGGCTGAGGAAGGGGTTCCAACAGTTGGAGGGAGAACAGGCTCCTCCTGGAGCTAACATTTTTCAGCAAGGAGGATAAGGGATTGATACGTACAAGAACCTTCAGCCCTTGCAGCTCAGCTGAAGTCAAACGCGCTTTTGAGAATAGAAAAAGGGGTTCATCAGCAGAAGGGGGTGGAAAAGAGGCAACATGGGGTCAGGGAACAGGAGCTGAAGGATAATCCAGGCCTGATGCCCATCTGGGCTCTAGGCAAGAGCAACAGAAGTCCTCGGGTCCAGGGCAAGTCAAGGGAGGAGGAAGGCAGGCAGCCCCAGGCGTCACCTGGCAGCCAGCAAAACCCCTGTTCTGGAGGAAGACCGGGTGGGCGGGTGAGGGGGAAGGCGGGGAAGGCAGGGCTCAGGCTGTGTGGGCCAGATCCAACCGGGCCAGACCCACCACGTCCCAGAACCCTCCTGCCCTCCTGGGCCCTAGAGACCCCAGATCCCAAGCCCCTCCTTCCCTTCCTACCCTCCACTCCTAGCACCCGGAACGAAGGGGGTGGGGACACTCACCCACTGGGGTCCTACAGCTTCAGGGAGGTGACCCGGGGGATGTGGAAGAGCTGAGTCTCCTCCGAGCTGGTGGAGCTGGGACATCACAAAAAGAAAGCCAGTGAGCTCCCAGGCCTAGACCCTCAGCCCCGACACAGGGACAAGCCCAGAGCCCTGATCTTCCCAGAGCAGAAAATCTCCAGGGGTAGGAAGAATTCCAAAAAGCTGCGTGGCAGGTTGTGTTGCAACAAGAAGGCTATGGGGTAGACATACAAAAGAACTTTCTGGCCCCAGAGTTGCTCAGAGTGTGTGACTCCTCAGAGCTAGGCCTGGACCTCCTCCACTGGGGAGGTTTCAGGACGGGGTGTGGGAGGGGGTCAGTACCCAGCAACTAGAAGGACTCCTTCCTGGACCCCTGCTGTCCCCCTCAGTCCTGGCCACCTCCTCACCTGAGGCGTTTCCAAATGGGATGGAAGTATTTGGAGGTCTTGACAGCAAACACAATGCTGGGGATCAGGAAGAAGGTGCACCATGCCAGGCAGAACCAGAAGGCGTTCTAGAACAGAAGATGTGTGGTCAGCTCGCTGTGTCAAGGCATCGACTTCTTCCTACCCCGAGGCCTCCTGCTGACTCGGCGAGGGGCATGGGGATGCGTTCTCAGGGCTGAGGGGAAGGTCCAGCGGGCAGGCCTGGAGGCAGGGCTCCTGCTTCCCCTCAGGCCCTGCTCATGCTCTTTTGGGGGCCTCCACGTCCATGAGCCCTGAGGAGCTGGAGACGCTTACCCAAGGGTCGGCCATCATGTCACACAGGATCACACGGCTGTTGTCCAGGGCTCCGGAGAGAGGCTGGCAGGTGGCAATACGCTGAGTCACCTGTGGTGTCAACAGGAAGCAGGCACACGGAGAGACACTCAGACACCCGGGCATACACCCCATAATCAGAGAAGGAGGGTGACCAGACAGTGATAAGTCCAGGGAACCAGTAGGGAACCTGCTCCCAGCTGCATACAGACAGTGGATGCAGGGAAACGGAGAGGAGGACACGCTGACCCAGGGTCATCGCTCTGCTCCTGCTTTTTCCATCCCATTCAGCAGCCTGTATTAAGCCCCTACTGTGTGCCCAGGACTGTTCTTTAGGTTCACACCCTCACTGGAGAGGCCCCGCTTGTGGTGTGCATGCCCACACCCATGCACCACCCACATGTGCCCATGCACACGCACACTCGGGGCTCAGCACAACCGCACCCGCCCCGTGTGGGTCCTGGATGGCTTAAGAGGCCTTGGCCAGCACAGGCCTGCAGGAGGCGGGCTGACTGGAGAGCTGGGCCAAGGGTCCACGTAAGGAAGGGCATGGGGGCAAGGTTCTAGAGAGCCACGGCCGGCCCAGCTCACACTCAGGCCCCAGAGAAGGGCTGCGGCTGAGGCTGAGTAAGCAGAGCCCCGCCAGGAAGCAGGGGTGCATAAGCCTGATGCAGAGTTTGGGTTCAGTGAAGGCCTAGGGCACCCACCCCGGGGTACTCTAGGGGACAGAGGAGGGATGCAACAGCGTGAAGAGCTGGGGGCACCAGGAGCCTGCTTGAGGCCAGGAGGGCCTGGCCCCCGACTTACCTCCTCTCTTACCCAGGCCACGTACTGGGAGAAATAATCCACTTCCCGGGTCAGGAAACACTCACTTTCCTGCAGGAGAGAGAGAAGCCCAAGGCTGGGAGGGGTCCCAGGAACCAGCCCCCACCACCACCCATGCCCGGCACCAGCAGGACAGGCTGAGCTGGCTTTCCTGGGAGCCGTGGTGAGGGGACAGGGGAGAGAAGAAGCTTGGGTGGAAGCTCCATGTGCATTAGCAGCTCAGTCCATCTCTGACTATGAGGCAGCCCCCGGCCCCTGTGCCATGTCCCACTCACATTCCTTAAGATACTGGTGGCCCGGGTAGGCAGCTCTCCTTTCAGGTAAGTGACCTTGTCCAAGACCCCAGAGGTCTCCATCTGGAGGAAGGAGAGAGGCTTGACTCAGCGCCTTCTCAGTCAGGGAGCAGCCAAGCATTCATTCACCCATTCATGAATTCAACGTCTCACACACACATACTCACCTTGGGATGGGGGTGTTAGGCCCTAAGACACAGAGGCCAAAGATGGTGGTCTTTAAGGATCTGTCCATCCACCCCCATTTCTTCCCACTCCCTATCATCAACCTCCACGGGGACTCGGCAGAGTAGATGAGATCCCAAACCAGCAGGGCCCCTCTGCTGCCCAGCTGCCCCACCCCACCCTCCCCATCCCCATCAGCCACCTGGAGATTCGGGGCTTCGGATGCCAGGGCCCTGACCGTGAGGTTGAGCTTGGCCTACGGGGGAGAGGGCAGGGCTGGTTAAGGGAAGGGATGCATAAAGAAGAAAGCTTCCTGCCCCTTCCTCCTCTTTTACCCCTCCCCACCTCTCCTCTTCCCCAGGTTCCAGGCTCCCTGTGCCTCCAAACTTACCACGAGGCTCTCCTGGGGGAGGACCTTCTCCCCATAGAGGTTTTTGAGCTCTTGGGCCTCCTCCTGCAGCTTCTGTCCCAGCACAGAACTGCCCTGAGGGGAGACAGAGATGAGAATGGCACTCTGCCAGGGACACGCCAACTTCTGCCAACATATTCTTTACTCAGCTGTTCAGTCAGACATACTGAGAAGATGTGGAAGGTGCTGGGCTCGAGGCAGAAAACCGAGGCCTCTTTAGCTCCTGGCCCCGATCCAGATTTGGAGGCACTAAGCCCGTAGGTGTAGGTCCACTGGTAGCTTACTAGGTGCCTCTAAGCCCACCACACGGAGGTGGCCACACACACAGCGGTGGCATCTCCTAAAACAGGAAATACTCCTCACTCTACCTGTCATGTGCGCTTGTTCTGGAGTCAATGTCTCAAAGATCACTTTTTAAGCTCTAAATATTTATAAATGCAAAATGTTATATTTTTTCTAGTGAGGTTTAAGCTTCTCCAGGATAACTATCATGACACCTAGTCCATAGCACTGTCCTCACGCCTGTCCCAGCAGGCTCCCTAAGCAGTGTGCACTTAGAAACCCCTGCCCCACTGTGTGACATTAGACAGTTACTTCATCTGATCTGAGGTAGAGGAACATCCACTTTACAGATGAAGAAACTGAGGCCTGAAGATGCTGAATGACATGCCCATGGCCACACAACCCACTGGAGGTAGAGCTTGAGTCAGAACTGATACTGCAAAACTCTTAAGCTCATCCAGGGGACCCAGGGCCTCAGCACTCCCTGGTGGGAACCCCCCCAACCCCTGCCTTTGCCTTCATGCCTCTCCCCAGTCCAAGCCCTCTCAACCTCTCCCACCTCCCAGGCTTCTCTCTGACCCCTGCCTGCCCAGTGGGGGCCCTGGTCCCTTCTCACTTGGGTCCGGGCCAGTTCCTCTAGCTCCTGGGCCAGCGTCTCCATGTTGGTGTTCACCACGGGCTTCTGGATCTGGAGACAGACAAGGAGAGGCCAAGAGGGAATGCACTGTGGCTCCCCCAGCCCTCAATACCCAGTCTTTTTAGAAGTACTCCTCAGCAGCTAAGTCTATTGTGACACATGGGTCACCGTGGGTTTGACCTGAAACTGTGAAATATATCAGGAATTTTCTGTTAGGATAGAAAAGAAAAAAAAAAAAAAAAAACCAAACCAATGAGGCGCCCTCTGGTGTAACCCAATGAAGAGGCCACTTCCCACCAGCATTCACCACAGCAGTGGGTTCAGGACCAGGAACAGCGACACGTGCTGTGGGGTGGGAGGCTGTTCATTCCCGCCCAGCCCAGACCAGGGCACCCCGACAGGCTGGAGGCACATGGTGTGCGGATAGCCCCCAACAGGAAGAGACTCCCCAACCCCTAGGGACATGTAGAAAAGTGGAGGGAATGTAGAGGGCTGTGATGACACAAGACACCACCCATCAGCCCAGCTCCTCAGTGAGCCCCTCTGTCTGCTTGGGTCTGGCCTGAGGGGCTCCCTGCTGACCTGAACAAGGAAGCTGGAATAGTGGATTTTCTCAAGCCCACTGCTCTGCAGGGCTTCCAGGTCCCGGTGGGCAGCTGGGCTCAGCAGGTCTAGATTCTTCATGTCTACTTTGAGGTTCTGCAACTCCTGCTGCAGCTTGGCAGTGTACTGAGGGGGGGCGGGGGGAGGAGAGCGTGAGGGCATGCCCAGTTGCTGAGCCAGGACCCCAGAGCTGCTCTCCTGGGGGAGGAGTCACCAGGCCCTCAGGGCTCTCCCCCTGGATATCCACGGCCCCCATCTTGGATATTTCCAGCCCCAGACAGTTTCCCAGGAGGCCTCTGCTTCTTACCTGGCCCCACTCCAACCCACCCCCACCAAGACCTAGCTCTCCGCCCGCACCTATCTGGCTCGTGGACAGCATGCAGACTTTCCCAGGCCACCCACTATAAAATAGCTTTCCCTGGCCCACGTTTATGGCTGTGGGAGCTCAGCGGAGGGACTCTGGCAAGCCCTCCCCCAGGGACTCACAACTCGATCACCATCGTTTTTGCTGTCACCCCCCAGCCCCAACTACCCTACTACCATGGCAGCATCCTAACCACTGCCTGTCCTCAGTTAGGACACGCACACCTCAGCCCCGTCACTCACTGTCACCAGCCTTCCTGCTACAACCTCAGGTGTGTTCAGTTCTTTCTGGAGCACAGCGCTGGGAGCTGTGCCTCCAGGCACACACCCACCCTCCCACACAGCCTAGAAACCATCCTGAGCTCTCGCCCTGGGCTAGGCCCTGAGCTTGGCCCTGGGGCCTCTGCCTCGAGGTGTCTCCAACACTCTTGCAGACTTGTAGACTCTTGCAGACTTCTCAGGTTCAGTAAGATCACCCCACCACAGAGGGAAGGCCAGAGGAGGGAGGATTCTGCAGGAGGGATCCCCACAGCCTTCTAGAAGGTACCCCTCACCTGGCTGATATTCAGGTGTTTCTCCAGGTCATAGGAGTCATTAAGCTGCAGGACGCTCCAGAGCGCAGCCCCTTCCTTGCACTGACTGGGGAGGAATAATGGACACCAAAGATGGGAGAAAAGGACAGCAGGTGGGGCCGACATCCCCTATCTCAGCTCCTTCCCACGCCCTGTCCCCAGCCAAGGCTCTCCACTCACTGATAGGCCAGGAGGATGCTGATATTCTTCTTCAGGCCAAGAAGCTGAGACAAGTTCATGGATGGGGGCAAGTTCCCGGGGGTGTCTGCAAACTGGAAATGGGACAAAGAGAAAAGGGCCCTGAGCAGGCTGAGGGCAAGGCCACCCCAGCTTCCCCAGAGACCAGTCCCCTCCACCTCCCTCAGGGCCCCAGAACAGGACAGGCAGGGTCACCTTGTAGAGCTCCTTGCTCTCCCAGCTCTGACACACCAGCGTCTGCACGTTGCCACCCACCAGGAAGGTGGCAAAGACAAGGAGGATGAGGGGAGCGGCGAAGAGGAAGCTGAAGCCCACACCTCTGGGGAAGGCAGAGGGAGGGGCTGAGGTGGGAAAGAGGAGGCCGGCTACCCTCGACCGCACACCCTCTGTCCCACCACATGGGCGGAGGTGGCCTGGGGTCTGTTAGCCCCAGAACAGAGCCCTTTGAGGTCTCAGCTTCCTAGGACCAGAGGGGAAAAGTCAGAACTGCTGGCTGTCCCCCTCCCCCGCCCCCCACTCCGACCTCTTACTGATGCCCTGGCTGGCCCTGGCAGCCTAGCTGCTTTGCTCCAAGAGACAGGATGGCTGGCCTCTGAGCCTAGGGCACATGCAGGTGACCGGCTCCAGAGCTCAGCCCTCAACAGAGCCACCTGGCACAGTAGGGGCCTCAACTTAGGGGGGCTGAATGGGACCAGTGCTGCTGATCTGTAGGGCTTCTCTGTGGGATAAGCACAGCCCCAAGCCAGGGTCTGAGGCTCGGAGAATAGAACAAGGGCTAGATTTCAGCCTCCACTCACCCCTTTGGTCAGGCACCATGATGCAGTGGCCAGCCTGCACAACTGAATGAGGCAGCCCCAGACTTAACCATCTAGTGCAGATGGCAAACAGAGTCTAGCTCTGCTGCTGCCTCCTACTGGAAGTGCTATCTAGATGCTGGGTTAAGAAGGATTCTGAGGCCACATTCTGGCTCAGTGGGAAAGAGTGCCCACTGATTACGATAATTGTCGCTGGCATGGAAGGGGGAAGTGCTTCCTATCTGCCACTCCTGCTCTAGTCCAACCCTTCCACATAGATGAGGACGTGGGGGCCCACATGGGTTAGTAATTGGCCCAGAGTCACCCAGTGAGTTGGTGCCAGAGCTGGAAGTAGAGCTCAGCATCTCGACTCCCAGGACTTTCTCCTGTAGTCACACTAGAAGCTGTCCATGGGCAGGAGAGGAGTCCGGCTGGCCCAGTGGGAGAGACCTTTACCCTGCCCCCAGCCCATCTTACATCAGGAGGAAGCGGGCTCCAACCTCGCCCTTGGCTTCTGAGTGGCTGGGGTCCTCCCTGGCAGACAGCCCCCAGATGCCCAGGTTGAGGCCCAACAGGTTACAGACCACCACAAGCAGGACTCCGGAGCACAACACACAGCCCCAAATCCACCTGCCACAGAGAGGATGGGGTGTCACTGAGAAGGGAGGCACCAGGATTGGGTGGCATAGGACCTAGTGGCTGGGGGAGGGGTGCCCACGTCTCCTATGGGGTCCCCAGGCTCACGTCCCAAGGGCCCATGGCCAAGGCAGAGACAGAGGCCCAAGGAATAAGGGGTCTTGGCTGAAATGGGGGCAGATGTTCAGGATAGCCTGGGGTTGGTTGATGAGGGCTAGGAATCGGGCCCAGTGTGGCTGAGAGGCTGGACTGCCTGTCCCACCCCCACACCCATGGGCTCCCGGGCACCTGTATTTCTCATATCTCTGCACTTCCTGCAGGTAGGGGCGGCTTCTCTGTTCCACCTCCTCCAATGCCTGGCTCCAGCGCGCGGCTGCCTCCCACCCAGGGAACTCTTCAGCCAGTGTCTTCAGCCCTTCAGGCTTCTGGGCCACCACCTTCTTCAGCTCTGCCCCAAGCAGCAGAGACTTATGGGAGGGGGAAGGCACCCAGGAGCCCAGGGAGGAGACGGATGGACCGGAAGAACGTCTGAGACCCCCAGAGAGGGCCCCCTCTCTGCCCAGATCCAGATGGAGGACAACCTTACCCCTCCACTCCTGCCCGCCCCCCACCCCACCTCCTCTCCCCTCTGGTGGGAGCAGCAGGCCCCGGACAGGGCCTCACCTTTGACGACATCGGCCATCTGCAAGGCCGCCAGGAGCGGGAGGGCATTGAAAGTGCTGTTCTCCTGCCAGGACAAAAGGTGGCTGTGCCTCCTGCTGTCCACCCACAGTCCCAGCTTGAGGGACCCCTGACAGCACCAGGCCCAGGGGGAGGGCACCCCTTACAGTGCTCACAGCTCAGGAAATCAGGAAACAGGCCCTTTGTTTGCTTGGTAGATGGCCTCTTCTCTGCTTCCTCAGCCCTGCCTGATTCAGCTCCCCAAAACACTGCTCCTGGGGGACCCCTCCTGTCTCTCCCCACTATTGTCTTCTCCTTCACCCATCTGTGCATGATGCCAGGACTTGCTCCCTGAAGTCCGGCTCCAACCTACCCCTCCAGCCTCAGCTCCTATTCCCTTCCTCCTGGGACCTTCAGCTCCAGCCACCCAGCACAGGTGACTCACCATTTCCCCAACTCTGGCATTTTCCAGGCCCCAGGTCACAGGTGCTGACTCATGCCGCACCCTCCCCCACAGCCCATCTGCACCAAAGCTGCACCTCCAGGGCTCAGCTCCGCATCCTCGCTCCCTGGCCACCCCAGCCCCCACCACCTCCAGGGGCCCAGCTCTTCCTTCTGGCTTCCGGGCCTGCCTCCCAGACCAGACTGCACACATTCGAGAACCCTCATCATGAGCCCCTAGCCCAGGGAGCCCTGTGCTAGGGAAGGCCCTGGTTTGACCCAAGTCTTAGGTTCAACTGGGTTCCCACCCCCAAAGGGAGAAAATGAGGCCCCCTCACTTGTGAGCTACGAGGTGATGGGGAATTCAGGTAGAATGGGCAGGCACTCACCTCCTGGACCATGCTGGAGAAGTTAGCCTCTGGGACGCCCTTCAGCCGATGCAGGACATCGTCCATGGGGGATACCTGAAATGGGGAGAGGGGGTGGTATGACAAAGTCCATGGAGACGCCTAAGGGGGAACCCAGAGGGAGGATGAGAGAAACCCTCAATGTCCTCACACGCAAAACGGGGACCATCTCACTAGGGGGCAAGGAGAACTCAGGGAGCTAAGATATAGGAAGCCTGCTACACAGCCCATGGCCCAGGAAAGCTCTCTTGCCCCGCTGCCGGGATGACCACATCATGAACCCTTGCTGTGTGGGGAGGGGAGGAGCTGCCTGAGGAAGGGGATCCAAAGTCTGCCTCGGGAAACACCCAGGGATTCCTAGGGTAGCAGGCAGAGCAGCCCCCTTCGGTTCAGGAGGCCCTCACCTGGTGGAAGTCAGCTCCCAGCTCCAGGGCACGGGCTCGGCTCTGGGCCTCAGTGCAGCCCTGGCAGCTGGGCCCCTCCAGCAGGGTGAGGAGGCGCTCGCGGCGCTCCTGGATAAAGGGCTCCAGGTCCTGCTGTCCCTTCTGCAGCTCCACCAACGTGCTGTTCAGGGCTTGGAGGTGATCCACAGAGACCTGCAGGGCTGAGGGACCCCCTTCTGGACCCCTCTACCTCAGAGGCCTTGTGGGAGAAAGAACCCCTCCCCCTTCCCTAGGGAGGTATGTCAGGAACCTCTGTGGTTAGAATGGAGACAGCCCTAGGGCACAGGAAGCCAGGCTAAGGATCCTAGATATAGCCATGAGGAAGTCATGGGAGAGGCATGCGGCAGAGGCAAATGGGATCCTGGCCTCGGTGAAGGTGGGGCCTGCCCTCAAGTGATGCACCCCCCCCCATCCCCGCCTCTGGTCCCACTTACCTTGGCCCAGGCTGCTCACTGAGGCCAGCATTTCATACACGGTGCTCTTGAGCTGGGTGTGGATCGTGCTCCCAATGCTCATGCCGACCCCTGGAGAGCACAGCATGGTCTGCAGGGCTGGCCCCCAGGAGCCTAGGGGCCCTCTTCACCCATCAGTCCAGCCTCCCCAGGCCCCAAACTGGGCTCTGCAAGGTCGTTGGCTTCTTGGTCCTGCCGCACAGCAATGACTGTGCTCCCTAGCTGGGCCCCATCCCTGCCTCTTCGAGGGTGTGACCAGGTGGAGCCCAGGATGAGGGGATGAGAGGGCCCCCCCAAGACAGGCCACAGCAGGGGGATCCATGGGCTGGCCCATCTGTCAGCCGGCTGTATCCCTCACCATCCAGTTCCTCCAAGACTTGCTTCTGGGGAAGGGAGAACTGCTGTGCCACGGCCTGCAGCTCCTAGGCAAACACAGGGTCATGAGACTGCTCTCCCCCTGTCACCTGACAGCCCCCCCACCCTCCTCACTTCCCCAGCTCTCTCCCTGGATGCCCCACAAGGCAGCTTGATCATCCTGCAGATGCTCAGGGTGCATTCATGTATTAGAGCCACTCTCCAGCAGGGGGCAGTCAAGGGGCTCATTGAATGGGGAGCCTTTCTAATCCTCAGGTCTTGGCACTATTCTGTCTTGCCTGGGGCTGGTGCTCATGCGGGCTTACTGGGGCAAGGGGTTACTCAGTACTTACCTGGGGGACATCGGAGACCAGGCCCCGGAGGCTGAGCAGAATCTCAGGCACAGCCTCAACACTTGGGCCCATCTGCTCATGCATGTGCTGGTTGGTGACAAAGGCACAGACCACACCAGTCCTGCAGGGATGGGGGAGGATGCAGGGGCTTGCTGGATGCCGAAGGCACCCTGGGCCTCAGCCCACGCCTCCCCACCTGGCCGGAGCGCCCCTCACAGTAGCACGAGGGTGGTCATCAGCAGGAAGGCCATGAGGGTGCCTCGCTCACAGGCCGTGGTCTTGTGCTCCGTCTTCACTCGGCCCCCACAGCGCCGGCGGCAGCAGCAGAAACACAGGCCAGCAATGGGCACCGCCAGCAGGTAGAGGCCGGCGATCACCGCACACACCACATAGCCCGCCTCATACCGCACCACCTGGGCCAGGCGGCAGGCATGAGGGGCTGTCCTGACCCCTCTTGCCCGATGCCACAGAACATCCCCAGAATGCACACACAGTGGGCACTTTGTACACATCTCCCAGAACCCATGCAAGGCATAGTGTCCTTGTGATTTACCAACTCGTAAACCAGAAAACTGAAGTCCGTGTTTGCTCCCTGCAAAACCCAGGGCCCGCTAATGGCAGAGAGCTGTGGTTTGAAATTAGGTCTGCCAAGTGCAGTGCTAAAGGAAGGGGGGAAGAGATGCCTGGGACCCCAGCCTGGGGGACACCCAGCAACGTGGGCTGAGCTGAGGAGGCCCCTCATGCTCTCCCCTAAACTTCCTCCCCCTGCCCGGCCCCCAGGGCTCACCTCATCCACCTTCACGGAGGCCGGCTCATTCAGCAAGGTCTTTACCAATTCTAAGCAAAGAGTCAAGCCGGGGGGTGGGGTGGGGGGTGGGGGGGGTGGGGGTTGAGGGCAGCCCCTGCCCACCCCTGTGCCCATGCCCACTGCCAGGGAGAAGTGGGATCTCTGGAAGGGCTCCTCCCACCACCATGGCACCCAAGGAGAAGCCCTGGGCAATCCCACCCAGGCCTCAGTGCTGCCAAGGGAGGGAGCGGCTGAGAAGGGGCCTGGTGGACCCCTCCTCCTGGACCCCACAGCTAGGCCCTGCAGTAGAGAACCTGTCAGTCTGGTGAAAAGCAGAGGGCCTAGTGGTCCTTTCCCTCAAGAGGCAGGGGACAGGCTGGGAGGGACTGGGCTGTAACCCCTCCTGGCCCTCCCACTCCTCAGCACCACCAGCCCCAGGGAAAATCTCAGCCAGGTCTTTGAGAACTTCCATTGCAAGTTTTTCCACTTGAGGGCAGACAAACTGAGGCTCAGAGAGGAAAAGGGGCTTGCCCAAGGTCACGCAGGAAGGTCTCCATGGGATGCCCCTGGGCCCCGGGGTCTTCTGGGAAGGACGCCAGGGTTTGGGGAAGGCCGGGGACCCTGCGCTCCGGGTGCCTGCTGACAGGGAAGGCAGCCCCGCCGTGGAGTGGGGACCCACTAGCTGGGAGGCCCACCCGAGGGAGGGGCGCACTCACCGGCAGGGAAGGGGTTGGGCTGCACCACGGACAGGAAGCGGCGCACCGTGCCGTACAGGGGGTTCAGGGCCCCGGGTGGGCGGACGCGAGGGGCCAGCCAGTGGACCCTGGCCGCCGGGGAGAACGCCAGGCGCTGTGCGTTGCCGAGGGACCCGCAGTTCGCGGCCCCCGCCCCCGGCGGGCTCAGCCCCAACCCCAGCCCCAGCAGGGTCGCCAGTAGGCCGGGCGCACGCGTCATGGGGTCGTCCGGGGGGCTGCGGGGCAGGCAGGACAGGGCTCAGGCGGCCGGGCGTGCGGACAGAGCGCGGGGCAGGCCGTGCATCCTTCACCAGCCTGCGTCCCCGCGGCTCTCAAAACCGGCCCGACAGGTTTGGGCTCCTGAGCTACCTGGGCGCCCGCCCGCTGCGCTGGAAGGGTAGGGGCGGAGGCCTGGGGTAGGGAGGCAGGGCCTGGCCTGGACCCGCCTTCCACGGCCTGGGGTGGGAGCCCAGGCTCCCTCTCTCCTAGGCAGATCCCCTTGGCAGGGCCGTCTCTGAGCTGGGTAGGAAGGACACCTCAGAAGCTCTGGATTGCTTAGAGTGGCCCAGCTTCAAATATTATATTCCATACCCAGACCCAACAGCCCAGTCTGGGGCTGGGAAAACAGCCACCCAGTGCAGCCCTGGCCCAAGGGGTGGCAGGCAGCCCAGACCCAGGAACCGGGCTCCTCCCCCAGCTTCCTCTGGGGCCGGCTCTGTGGCTCTGTCCCTTGGGTCATGCCTGCACCTGCCGCGATCCAATCTGGAGCAGAGAGGCCACCAGGCTTCACCCAGAGGGGCTCTCAGAGGAGCCCCTGGGACAGGTACAATCCTTCCCGAGGGTGAATCCCAGCAAAGGTGTGCGCTCTGCCCCAGCAGTGCCCCATCCCGTCATCAGCTGAAGGAACTCATCAAGGATCGGGCAGGAGATTTGTCTCCACAGGTCTCTGCTTTGTCAGTGGCTGTCAGAGGGTGCCCCAGGCAGAGCAGGTTGAGGAAGTATTGCTAAAGGGTTGGGGGATGTTTCTGGCAGCATTATTCATGGTACGGAAACTATCCCGATGGCCGCCACCGCCACCGGGGAAATGGTGAAATGAGCATCTCGCCAGACACACAGGGCAGTCTGTAGAGAAAATGATGTGGCAATGGCTTCTTGACTTGAAAGATACTCAATGCTTTAAGGGCAAACAGCTGCTTACGGCACAGCACGTGGACTGGAGGTATAAAATGCTAACGGTCTCCGGGTAGAATCGTGGCCTTTGTAAATTCTTCCCTGCTTGTCTCTACTTGCTCATCTCTGTGCAATAAAATGTGTTACTTGTGTTCACAGAAGGATCAGAAGTTTGTCAGTTTCCACAGCAGCCACATTTTCCACTGGGAGCCCTGGAGGGAGTGACTCTTTAGGTCTGTGACCCTTAGGCTCTGCCCTGGTTGGCAGGAGTGGGGGAGGGGCACGGAGACTCCGGGCTGCTGCTCGGCTGCTGCTCGGCTGCTCGTTGTGGGTGGAGTGAGCCCTAAAGAAGTAACTTAAATTTGAGTCAGGGCTGAGCCTGCAGCCAGATCCCTCCTATGGCTGCCCCCACTGTATCCTCTGAGCTGGGACAGGAGTACAGTCAGAGAAGGAATAGTCCAGTTAATAACGGGGTGCAGACAGGAAACAGAACCTCATCAAAGGGTGACTCAGAGATGAGGATCAGGGCTGCAATGGGGAAGGGGCTGGGGGTGCTGGCTCCTGGGGTCCAGGGAGGGTCCAGGACCAGCACTGTCCTGGGAGGCCCAACTCCAGCCCGTGGAGGGGGGCTCCTGACCATTCTGCCCTGAGACTGTGCGGACAGCTAAAGGCGGGCTGTGCCCTACCGCCCCCCCCCATCCTGTTCACCTGAGCCCAGCACCTGTGCTGGGGCACCATGGGCCCCTGGAGCCTGCCAAGGGGAAGGGCTGGTCTGCTCTCATCAGCTCTCTCCTCTCTCTCCTCCAGTGTGAGCTGTTAGGAAGAACTACCTGCCCCCCACCCTCAACATGAGCTCTGCCCCCAGAAATCGCCTTTTCCTAGCTGGCTATAATCTCTGTGGGGCAGTGAAGTCCATTTAGGGTGTTTTGGTATTTCCTGACTTAGGTGGTCGAGGAGAGAAGGCCTCAGTTTCCCAGGAGATGGGAAATGCTTGGGTCTGTGGGAAACGTCCAGCCCTGCCCCCACCCTGTGCGGCCTCCCACTCTTTGTCTCCTCCCAACTATTGTAATTAAGCCCTGCGTTGCTACTGCTATTGTTTTCGTAAGTGTCTATGATGGAAGCACTGTACTTTGAAGGTAAGATTTCCCCAAGAAGAAACAAAACATACCAAGCTCTTTTTTTAGCCTAAGGGGCGGGAGGGGTGGATAAAGATACTGAATTTGCCAGTTTGACAGGTGGACAAAGTGAGGCTCTGGAGAAGGGATTTTCCTGAGTCAGTGAGGAGGCCAGGAATCTTCTTCCTCAGCAGGATCCTGATGGAACAGTCTATCATCAGACTGGTCGGTCAGCCTCAGGCTCATCCCCTTCCCCCGGCCCCACCTGGCCAGGCCGGGGCCATGAACCTGCTGTTATAATTGAATTTCTTGGGGCCGGGGTGGGGGGAACAGAGCAAGGGGCTCTGTGGGCTAGGCCCCTTGGGCAGCAGGGATGCCCCTGCCTCAGCCTCCAAGGACATGGGGGTGGTGGACTGCTGGGCTTCTAGAAGGGTGGAAAGGGGTTCAAGCATGGTCCTATCCCATTCCCTCCTTTTAGTCACACCTTTCTGGAACACCTGCCTATCCCTTCTTACTGCGACCCCCTGGTACTCTCTGCCCTCTGTGGAAATTCTTTGGTTGATCTGGGGTTTAAGCTGTCTCTGGTACCTTGGGTATAATTCCTGGGGCCACTTTCCCATTCCCAACTCACAGTTTTCAGAAGTTTGATGGTCCCCAAACCCCACAGTCCTGAGGTCAGTGTGGGGAGTGTAGCGGGGAGACCCGGGTAAGGTGACTGGGCTCTGCCCTTCAGAAAACAGGTCAGAAGGACACCAGGTGTGGCCGGCCAGCTGCCCCAGGCGCCACCTGCTGGAAATAGGGGGAAGGGCATGCCTCAACATTCTCAAAGAAACAGCTGGCATGCCCCACTCTTTCTGGCCTCAGGTGTGCATGCTGTGTCCCGGGAATGGGTTATAAACCAACCCAAGGGGACAGACGATTAAACCTGGAGTACAACATTTGCTTAGTCAACGTTCTTTTGATGGCAAGAATCAGAGAACCCATTAAGCTATTGAAGGATCTGAAAAGTGAAAATTTATTATAGGAAAACAAGACATTTGAGGACTCCACGCCCGGAAGATGGGGCTGGGCATTACGAGGGCTCAGAGACTGGAACAGGAAGCCCATCGAGTGCCTGCTGCTCTGTCTCAGACGGTCTGTCAAGGCTGAGGCCTCTCCCTACTGTGCGTTGTCCAGGACCTTCTGCAGACAGAGAATGTTTTATCTTTAAATGTTTTGGAATCTGCTTTCCAGTCTAGGGAAACTTGGAAATATGGACCAGTCCCACAGGGACAGACTTACATAGTACAGTGACAGGCTGGTGGCTGTGTGAAGACAGTCCTCTGAACGAGAGGCAATATCCAGAAGATGGCGGCTACGGTCGTGAGAGCAGAATCTCATTCCAAGAAACCACCAAACATGTAAGCCTCCTAATGTGTATCATTCCGAAAAGCTTTTGGGTAAGAATTTCACAAGAATGGAAGAAGGTGTAAGTTTGTGGGAATATTCTGGAGAATTTCCACCACCACGTACCCCAAGCCACAAAACCACCCCTGACTCTTCGTCCCTCGTTCTTGCATCCAACCACTCAACTGTATCCTTCCAATGCCACCTCCTGAGCATTTCTCCAGAATGGATCATTGAAAATGCAGACAGGGCCATGTGACTCTTTGGCTTCGAACCCTCCAGAGGCTCCTTCTCCAGTCTCAGGATGAAAGCGAATTCTTTAATTTGTCTTCCCAAGCACCACCAGAGCCTTCAACTCGCCTGGCAGTTCCCACAGGGTTCTGCTCTCATCTTGTACCCACTCCATCCTGTCCCTGTCCACATGGTCCCCTGCTATACCCCACCCTTTGCTTTCACCCCATTTTTATTCATCCTTCAAGGCTTGGCTCAATGGTCATCCTCTCTGGGAAGCTCTCAGATCCCTCCCCCAGGCTCAGGTGACAGTCCCTTGAGGCTGGTCCATATTTCTTGGTCATGAGTCCTCCCCACATAGAGTATTTTATTCACCCTCCCATCTCTCCAGCCCCCAGCCCCAAGCACAGAACCTGGCACATAAAGCATTCTCCATAAAAGTTTCCCTAGACTAGAAAGCAGATTTCAAAACATTTAAAGAAAAAACATTCTCTCTCAGCCAGAGAGTCTTCAAGTGAATGTGATTCAAGAATAGATGCTAGATGGGGCGTCTGGCCAGCCCAGTTGGTAGAGCGTGTGACTCTTGATATCAGGGTCGTCAGTTTGAGCCCCACTTTGGGCATGGAGCTGACTCAAAATAAAAATTAAAAAAGAAAGGAAGGAAGGAAGAGAGAGAGAAAGAAAGGAAGGAAGGAAGGGAGGGAGGGAGGGAGAGATGGGAGAGTTCCCCAAGCTGAAATTCTGTGCATGAGGTGGTGAGTGAAGCAGGCAAAGAAGGGGTGGGGTGGGATGGGAAAGGGAGGAGGCTGTTTGGTGAGTGGCATGTCCCTGGGAACTTCTTCATGAGCCTTGCCAAGCATTAGGAATGGGGTACAGCCCAAAAAGAGACCACAGGAAGCACGTGGGGCCTTCAGCAAAGTGCTCTAGCATCCCTGTGGTAACTGTCGCAGGCCAGCGGCAGCTTCCAACATGGCTGCTTGGGCTCAGCCCAGAGGCAGCGGTTATGTTGGGACAGGCAGCCTTGTCAGGAGTAGTCACAGTCAGGAAGACAGAGGCCCAGGCACATGGACATGGCTGCACTCTGCTCTGCTAAAGGAAGCAGCCCAGTAGTGGATAGATCATCCAGAAGGATTTGCCGTAGGAAGGATTCAGGTCAGTTGAAGGCTTCAGTCTTTCCAGCCCAGGCCCCCTGAGTAGGCTGTACACTCATGGCCAGGTCTGTCCCCTTGAGACCAGAGGGTCACCCTGTCCCCAAAACTTCTTGGTCTCTGTGTCAGTTATGAGGACAGCATCTTCTGGCTTGAGCCAGACCTCCTCAAGGCTCCCTGGCATCCTCTTCCTTGTTATCCACAGCCTCCTGGGCTACCCCTGCTCTCTAAGGTCAAGGCCCAGGCCACATGTGACACAGACATCTGCTCCCTCCTCTACATGGGGACACTTAGAGCCATGGCCGTTTGAGAAGACAGAGTCTGGTTTGCAGAACCTTGGGGCAAAGTGGGGCCTCGTATGGTCCAGGAGCATCAGAGGGGCAGGCCATGCCCCCTGTAGAGCCCAACTTAGAAAGCAAACAGACACATATTGGGGATGAGCTGCTGGTGCTATTATAAGATCTTCTGTGGCCCCAGCTCTTCCCGTCACCACATTTGCTGTGAGGGGAGGTTACTGATGTTCCCTCTTTGGAGGTGCCATGTGTCCACTTCCTCCTCCTGGGTGCTCATGACAGCACCATTGGCCCAACTCTCAGGAGCTCTGTCTGGGCCCTGAGTCTCCTCATGGGCACGTCCTGCCCCTAGGCCCAGGAGCTCCATGGCAAAAGCCTGAAGTAGAGAGAGTTACACTACAACTTGGAAAAAGTGGCTCTACCCATAGTCCCCTTGAGATAGTTCTGGAAGGACACAAGATGGGGCAGCAGACGGTTCTTACAATTGCAGGTCTGGAAGAGGGAAGGTAGGCCAGAAGGACAAGCCCACCCACGCACTGAGGGAGACTGAGGTGCGTGGGATCACAGAGGGTCAATACACAAAGTCAAGTCTCTGGGAGGGGGTTTCAGGTGGTGTGTTGGCTACTCTGGGTCACAACCTGTCCCTCTTGCTCAACGTCAACTACGCAAAACCAGGAGGCAAGGTGCACGGTCCCAATGATGGAATGAGGATCCAAAAGAATCTTGAGCCACTGGAATGGTGACTTTAAGTTGCAGCATGAAATGGAAGCAGGAGAAATGTTATGGCCAATTCCAAACAAATTCCTAGATTCATAACAGTTTGTGGAGACAAAAAGACCATCATGGAGCAGCTGACCACAAGTTAGCAGGAGTCGATAATGAGGCCAGATACCTAAAATGCCTTTGGAATGCTAGGCAGCCTGAGAGGTCCCCCTGCAGAGGCCCAGTGATATTGTCCAAGGCTGCCTGGCCCTGCTGTGGAACTTGAAGGCCCTCCCTGGACAGCCATGACCAGGTGAGGCAAGGCCAATGCACCGAGCCCCGAGAACCCGCCTGAGTCCAGGACAGGACCACCTAAGGGTCAAGAAGTGAGACAGGAATGGCAGGAAAAAGCCCCATCGTCTTCTGGTCTTTCATACTAAAAGCTGCCAAGGGACCTGGCCTGCCTTTCTCCTCCCACTACTTCCCTCCACCCCTCCCCACATTCCCTGAACCTCCACAGACCTGGCCACCAAGACTGGGTCACGGTCACTGAAGGACAAGATGAGCCCAGACCAGCCTTCTCAGGGCTCTGCTCCCAACAGAGGAGCTCTGTTTCCCTTTCTCACATAGCCGGTGCATTCCCTAGAATGAGGGTGGGGCTGAATGTGTCCAGGGTCCCCCTAGGCCAGGAGAGACATAGGAACACCTCGACACTCAGGATGTCATAGGCACCCCTGCACCGCACAGCAGGCCCCTCAGTAATCCCCCAGTAGCATTCCCCCAGGAGGCAGGACCCCAGACACAGGAAGGAACTGGACAGTTGCTTTTCTGGGCTTCTTTGGAAGGGAAGATCTCTGCTCTCTGCGTGACCTGTAATAACAAAGCCACCCTTACCCCCACCTCATTAGAGAAGGTTGAATCTCATCCGAGATGTCACATAGTGCATTTATCCAATGCACAAATACTGCTATTGAAACACAGGTAGCCCAAAACATTAAATGTAGATATGCTCCCCTAGGCCAGATGCCCCCAGGGGTGTGAGTTACACACCGGTCTCTGTCTCTAAGACACAGGGAAGCATCATAAAACTGTGGGAGGGGCTTCTGAAGGACATACCCTGACCCAAAGAAAAGCCAGCTTTCGAGGAATGGGGGCCATGGCAAAACTACTCATTCCCACAGGAGACCTTCTCTTCTGTTAAACCTTCAGTTTGGAGAACAGGTCTTTAGGGGCTGTAAGGGAACTGTCATTTGAGACAAAATTTGCTGCTCAGCCAGTAAGGACAACAGGGCAAGAGCAGAGATGACGGCCTCCCACACCACTGGCAGTTGGGGGAGTCCTAATTCAGCTGCCCACAAAAAACCACCCACAGATGCCCGGGTTGCTCCCCACTCAGTGTGACTCTCCAGGGGCAGGTTTCTGGTATTGGCAGGTTTTGTGAGCTCTGATGGGCCAGGTGGACTGAGAGCCAATGCCATGGGCAGACCCAGCCCTCCTCCAGGAAAGCAACCATTATCCCGAAGGAGAGGGCCACCCCTGCCTCACCCACTCCTCAAGTTTTCTGCAGAGGTGTGGAATAGGGTGTCAGGATTCCCTTCCTGCCTGTGGCTATCCCCACCCCCTCCTTTCCTGCCCACCATAGACAGGTGCCTCTGTTCCAGGCTTTGGGGGACCAGACCAATACAGGTCTGGGGGCTGCTGTGCATGAGAAGGAGGTGTAGGGAGAGAGCTCAGTCCCTCGGCTGTTCTCGGGGTATAAGGGGCAGGAAGCAGTGGGTCACAGGGAGAGAGCGGGGTCCCAGAAAAGCCCCAGAGGCACCTTTTGGGAAGCCTTCAGTTAGTTGTGAGTAGCTGGGCTTGGGGGACTCACACCTGTTCCCAGGATGTTTGAAGATGTTGAAAACTCCCTGACTGGGTCTGGGCAGCCTCTGGGCTTCCGTGGGTCCCTAATGAGGCCACTACGGAGCACTCAGGGACAGGCTAATGAGTTGGCAGGAAAACAGAGGAAGTCATTGACCAGAACAGTGAGGTTCCCACCTTGCTCCTATTCTTCCACTGCAGCAGTGAAGGAAGGACTTCGAAATCAAGATGATGGGGGCAGAGCTGTGCCACTGAAATGCAGAGGGAGTAGAGCCATGCCGCCAAATGGAGAGGACATTGCAGCTGTGCCTTCGAAATGCACTGGCAAGGGGGAGGAGGAAGTCCAGGTGAAGCAAGGAGAGAGCCGCTGTGATGTGCAAATATTGGGTAGAGGAGCGTGGCCTCCAGCCGCGCGTGTCCCAGGGTGGCTCCTTGCAGCGGGGACAGGGAGACTGCCTCCAGGTGCACAGCATATCAGAGCAATGATGTCTAAAACGGTTAACAATGGAACGGTGCCTCCGAAAGACTGTGAACGTCAGCAGCTGTGCCTTTTCATTGCAAATGACAGGGGAACATGGACTTCTAACCAGAGCAGATAGCGAGCAGTGCTATCTAGGGTCTCCTTTCCTTGTTGGCTGTCAGCTGGGGACCACCCTCGGCTCTTAGAAGTGGCTCTCAGCTCCGTGGAATGGGACCCTCCACCCCTTGGCCAGCAACTGTGCATCCGGCCCTTCTCACACTTGGAATCCCTCTGATGCCCCTCTGTTTTGCTTTCCTCTAGTCTCTTCTACCTCATCTCTCTGCTCTTCTGCTCCTTAGTCTGTGATTAGGGACTCACAGCGGGCCCATCTGGAGGTTCCCGGCTTGACTATCTATCTGAAAGCCAGCTGATGAATAACCTTAATCACATCTGCAAAGTTCCATCACAGCGACTCCTAGAATACCGTTTGACTGCACAGCCAAGGGACAAGAATCTTCAGGGGACATCCTGGGAATTCTGCCTATAAGAGCTGTCTTTTCAGTAGAACTTCCCAGTGTCTTTAATTTGCTAGTTAATTTTTTTTTCTATGTCAGGTGTATCTGTTAGGATTAGATTCAGTTGAGTAGGTCAGAAAATCCAACTTAACCATGGGCGTTCTCTCATGAAATGAGACTGGAGGCTGGCCGTTCGGGGCTAACTTGGCAGTTCCATGAAGCAACAATAACACAGGCTCCTTCTCTGTTTCTAACTTTGAGATTGCTTCATGGAACAGATGGCAGCTGGAGATCCAGCCATCACATTCACATTCCAGGCTGGGGATAGCCAGGAAGGGTTGATAATCCTTCTGGCTGGGGCACCTTCCTCTAAGTATCCTTCCCAGAAGTCACTCCCAGACCTTGAATGTACAATTCATTGGCCAGAGATTGATCATAAGGCCACACTGAGCTCCAGGGAGTCTGGGAAGCATGCTCTCTGGGCTGGGGGCTCTGCTGCCTGGAATAAGGCCAGTGTTCTGTGTCTTAGGAAGAAGGGGAGTGGGACATTGGGTGGATCCAGCTGTCACTGCCACCCTTGGCTATCCCAAGCACATTTGACTATAGATGCCTTTCTTCTTAGAGCGCAGTTCAGGAGGGGCGGCCCTTTACCTTTAATCTACAGGAAAATGTGTTACCTCTCGCAGTCCAATACATGTGTGTTCTACTCTCCTAGCCCCAAAGGAGCGGAAGTATTCTAAGACCAGATTATAGAGGACTGAAGAAATCCACAGAGGGTCAGAGGATGAAACCCAAGAGACTGAAAACATCAAGGCAATGAAGGTGAATCCCATTGCCCAGCGGGGAGACCCATAGGATAAATTCCTGCCATCTAGAAAGCAGAGTCCCCTCACTGGCCAGGCCAGGCCAGGCCGGGCGTACACCGGGGTGAAGAAGACACCAGATCCAAATGCAGGCTGGTCCCTTCAGAAGGAAGCGTGCCTGCACCGGGTTGGGGTGGGGCAGCTATGGGCGTCAGCAAGATGGAGCAGGAGGGGAAGGTGAAGGGAAGAAGCTGGAACCAAGGGCCTAGACCAAATCAGGGACCAGGCAGGGAGCACAGAGTCCGGGTACAGACTTACTTCAAAGTCAGCGGGAGGCAGTGAGGTGGCAAACGGGCAGGTGCAGTTCAGCAAGGGGCGGCCGTGGGCTGGGCGCAGCAGGAATGAGAGTCACGGGGAGACCCAGGTGAGTGCAGATACCAAGGCCCAAAGCAGGTGAATGCAAGCAAGTCTGGGCAGGCAAGCCGTCAAGGGCAGGAAGGAGGAGCAGGATCCGGGCCTTCCAGGCAGACTCCAGGATTCCACCTTTCTCCGAACTGAAGTTCTGACAAGATGGCTCAAGTAGCTCTTCTTGTCCAGACGTCAGGCAGCCCAGAGCACCCTGGAAACTTGCAGAGGGAAGTGGTTTCTGCTTCGGGTCTAGCAGAGCCGGAATCCCCTCTTCTGACTCTCTCTGGCAGAAAATCCTTGAGATCCTGCAGCAGCCCCGGGCCTGCCCTCAGCCCACGGCGGCCGAAGGCAGTAGACTGCCAGTCCCCTGTGAATGTGGTGGCCCCCAGGCAAGCCCCCCTGGTCATCACACTCCCCTACTTAAAATACCTCAGGGCTATCCCTGCCCCCTAATGAAGTCCTGTCCCCAGCGTGGGCTGCCTGCGAGGGCAAAGGCAGTGTTTGGTGTTCAGCCCAGGCTGAGGAAGACTGCCTTCCCGGCCCTTGCAGCGGGGTTGGGACGAATCCTGCTGAACAGGCTGTCAGTGGAGGGAAAGTGCTCCTTGGGGAGCAAGGTCCCCCTAATAAAGCAGAGCAAAAGCCCTGTGGGGCCCCGGGACTCCGCTCCCGGCGTGGGGCAGCTGAAACTGCACATCGGGGTTGGGACCTTACAGGACGGTGATGCCTCCCTCAGCCTGGATCCCTGGGCGTTGGCAGGGCCGCCAAACCCAGCACCCCTCCCCCTCCCCACCCCCGACACACACGGACCCTGGCCAGCACCACACATGGACCTGAGGGAAAAATAACTCCTTGTTGGATTAGGCCCTGAGATCTGTAGTTACTCAGTTCCTGAAACCTAGCCTAAACCCTCCTAACTAAATACAGCCACCACGTGGACCAGGCCCCTTCCAGCGTCTTCACGTGGGGCCAACCCTCCCACAGCCAACTGTTCTCACCAGCGACATCTGCCACACCCCTCCATCCCCAAGCACAGCCACCACCGTGAAGGCCGCTCTGCCCCAACAGGCCAGTCTGTCGTGCTTCTACCTCTCCGCCACTGAACGTGCTGTGTCGGACCCCAGTGTCCTCCTGTGGCTCTCTGCAGGTAAGCCTCCGCCTGCACCACCCAGCGGGGCCTTCCTGAGAGCCCCCAGGCTGGGCAGCGTTCGGAGGCCTAAGGAGCTGCCTCAGCGGCCACACCTCTCCTCTGGGAGTATAATTGTATCTGTTTGCTTCTTGGCTAGACTTGGGTTTCTGAGAAGTAGGACTACATCCTTGGAAGAGCTCAGGGCAGGCTCTTTTTTGGGGGGTCCCAAAGACTCGCTCGGCACCTTCCCCAGGGCACCTTCTTCCCATCTGATAAGCCAGGGTCAGAGCCATCTCCCCACCGCAGATGATGATCTGCTCCCCCATCCTGAGGCCTCTGGCCATTTCTGCGGCCACAGCTTTCTAGGCCTGGAAAGACTGGGAGACAAGCCAGTGTGTGGGCTCCCCATCCTGTCCAGGTGTCGGCTACAGCAGCCTGTCGGAGCTGAGGAAATGTGTTTATTGGAAGGGAAAGGTAATATTAAAACCCCATGTGTATGTGTATGTGTTTGTGTGTGTGTGCGAGTAAAGCTGAAACTCAGATTTATAATTTGGAGTTCTTATTAGAAACCCTGGAAAAGGAGTACTTCTGGAAACAGAAAGGCTCTGAATGTGACTTGAAGTTGTCCTTGGGCAAAGTGCATCTTTCCAAAACGATTAGTCCAGCAGAGAACAGGACATCCCGCCTAATGAGGCAAACTGAAATTAGAGGTAAAAATAATTTCAAGTGAATTTTGCCAAGAATTCAAAAGACTGTTCAATCTGCAAACCTTCCCGGAGAGACCATGATATAGCCACCACTGTGTTGGAACCGCGGGTGAATGGAAGACTATTTCTCTGACTCTTTGCTTTAAAAAGGAGCAAACCTAAATCAGTAGGAGCTATTGAAAGGGCCAGGGTACAAAGATGTGCTAAGCAATGACAAGAAAATAAAATGATTTTTCTTGTTCTCCATAGACAAGGCTTCTAACGAGACCAGCCACTTTCTTCTGTTTTGAAGCAGACCTGCCGAAGGTTCTGGACCAAATGTCAGCAAACCCATGGGATGTACTGAGACCCACAAGGCTAAGGGAAGAAGCTGGAACCAAGGACCTAGACCAAATTGGGTACCAGGCAGGGAGCACGGAATCCAAGTTCTCCCAGAGTGAAGTCTTTCTGGAGTTTTGAAGAGATGAAAAGCAAAATACCATCCTGGAAAATGCCATCCTGGAAATGTCAGCCAAAACTTATCTCCTATGGTTTTACTTGGCACTAGACCAGATGAGTCTGAATCCAGTTAACTTTACCTGTAGCCCTGGTGTCCCCTACCAGAGTCATGACCAGCACTATTTTCACTAGCCCTGGGACATCAGAGAACACCTTTTCATCCGCTGATTTTTTTTTAAGATTTTATTCATTTATTTGACACACAGAGCACAAGCAGGGGGAGCAGCAGGCAGAGGGAGAGGGAGCAGCAGACTCCCTGATGAGCAGGGAGTCCGCCATGGGGCTTGATCCTAAGACCCTGAGATCATGACCAGAGCCAAAGGCAGACGACCAACCAACTGAGCCACTTAGGTGTCCCAAGAACACCTTTTAATCTTGGTGTTCTTTATTCACTTGGAAATCGGTGTGTTAATAGTCCCTGCTTCCCACAGCGGAAATGATATGATGAATATTCAGCACTTAGAATAGTTCCTGCCACATGGCAAAGGCTCAACAAATGGTAGTAATTACCAGTGGAACCTGGGGCTCATTCATACATTGAGAATCATGGTGGCAGGGCCCCACGAAGGAGGAAGTTTGGAGGGAATTCATGCACACTTTCCAGACTCCTCCAAGGGGACTACGTCACAAGTCAGCCAGTCCCGGAGATAACATCTCAGTATGGGGGGGGGAGCTCTTCTTCACCCCAGCTTTCAACAGGCCTTAAGTATGTTCTTTCCAATACCTGCGGTGGGGGCACATTTGCGCCCTAGACACTAGTTTTTGGGGGAAAAAAAACTCGTTTTCAGCCGAGGCTGGTGAATTAAATAGGTAATCGAGATGAGTAATATCATCTGTTTAAAAGTGGATTATGATGATGACATAAGGAAATGGCTTCTCTTTAGTAGCTGGGAAGAGAGCGGGGGTGGGGCGGGGGGGTGTCTTTAGCGATCTGACTCCTCCTAGGCACCTGGCGGCTGGTGCAACACTGCCACCTGGTGAAGGCTAAGAGAACTGCAGGGAAGTTGTGGGGGTTGGTTTTTTTTTTTTTTAGATTTTATTTATTTATTTGAGAGAGAGAGAGAGCATGAGAGGGGAAAAGATCAAACGGAGAAGCAGACTACCCATGGAGCTGGGAGCCCGATACGGGACTCCAGGATTATGACCTGAGCCGAAGGCAGTCGCTTAACCAACTGAGCCACCCAGGCACTCTGCAGGGCAGTTCTTAAAAAACCAATAAATCGGGGCGCCTGGGTGGCTCAGTGGATTAAAGCCTCTGCCTTCGGCTCAGGTCATAATCTCAAGGTCATAATCTCAGGGTCCTGGGATCGAGCCCCCGCATCGGGCTCTCTGCTCAGCGGGGAGCCTGCTTCCTCCTCTCTGCCTGTCTCTCTGCCTACTTGTTATCTGTCAAATAAATAAATTTAAAAAACAATTAAAAAAATTAAAAAAAAAAACAATCTCTCAAAGCACTGAGCAGAAGGCGGAGCTCCTGGACAGCTCTAACAACTCAGCCCAGCTTTCCTGCTCCCCCCTTTCACCGAGTGTTCCTCTGAAGTTTAATTAATGCGATCTGCTCAGCTAACTCTAAGTTTTTGCCAGGCAGTTAGCATTTCCTTCCACTCCTTTTTCTTTTTAAATCCAGAGACATGAGTCACACATTTGAGACAATTTTATATGCGTTGCACACATATGTCTTAATCGTACCATTTTAACAGACAGATAACACTTGTGTAATCTGTACCATAAGGAGCATTTTCATCACCCTAGAACATATCCCTGTGTCCCTCCCCAGGCAGTGACTCTTCTGATTTCTGTCACTTGAGATCAGTTTTATCTTTTTTAGAGTTTCATGTAAACAGAATCATGTAGTGTGTACTCTAGTGTTCTGCCTTCTTTCACTCCACGTGTTGTTTTTGAAATTCATCCGTGTATCAGGAGCTCATTCTGTTTATTGTGGAGTGATAGTCCATTGTGTGAATATGCCATAATTTGTCTTTCTGCTAAGCTGCTGAGGGACATCTGGGCTGTGTCCAAGAGTAGTACTATGTATTAGGAACATTCTGTGTGACTTTTTTCGTCACAAAGTTACAAAGTTACCTCTTGGGCAGATATTCAAGAGTCAGGTTTCTGGGTCAATGGGTAGGTATATGTTTACCTTTATAAGAAACTGCCAAATCGTTTTCCAATATGGTGGTAGAATTTTTGCCTTCCTGCCTGCAGTATTCCTTTTATTTCTAAAGTTTGGAGAAGTCCAATTCTACCTGAGAAGCAAAACAAGGAGAAGAAGCCTTCATATGAACTATTATGTCAGCATTAGGTGAGCCAGGGGCACCTGGGTGGCTCGGTCAATTAAGCGTCCAACTCTTGATTTCAGCTCATGTCATGGCCTTGGGGCTGTGGGATGGAGGCCCATGTCTGGCTCAGGGCCCAGCCTGCTTAGGATTCTCTCTCTCCCTGTTCTTCTGCCCCTCCCTCCTGTCACGTGTGTACAAGTCCTCTCTCTTTCTCTTAAAAAAAAAAAAAAGTTGGGGTGTATACTCAAAGGATAGAGGGGCCAGCATGAAGGCTCCAACTTTCTCCATTTTGTTCTAACAAAATAATGGGAGATAAAACTCTCAGTATAGATATCTAACAAAGGACTTGTGTCAAGAACAAATCAAGAATTCCCACAAATGAATCAAAAAATTCTTCTAAATGGACAAAAGATTTGCCTAGCCATTTTTAAAAAGTAGATATCAGGGTACCTGGGTGGCTCAGTGGGTTAAGCCTCTGCCTTCAGCTCGGGTCATGATCTCAGGGTCCTGGGATTGAGCCCCGGCATCAGCATTGGGATCTCTGCTCAGCAGGGAGCCTGCTTTCCCTTGTCTCTCTGCCTGCCTCTCTGCCTACTTGTGATTTCTCTGTCAAATGAATAAATAAAATCTTTTTTAAAAAGTAGATATCCAAATGTCCTATTAGCATTCAAAAGTGATCAATAATCAATATCATTAGTTATCAGAAAAATGAAAATTAAAACCACTGTGAGAGATTACTAACCAGGCAGTTAAAATCTAAAGTTACAAAGTGTTGAAAAACTGGAACTCTCATACTTTGCTGATTGGGGTATCGTAAATTGCTAAAATCCTTTGGAAACCATTTGACATTATCTTCTAAAATTAAACATTTCCGGGTTGCATGACCCAGGAATTCTGCTCCTAAACATATATATCCAAGGGAAAAACATGTCTACCAGGAATGTGTATAACAGTTATACTCGTAATAGCCCCAAATTGGAAACAACTCAAATATTGATCAATAGTAGGATGGATAAACAAACAGCCACATAGTCATACAACGGAATACTACACCATCAGTGAAAAAGAACAAAACACACGCAGGTGGTTGAATTACACAAAATGTGGAGTGAGGAAGCCAGATACCAAAAAAGTACATACTATATAATTTTTTGAAAAGATTTATGTATTTATTTCAATGAGAGAGAGAGCAAGAGCGAGCATACGCAAAGGCAGGGAAGGGCAGAGGAAGAGGGAGAGAAACCCTGAAGCAGACTCCATGCTGAGCATGAGAAACCCAACATGGGGCTTGATCTCATGACCCTGAGATCATCTAGACCTGAGCCAAAACCAAGAGTCAGACACTTAACCAACTGAACTACCCAGGTGGCCTAATACTATATGATTTGTTTAATGGTGGTCAAAAATAGGTAAAACTAGTCCAGGATAGTAGAAACCAAAACAGTAATTACCCTGGGGGACAGGAAGGTGAGAGGCTGGGAAGAAGAGGTGGGGAGGCGTGAATTGAGTGGAGAGGCAAGGGGGGACCTTCAGGAAAAATGGAAATGTTCTGTATCTTGACCTAAAATTTGTTGGTGGTTATGTGGGTTGATGCTTATGTAAAAGTTCACCAAGCTGTATACTGAAGATTTATGCACGTTAGGAATGTTTAACCTCAATTAAAATAAAAATCGAAAAAGAAATTAATGAACCCACATTTGTTTTATTTGTATATTTGTGATATTACAAAAACAGTGTGGGACGTGGTGATGGAAAGCTGTTCTTTTTGTAAGGGTGCCAGCTACTCAATGTAGAAGGAACCATAGAGTTAGAAAAATACGATTCTCTAAGCACTAATCATTGATTCAGGCAGGGATCTCCAATGAGTCCAAAAACACTGGGGGAAGGTTGTTGCTGGGAAACAAAGTATCCATAGATTACTCATTAAGTCCCAAAGGAGACATAATTAATTACAATGAAGGAATTTGGACCACATGTAAACAAAGTAACCAAATTTAGCAATAACATGAGAAAAAGGCATCTTGAGTCTCTCCATGTGACTTGAGGATACACAACATCTATGTAATTTCTTGCCAAAAATGCTTAGTCTGAATCTAATCATGAGAAAGCAATCCAAAAATACAGACTGTGGGACATTTCACAAAGCAACTGGCCTGGACTTCTCGAAATGTTAATGGCATGAAAGACTAGAGGGGTCGAAAGACCATTCTAGACTGAAGAAGACTAAAGAGGCAGGACAAACATTGTAATGTGCCATCATTGATTGGAAACTGGGCAGTGGGGTTGTAAATGACATTTTGGGATAAGTGTGGGTAAGTTAAAACTGGCTCTCTGTTAGATAAATTATTGAATATACATTACACTTCTTGAGTTGGATGATGGCTTTGTGCTTCTCTTGGAGAATGTACTTGCTCATATAAAATGCAAACTGATACATATTCTTACAAAACATATGACATCAGGACGAAATGTCACAGTGTAGGCAATTTAGTTTCAAATAGTTCAGCAGAGGGAAACATAGACAAAGCAAATGTGGTAGAAGGAAAAGAAAGAGGAGGAGAGGAAGGGAGGAAAGGAGGGAGGATCTTCGGCTTCCTTCCTGCTGTTGTTTCATTGTAAAATTCATTAGGTTAATAAAATACTGCCATTTCTTTTCTTTTTACATTTATTTATTTGAGAGAGAGTGGGAGGTGCCGAAAGAGGGGGAGAGAATCCTCAGGCCAACTCTGGGCTGAGTGTGGGGCCCGATCTCACCACCCTGAGATCAGGACCTGAATTGAAACCAAGTGTTGGATGCTTGACTGAGCCATCAGGCACCCCTAAAATACAGCCATTTCTAAGGACAAAAGAAACCAGAAATTTTCTGCCTTGCATGCTAATCTTAACAACCTGGAATTTGGGGATTCAAGACCCACTGGAGGCTGGGAGACAAGGACTTGGCCCAGAGCAGGGTGGTGAGTTAGATCTAGGACACCACATGTGACTGAGACTCTTTGTGAAAAGGAGACAGAAAATAAATCCAACCACCAAAAAGGGGAGTTCACAGGGACATTTACACGAGCACTCCCCAAACTTGGTGATGGAAGTTGGGGCTGGGGTGATCTTCCTCTAGGAAATCATAATCACAGACCTATACCAGGAGGGCTTGGCATTTGAGCTAATATTTTCTGCATGGTCCAGGAAATCTCAGTCGACAAAATGGATTTATTCAATTCTCTGGAGAAACACCCCACCACACATTTTTCAGTACCACAGAGTAAGGTCAATAACATTTAAGCTCATAACTCATGATTATGAAACCATGAGAAACCAAGCCAGATTAGAGTAGAAACCAAGCCAGATTTAAGTAGAACAGTATCTTTAAAGTTCTGAGAGAAAAATAAGAGCCAGTCTAGAATTCCTTACCTGGTGAAAATATACAACAAAAATAAAGACATCAGTCAACAAACTGACATTTTACTATCAGCAGATTCTCACCAGAGTAACCTCTTAAAGATCTCATTCAGAGGGGCGCGTGGGTGGCTCAGTGGGTTAAAGCCTCTGCCTTCGGCTCAGGTCGTGATCCCAGGGTCCTGGGATCAAGCCCCGCATCAGGCTCTTTGCTCTGCATGGGGCCTGCTTCCTCCTCTCTCTCTGCCTGCCTCTCTGCCTACTTGTGATCTGTCTGTCAAATAAATAAATAAAATCTTAAAAAAAAAAAAAAAAGATCTCATTCAGAAAGGATAGGTCTCCAGAAGGAAGTTCTTCTGCAAAGCAAGAAGGAAGAATCGTGTGGGTGAATCTAAACAACGACAATGTCAGCACTTACACTACTTAAGATGGTGGGAGGGGGAGCAGTGGTCTATCTGTTGGAAACACTGACCCAGTTCTTCTCCCCTCCCTGGGTCCACACCCTCTGTGATGTGATTGTATAGCTCCTTTTGTACTGAGGTGGAGTATCTTTTCCACCTCATGAATCGAGGCTGGCCTTGTGACTTGCTTTGGCCAATGGAATGTGATGAAAATTTGGATGTGCTAGATTAGAGCTGAGACTTCAAATGGCCTTGGATGCTTCTTTCTTTTTTTTTTTTTAATATTTTATTTCTTTATTTTTTAGAGAGAGAGAGAGAGAAAGCACAAGCTCAGGCAGACAAAGTGGCAGGCAGAGGGAGAAGCAGGCTCCCCGCCGAGCAAGGAGCCCGATATGGGACTCGATCCCAGGATGCTGGGATCATGACCTGAGCCGAAGGCAGCCGCTTAACCAACTGAGCCACCCAGGCGTCCCTGGATGCTTCTTTCTATTCTCTTGGGCCACTGCGGCCAGGGAAGCATGTCTGAGCTAGCCCACTGGAATAGCAGGGAGGAGAACAGAGCCATTCCATCCAAGGCCATCCTCTGCCAGCCTGCCTCAGCCGGCCCACCCTGACTAGAGACACAGGACCCATCCCAGCTGAGATCACAACAGCAGCACCATCCAGCTGACCTGCAGGTTCATGAGGAATCATACATAGCTGTTGTTTAAAACCACTCAGCTTTAGGGGTTCCTCAGTCGGTTAAGTGTCTGACTTGGGCTCAGGTCGTGATGTCAAGGTCCTGGTGTCCTGAGCCCCACATGGAGGGCATCTTCTCCTCCCTCTCCCTCTGCTCCTCCCCCTCATTTGCATGCACGCACTCTCTCTCTCTCTCTCAAATAAATAAAATCTTAAAAAAAAAAAAAAACCAAAACACTAAATTTTTAGCCTGGTTTGCTACACAGCAATAACTGATACAGAAGTGATTGAAGTTAAAACATTCTAAGGTCCTTAACGTCTTTGTAGGAATAATGATACCAATTTTAGAGCTTCAGTTAAACATGCTTTAATATAATTTAGCTTGTTAAAAATGTTAACAATAGGAGGGAGGAGTCAAGATGGCGGAGAAGTAGCAGGCTGAGACGACATCAGCTTCCGAACAGCTACGAATCCAACAGGAGATCGAAGAGAAGAAAAACAACAATTCTAGAAACAGAAAATCGACCACTTTCTAAAAGGTAGGACCAGCGGAGAAGTGAATCCAACGCGACGGGAAGATAGACCCCAGGGGGAGGGGCCGGCTCCCGGCAAGCAGCGGAGCACAAAATCAGGACTTTTAAAAGTCGGCTCCACGGAGGGACATCGCTCCAGAGGCTAAACTGGGGTGAAGACCTCACGGGGACAGCGTGGACTCAGGTCCCGCGGGGTCACAGAAGGATCGGGGGTGTCTGAGTGTCGCAGAGCTCACAGGTATTAGAGCGGGGAAGCCGGCTGCAGAGACAGAGCCGAGGTTTCCTAGAGCCGTGGTCTGACATGGGCCGGTGCTCTGTGACACAGGCTGGTGCTCTGTGCGAGGGGTCCCTACAAGATCCGGGGAGACTCCGACCCGGGAGAGCTCAGGGATCTACGGGGTTCGGAGACTCCAGGTGGGACTCTGCCAGAGACAGAGATGCTTGGTCACAGGCTGGGTGAGCTTGGAGCGCTCCCAGAAGCCACTGAGACGGGACTGATTACGCACGATTTTCTCCAAGCACCGCCGGAGGCGGGGGAGACGGGAGTGATTAAACGCTTTTCTCTGAAGGCACACTGAAGACTGGGGCCCTGAGCTCTCAGCTCCTCCGAACCGGAGATTGGGAGGCCGCCATTTTCATTTCCGTCCTCCGGAACTCTACTGAAAGTGTTTAGGGAACAAAAGCTCCCGAAAGCGAACCTGAGAGGATTACTTAGCCCGGCCCCTGGTAAGGGCGGTGCAATTCCGCCTGGGGCAGAGACACTTGAGAATCACTACAACAGGCCCCTATCCCAGAAGATCAAAGAAATCCAGCCAAGACCAAGTTCACTTAACAAGGAGAACAGCGGATTCTTATCTGGACAAAATGACAAGGAGGAAAAACTCACCACAAAAGAACAGGAGGCAGGACCGAAGGCTAGGGACCTAATCAATACAGACATTGGTAATATGTCAGATCTGGAATTCAGGACGACGATTCTCAAGGTTCTAGCTGGGCTCGAAAAAGGCATGGAAGATATTAGAGAAACCCTGTCAGGAGAAATAAAAGCCCTTTCTGGAGAAATAAAAGAAATAAAGTCTAATCAAGTTGAAATTAAAAAAGCTATTAATGAGGTGCAATCAAAAATGGAGGCTCTTACTGCTAGGATAAATGAGGCAGAAGACAGAATTAGTGATATAGAAGACCAAATGACAGAGAATAAAGAAGCTGAGCAAAAGAGAGACAAACAACTACTGGACCATGAGCGGAGAATTCGAGAGATAAGTGATGCCATAAGATGAAACAACATTAGAATAATTGGATTCCAGAAGAAGAAGAAAGAGAAATAGGAGCAGAAGGTATACTGGAGAGGATTATTGTAGAGAATTTCCCTAATATAGCAAGGGGAACAAGCATCAAAATCCAGGAGGTGCAGAGAACACCCCTCAAAATCAATAGGAATCGGTCCACACACCGACATCTAATAGTAAAATTTACAAGTCTTAGCGACAAAGAGAAAATCCTGAAAGCAGCACGGGACAAGAAGTCTGTAGCATACAATGGTAAAAACATTAGATTGGCAGCAGACTTATCCACAGAGACCTGGCAGGCCAGAAAGAACTGGCATGATATATTCAGAGCACTAAATGAGAAAAACATGCAGCCAAGAATACTTTATCCAGCTAGGTTATCATTGAAAATAGAAGGAGAGATAAAAAGCTTCCAGGACAAACAAAACTGAAAGAGTTTGTAAACACCAAACCAGCTCTAAAGAAAATATTGAAAGGGGTCCTCTAAGCAAAGAGAGACCCTAAAAGTATTATCAGAAAGGAACAGAGACAATATATAGTAACAATCAACATACAGGCAATACAATGGCACTAAATTCATATCTCTCAATAGTTACCCTGAATGTAAATGGGCTAAATGCCCCAATCAAAAGACACAGGGTTTCCGGATGGATAAAAAAACAAAACCCATCAATATGCTGCCTACAAGAAACTCATTTTAGACCTGAAGACACCTCCAGATTGAAACTGAGGGGGTGGAAAACAATTTACCATGCTAATGGACATCAGAAGAAAGCTGGGGTGGCAATCCTTATATCAGATCAATTAGATTTTAAGCCAAAGACTATAATAAGAGATGAGGAAGGACACTACATCATACTCAAAGGGTCTGTCCAACAAGAAGATCTAACAATTTTAAATGTCTATGCCCCTAACATGGGAGCAGCCAACTATATAAACCAATTAATAACAAAATCAAAGAAACACATTGACAAGAATACAATAATAGTTGGAGACTTTAACACACCCCTCACTGAAATGGACAGATCATCCAAGCAAAGATCAACAAGGAAATAAAGGTCTTAAATGACACACTGGACCAGATGGACATCACAGATATATTCAGAACATTCCACCCCAAAGCAACAGAATACACATTCTTCTCTAGTGCCCATGGAACATTCTCCAGAATAGATCACATCCTGGGTCATAAATCAGGTCTCAACAGGTATCAAAAGATTGGGATCATTCCCTGCATATTTTCAGACCACAATGCTCTGAAGCGAGAACTCAATCACAAGAGGAAATTTGGAAAGAGCACAAATACATGGAGACTCAACAGCATCCTTCTAAA
>ML106841.1:0-21420 GCA_003697995.1 Taxidea taxus jeffersonii
GAGCTTTTTTGGTCTACAAGTGTTGCAATTTCATATGGTTTAACACAATATAAATGATGAGATACATTTTGAGTTGGAATAAGGAGCAGATGCATTTTCCCAATTTCTTCATGTCATATGTTCTTGTACACACCTCTACGGGACATGAAGAGGTGGTTTTAGAAAATGGCAAGACAGAAGTGAAATATATGGTAAACAAAAGCATGGAGCTTATGGCGAGGAACTGAGTTCTGGTTTGTGTTCTGACAAAGTAATTGTGTAAACGCCTAAGTGAGTTCAATGTCTCTGAACTTCAGACCTGTCTTTTTCATCTATAAAATGTTCCTGGTAATTTAGTAAAAAAAAAGTATTATTGTCTTTATCTCTTTTATTCTTAGTCTATCAAAAACTCTTTTAAGAAAGAAAATATAGTGTTTTTCTGCCTCCCAGACTGCCTCTCTTTAACTCCTAGAAAAATAAAATCTTCACATTCCTACTCCAGGGCTTCCTTGTCCCAGAAGTTTCAAATATCTTTTGTATTTGGCAGAAAAAAAAAATCAGATTCTGGAAGTCAATCTTCATGAAAATTTTCTTGAGAGTCTAGGTCCATTAAGAGGTATTCACATCTTTCCCACTGTGTTGATTCACAACAAAACTAATAAAGTTAATGCTACAGGATCTCATTTGCAAATTATTCTTCATTATACACTTCTTTCTGTCAAGTGAACTTTGATAGTCAAGAGAGTGGCATTTTTGAGATCTAACTGATTTTATTTGGGGAAATCTTATTCTGGATTAGTAAGATATGTGTGTGTGGTTTGTAGTCACTGCTACTAGTTATCAGTAATTGTTCTAATATAGGAATACAGTCCTACATGCTGTATAACCCATCTGGTGTCATAGCCGAAATAGGCAAGGAAAGAACTATCTGGCAATGTAAATGTGTTTTTGGGGGTCTCCTACCAAAAGTGTGTCAGCAAAGGTAAAGAGATTGTACAAAAGTTGGTCTGGGGAAATTTCTTCTATTCATCACACATGTAATATTTTAAGTAGATTTGATTTTCTTTCTTTTTTTTTTTTAAAGATTTTATTTATTTGTCAGAGAGAGAGAGAGAGAGAGTGAACGAGCACAGACAGAGAGGCAGGCAGAGGCAGAGGGAGAAGCAGACTCTCCGCCAAACAAGGAGCCCGATGTGGGACTTGATCCCAGGATGCTGGGATCATGACCTGAGCCGAAGGCAGCTGCTTAACCAGCTGAGCCACCCAGGCGTCCCAAGTAGATTTGATTTTCATACAAACCCAACTATATGGAGATACTTTTCTGTCAGAATACACATGCTTAAACAGCATACACAATAATAATACAATACATAACACGTTTTTACTGATAGACTCTTTACTGAGGCAATCACATGTGAGAAGACTTTTCAAATTTCCTATTTAACACTTCAAACCTGTAGCAATATTACAAATCCTGAATGTATTTTCATGTAATAGTGCCAAATTTATACATTGCAACTATCAATGATAAACAATTAATAGATCAAACTGCATCTCTAAAATTTAACAGAAACTTTTAAAATTGAGTATTGTTTTAAATGCTACTAATTTTTATATTAGGAAGGCTTACAAATAGGAGAAACAATGTTCTTAAGATACATTTTGCATAGAAAAACAAAGATATATTTTGTGTGTATTTATTTTGTGCATATTTTCAAGAAATAATAAACATATCTTTAATTTCTTTTTCTGAGTAGGAAAAGGAAGTCCAAAGGAACAAATAAATTTAAAAACGAAATGTGATGGGCTTGCGGTTTCCAATCCAGCATGTAAGGAGCTTAGAAACTGTCGCTCCCTCCAACAAGTAAAAGCTGAACAAACTGAAAAATAGATAATTCTTCTTAGATTTATTACAAAATGATGTTACAAGGCACATTGGAGATGCAGGCAGATCCAGAGAATCACAACTTACTGGAGTATAAACCCACAAGCAAAACTCTCCATGGGAAAATCTGAACTTTTATTCACAAACTGCTGGAGGCTCCATGCAGACAAGTTTGTGAGTTCAAGTCCAGAAAACCCAGTCTTGGAGGGAGATGGGGAGATGTATGGGGACTCTTGTGAGTTTTACCTCCAGGAACTCAACTTTGATTTCACATTGAATATTGAAGAAGAATTCTCTGGTGCTTGCAGCAGGAGGAGAAAAGAACCAATTTGGAATGTCCCAAGGCATTCTGTTCTAGATTACAAGGCTTGCCCTCTGAAAGAAACTATTGTACTATAGTCTAACAGTGAAGTGCTGGGCTCTTATCATCATCAGAGCCTAACGGAAACACGGACCGGCAGGGAGGGTAAACCCCAACTCTAGCCATCATTACCCATGGAAGGGAGGGAGGAGGTGTCTGAGAAGCACTAGTGAAGTTCAAGTCCAAGGGCACAGGCTCACTAAAGGCCAAGCTCTGATCATTAGGCTGTAAAATGCTTCCTCTGCCCTCACACTTTACTACTACGTTACTAAAGACCCCTCTACCAGTTTTCCTTTTATACCTCATGTACACATTAAAAAAACACCTCAAAACAAACAAACAAACAACAACAACAACAAAACGGGCAGTAAAGAAGGCAAAAAAACAGCTGAAGAAACTGAACATGTATCAGAATCAGAGTCACTGGTGTTAGAATTATCAGACCAGGATAGTTTTTTTTTTTTTTTTAGATCAGATCAATTTTTTTAAAACTATGAATAATGTGTTAAGAGCCCTAATGAAAAAAAGTAAACAACACATAAGAACAGATGAATAATATAAACATAGAGATTAAAATTTTAAGAAGAAAAAAAATGCTACAGAGCAAAATCACCACAACAGAAATGAAGAATGCCTTGATAGATTCATTAGTAGACTAAACATGATTAATCTTTGAGCTTTAGGATAGGTTAGTAGAAACTTCCAAAACAGGGGACGCCTGGGTGGCTCAGTTGGTTAAGCAGCTGCCTTCAGCTCGGGTCATGATCCCAGCGTCCTGGGATCGAGTCCCACATTGGGCTCCTTGCTCGGCAGGGAGCCTGCTTCTCCCTCTGCCTCTGCCTGCCACTCTGTCTGCCTGTGCTCGCTCTCTCTCTCTAACAAATAAATAAATAAAATCTTAAAAAAACAAAAACAAAAACCTTCCAAAACAGAAGAGCAGAGAAAAAGATGAAAAGAAAAAAAAATCTTCAGAATATCTAAGAATTGTGAGATAATTACAAAAGGTGTAGCATGCACATAATGAGAATACCAGAATAAGAAAAACAAACACACACACGAAAGACAAAAATGAACAAAAAACCCAGAAGCAATATTTGAAGCAATAATGACTGAGAATTTCCCCTAGTTAATGTCACACACCAAATCAGAGATCCAGGAACCTCACAGAACACCAAGTAGGAAAGATGCTCCCCAAACTACACTTAGACACATCATGTTCAAACTTTAGAAAATTAAAGATAAAGAAAAATATCTTGAAAGAAGCAAGAGAAAAAAAATACCACAACAAAAACAAGTTATATTTTTTCATTGCTATCCAACTCAAGTACACTTCCACCCACGCTTAAGAGAAGTCACTATCATGGGGTACCTGGGTGGCTCAGTTGGTTAAGTGTCTGACTATTGTTTTCGACTCAAGTCATGATCTCAGATCATGAGATGAAGCCTGCTGTCGAGCCCAATCAGGCTCCACACTTAACAGAGAGAAAAAAAAAAAAAAAGAGAGAGAGAGAGAGAATTGCAATTCTCTCTCCCTCTCCCTCTGCTCCTCCAACCCCCATGTGTGTGCATGTGTGCTCTCTCTTGCTCAAAAATAAATAAACAAATAAAATCTTTAAAAAGAGAGAGAGAGAGAGAGAGAAGTCACCATTACTGTGTACAATAATATTGGTTGGTAACTTATTTTCCTCTACTAGTATATCGTAAATGCCAACTCTAACATAATTTATAAATATTGAGTTACCTTTTCATATTGATTCTCTAATAAAGTTGTCATCTTTAAGCAAATGTTTACATGCTCTAAATGATTTTATATTTTAAACCACTGAGCCACCCAGGCGCCCCCTATGATTTTATATTTTAAAGAAATTTATTTATGACTGTAAAAAAGATATTTATGTATTCAAATATTTCAAAACTAAAAAATAAAACTTAAAAACTACATATTAAACATTTTAATGGTCTTATTCAAAACTTAATCTTACTTGTAATCAACACACACATTTTTAGCCTTTAAGCATATACTAAAAAGGGGAATAGCACCTGAACTATTAATATCTATAATTCTGTTCCTTTTTACACTTAAAGTTAAGTCTTTCAATTTTTATCATATATTTCTGTTTATTCATTCTGTTTTATAGATGCATAGTATTATATTGTATGGATACACCATAATTTATTCAATCAGTCTCCTATTGGTAGACACTTAGGTTATTTCCAATATTTGCTACTATTAAGTCTATCAAAGAATATCTTGAACATGTGTAATTTTATGTGTGCAAGATATTTACCTAATAAATTTATTGTGTCAAAAATCATATAAATTTATAATTTGGTATACTGACAAATTGTCTTCATGAGTGTTGTATCAGATAATACTATTATCAACAATGTTTTGAGCCTGATTTCCCAAAACAGCATCTGTGCTATCAAATCTTTGCATTTTGTCAGTCTGTTTGGTGAAAACTGCTTATTCGCCATAATTTTAAAGTACATTTGATTTTATTTTATAGGTTTCTTTTATTTTAACCATTAATATTTCATAGATTTCAAAGGGTGCATTTCTTTTTTCTTTGCAAACTCTTTGTACATATTCTTTATTCATATTTTTTCTCTGGTTGTTGGTCTTTTTCATTTTAGTTAGCAAGATTTCATTACATATTAATAAAATTTATTTGTAATGTCAATTGTATTTTCTTTCATCACTTGGATTTTAAAATGTAGTTTGAAAGAGATGAACAAAATGTTGCTTACAATTTTTGATCATTTATTCATCGATTACAATTGTATTTGCTCTTTTTCTATTTTTCTAAAATTTTCATACATTAATTTTCAAAAAATTCCCTTTAAAACAAAACAAAAATAATCAGAAATTGTTTTTGTTCTTTTCTCTTATCCTAATCATTATATTTATTTTTCTTTCTTTTATTTTCTTTTGTCTTTCCTTCCTTTTTTCTTATTTCTTTCTTTTCTTCCTTTCCCCTTCATTCCTTCCTTCCTTATTTCCTACATCCTCTTTCTCTCCCTTTCTCTCTCTCTTTTTCTTTTATTTGCTTTGCTTTTCTTTGTGTTGCTTTTATTTTCTTCTCTCTCTCTCTTTTTAAAACATATACAACTCACACAGCCAGTTTTTGTTAGTAGTTTACTCATCTGTTCTCTTATTAATGGTTAAAATGTATGCTGCGATTGCTTTTTCAAGAACGGCTAAAAAGCTAATTTTAACCAGTTTTTTTTATTTGAAGGACAATTTCACTACAAATTTGTGGGTCACCCTTTCCATGTTTAAGGCTCTTGTGGAAGATTCTTCATTATCTTCTGACACTAAAATTTTTATGAGTAAATCTGAGATAATCCAGATATTTTTCTCCTCAAAATAAGTGATTTGATCTTCCCACCAAGATAGATAAAAAATTGTTTTTATCTTCAAACTCTGAATACTTCATTAGGATATAACATGGTATGATCTATTCCGTGTGAATTTGCCCTGATATGTTCACTTTAATATGTATATTCAAATCTTTTCTAAA
The DNA here is from genome assembly GCA_003697995.1 of Taxidea taxus jeffersonii. Lineage (NCBI taxonomy): Eukaryota > Metazoa > Chordata > Mammalia > Carnivora > Mustelidae > Taxidea > Taxidea taxus. Next base: position 5,750 of record ML106841.1, read on the forward strand.
AAAATAATATGATTACATTTAAAAATATTTATTCTGTCCTTTAGGTTTTAATTTTTTCTTTTAATTTTTTTAAATTTAAATTAAGTTAATTAACATATAATGTATTATTGGTTTCAGAGGTAGAGGTCAGTGACTCATCATTTGCATATAATACCCAGTGCTCATTACATCATGTGCCCTTCTTAATATCTATCACCCAGTTACCCCATTCCCCTACCTCCCTCCCCTCCAGCAACTCTCAGTTTGTTTCCTATGATTGAGTCTCTTATGGTTTGTCTCCCTCTCTGAGCTCAACTTGTTTTGTTTTTCCCTCCCTTCCCCTATGATTTTTTGTTTTGTTTCTCAAATTCCACATATGAATGAGATCCTATGATAATTCTTTCTCTGATTGACTAAGAGGGTAGGACTCTATGAAATAAATGTTGAATCTTGTTTGTTTCTTTTACCATCACTTTTTTCTTCTTATTTTTTCATCATTTTACTTTCATTTTTATATTTTTTAAATTTATGTTTGCTACATTCCTTCACCTACATTTTCATAGTATCTATTTTTCCACAGACCCTTTCTTATTTTCCTATCTGTAATACGTTTTATTTTCCTAATGTTATATGTGAAGTTCTGTAGTTCATATTTTATCTCTTATCCCTTTAGTGGACTCTATTCCTTGAAATGATTGCAGTGTTAATTTTTTTTTAAAGATTTTATTCATTTATTTGACAGAGATCACAGGTAGGCAGAGAGGCAGGCATAGAGAGGAGGAAGCAGACCCCCTGCTGAGCAGAGAGCCTGATGCGGTGCTCCGTCCCAGGACCCTGGGATCATGACTGGAGCTGAAGGCAGAGGCTTTAACCCACTGAGCCACCCAGGCGCCCCGCAGTGTTAAATTTTTTAAACAGTTATTGAAAAATGTTTGGTAGCAGTTTTCATCTGCTTCAGGATAAGAACTTTTTCTAGTTAAAATTTTACGTTCTTGTATTGCTCTTTGTTTTTACTTTTCATTATGATATCTTTGTATAAATGGTATGGAAGATGAAGTTCTAGAAAGACCTTCAATGACCCATGCCCTTGTAAAACTTCCCCTCTTGAAGACAGATGGAACCTCTATCACACTTTCAGGTAATCATATATGGCAAAGGTGAAGCTAAAGTTTCTAATCAGTTGATTTTGAGTTTAAAAGTTAGATTAATTTGGGGATGACCTGACCTCATCACTTAAGTCTTTCATAAGTGGACTGAACTCTCTTGGAGACAGATATTCTCCTTCTGATTTTGCAGGAGTGTGCTGTGCTGTTGTGGGAGAATTACATGTCTAGGACCTGAGTCCTGAATGTAGGAGTTGAAACCCCTGCAACTCATGGACTACAACCAGGAAGATAATGGGGAACTGAATACAGTTTGCAGAGAATGAATTCTGCAAAGCCAGAATGAGCTTGGAAAAGGGCCCCAAGCTTCAAATAAGATTGCATCCCCAGCTGACACTTGGTTTCAGACTGGTGTGACCTAGCAAATCCCTGCCCACATTCTTGATCAACGGAAACTGTGAGATAACAAATCTGTGTTCTTCTGAGCCGCTAAGCTTGTGGAAATGTGTTTTGCAGCACTGTAAAAATTAATACAAATGGCACGCTTGTCCCATATATGTTATTCATTATTTAATGTGCTTTATTTTTCTGGATTGCATTTCTAAGTCCTTCCTGTACACCTTTCTTCTTTTTATGGTAATGGAAACATACTGCTCTGTACACATATGGCTCACCTCCATCACCTCTTGTATAGGCTTGAATCTTTGGCTTCTATGAAGAAAACTGGCTTCAGAAAACCTACTACCATCTGGTATTACCTACTACCATTTTTACTCCAGAGAGTGCACCCATTATCAATCAGCAGTGCATGATGTTTACACTTCAGGGGATAGTCTTCTTCCTTAGGAAGTGTGATACTGTGGTCATACTGTTAGAGTGACCACTATTGAACCATATTGCCACTCTCCGCCTTCATGTCTTCGTCTTTTGCAGTGGCTTTCTCATCTCCACTAACTCTGACTAACCTGTGTTGTCCTTAAAGAATATAACTGAAATCCCAAATTAGTGCCAACTGGAGTAATCAGAGATTTCTCCCCTTTATTCTTTTTGTTTTTTTGAAATGATCCAGAAGAAGAGAAAGAGGTTGATTTAGGCAGTTCATACTGACAACCAGTGATGAATGTATTTGTTAATCACCAGTGATGAATAAGTTTGTTAAAAATGATTGTAAGTGAGGGCAAAGACTCTAATAATTTATTGGTGTACATTATCACATATAAACACATCTGTCCCAGTTCTAAAACAATGCTATGTTACAATAAATAGTTTCAACAACAACCAGCTTATTGAAACATATTCTGACATCTCTGTTCACAATACAGAGCAATAGTTTCCCCATTTCATCCCCTCTTTCCCTACCCATCCATTACCCTGTGACCGCCCTCCCTCCCAATCTCTCTCCTTCTATCCCTCAACTCGGCCCACAGTCAGTTTCATAGTTTCCTCAAAATTATTTGCTCCTTGTAGCTTTCTCTTCTTTCTGATAATAATTCTAGGCTTCCTTGGATCTCCTGTTCTTCCTCACTGCACATTTCCTTGGCTTTTCACATGAAAGACTAGAAAAAGAAAAGAAAGATGGTATTATGCATAATGGTAGAGAGTGAGAGATGGAAGCCTGAAATATGTCTGTTAATGGTTTTGCCCATCAAGCATATATTGAGTTTATATACAAATTTTATTAGGTTTGTGATTTTTCTATGTATGTAACAATGACTTACTTTCTGAATAGCACCTTCTAGATGTATATTTCAAGTGATAGTCTTTTTATCTTTCTCTATGGCTCTTAAGTATTTTCTCTTTTTCTCTTTCCTGTATTTGCTCTCTTTGCTGCCAACTTTTACCCTCCAGTTTCATAAGTAATTCCTCACACGTCTTTTGGTTTCTCACCCTTTCACCTCACAGTGCAAAATTACTCTTACTCCCCTCCCAGAAAATTACTTTCTCTTTCATCTCATACCTTTGGCATTCATTTCCTGTGGGGTTTCATCACAAACAGCAGCAGGTGATGTTAACTGTTTAAAAGCCATGCAGGAAAAAAACCCAAAACCAAAACAAAAACAAAAACAACCCCAAAACCAAAAACCATGGGCATCTGTTGCCATAGCTGAAATACATATACATTCATTGTAGGTGCAGGAATTTCTTATAAACAGATTTACATTACTTTTCTAACTTAATAATTTGTAATCTAATATTAGCATATTAAAAAGAGGAGGTAACCTAAAACGCACTAATAATTTTCTTTGGTAGGATTCTCAGCTACACTGGCAAGAAACAAAGTAGCCAGGGTATAACTTTGAAACAGAGCATGTTTGTATCAAGCAACAAATGTTCCAAGTATAATTCAAAATCTCCATTTGACATGGAAGTCCCTTTCTAAAACCCCTCTCAGTCTCCAAAATCCTTTTGACTGCTAAAGCAATGTCCTAACACACTGCTGGTTTGAGTTTTTTATGGACCATTAAGTTGAGTGCAAAAGTCATAAATTATCTGTAAAAGCTACCCAAATTATAGCTATCTGTGGTTTTTCGATAAAGGCCAAGAATGTATTTTAAAAAACACACCCCATTGCATGGAAAAGGGCCAACCATGGAAAATATGTCTACTATTCTACTTGTTTAAGATTCTGAATCACTTAAGTGTTGCCATCAAACTCCTCTTCAACAAGAAAGTCCTCACTGATGCATGTTTGCAATGAATATTGTCAATATTCTTATTACTTGTGTTCAAAGGAGTCTGCCATCTGAAAAAGGTAAACCTACGCTTTAAATTCTTTTCTGTTTTGAGATGATCCTCAAAAAGCATTTATATATTTAAAAAAGCACAATTATTCTTTCAACTTCACAAGATCATAAAACTCCAATCTACCTGAGCTAAACTAATACAGCTGAATCTCATTAATATGCTTACCCAGAACATTCAAACATCAAAGACAGAAACATCTGTATTCTAAATCAGACTTTATTTTATTCAAGAAATAAAAATTATGCAGTTCTTTTCATTTGTGATGTCTAACAAATTTCCTGGATCCCCGTGTTTTATGAGTTATGACCACAGCACCGTCAAGGCTGGAGACAGGAGGTAGAGTTGATGGCAGCCTTTCTGTGCTAATTAGAATGAGAGATAAGAAGATTATTTTTTGCTTATGCTGTATCCCATTTGAAACTGTTTTTCGGTATGCATCTTTCTTCACATATGTTTCTAGAGTAGTATCACATTTAGGATATATCACAAATAGATTTCAATAAAATATATATATATAAATCTTAAAGTGGCGACAGTTAAGTAGAATATGATGTATTATTTACTTGCTTTTCATAGCCTATGGAACAGTGCTCAGAAAACAAAATTGTGGATTTTGCCCCTAAAAACTACAGAAAACCATGATTGCTAGGAATCTGAAAAGTGTAGCAGTTGTTTGCCAAGTCTGATTTCTCAGCAGAGGGATGTTTGTGTTTTCACACATGGAATATTGCACAGAGCACTGATCCATGCTTTGTGAGTATTACACACACATTTGTCAGTGACTTCAGAACATTTATTTATTAACATGTCATTCTACAATAAGAATAATGAGGAGGTTTTATGAATACTAAGCAGAAGTTAGGGCATAAGGAAAAATGTTTGCAATTTTTTTTTTTTCAGGATCATTGTCCATTTAATTTCTGTTTTTTTGAATGTGGTGTGCTTATTAACAATCATTGTAGGGGCGCCTGGGTGGCTCAGTGGGTTACAGCCTCTGCCTTCGGCTCAGGTCATGATCCCAGGGTTCTGGGATCAAGCCCTGCATCAGGATCTCTGCTCAGCATGGAGCCTGCTTCCTCCTCTCTCTCTGCCTGCTTCTCTGCCTACTTGTGATCTCTGTCAAATAAATAAAATCTTAAAAAAAAATCATTGTAATTCATCCAGGCAGATAGCTGCAAATGTTAACTTTTTTTTTAATAGCTTACCTTCTACTTTCTGCTTAATATTCAATTAAACTGATCCAGAAGTTAAAGAGGAGTAATGGGATTAAAAAAAAAAAACCAACAACTTTAATGCAAACAAAATCCTCATATTTGTTCTTGTTAAGTGTTTAATATAGAGAGGGAGGAGATAATTTTCTTAGCTAGTTTATACCATAATTTTTTGATAGAAAAATAATGTTTAAAAGTACCGTGTAGGTGGTGCCTGGGTGGCTCAGTCATTAGCGTCTGCCTTCAGCTTGAGTCATGATCCCAGGGCCCTGGGATTGAACCCAGCATCGGGCTCCTTGCTCAATGGGGAGTCTGCTTCCCCCTCTCCCACTCCTCCTGATTGTGTTCCCTTTCTCGCTGTGTCTCTCTGTGTCAAATAAAGAAATAAAATCTTTAAAAAAAAGTACCCTGTAATATTATAAGTTAATCATTTAAACCATATAATTTTTTTCCAGAAAGGTCAAGATTATTCCTACTGAATACTGACTTATTTCCACATAGGTTATATGCATTTTGTTTTAAGAGTTCAATTCAAATTATGTCATTGCTATATTACTAACCATGTGACATGTATATTACCAAATACTGCCAGAGTTGGACATAAAAAAAAATAAAAGCAGTATCTCAGGTGGTTTATCATATCATGAGATAACGGAATTTCCATATTGATGTATCAGTATCAAAATTGAAACCTATCTATTTTCTATCTATCATCTATCTATCCATCTAACTTATCTATCATCACCTATCTGGTCCCATTTAAATATTCAAGATAGCTCTTCCTTTTGAGATACCTGGTTATTTTAACATCCAATTGTAGTTTTGTTCTTGCTGCTAAATAATTTCACTAAAAAGTTGGAAATTTTATAAGAACCTTCATAATATTTACCATAAATGACATCATTCAACTTGTTTTATAGGATGCCAAATTATCCTTGATAGTTAATTTTATAGTTAATGTAACATACAGTGACTATGTGGAAACATTTAAAAAACAGCTTTTTGATAAATCCAAGGTCTTTGGAATCTTGACAACGCTTTTATATTTTGTTCAGAGTTCACATTTGTCCTGTTAACTAGTTTATCTGTACAACCATACCAAATACTTAGCACATGGTAAACACTTGCTAAATGTTTATTTTGGAATATGAAAACAAAGGAATGAGTCATGTATAATAATAACTTAGTTACATAATTTATCTTCTATGTATTAGTGTGTATATGGCAAACATGTTTACAAAGTTGTGTATCTTCTTTTATATTTGCTTGTATCAATCATAAGAGCAATAACATACACAAAAACTTTGACACATCCAAAGGCTTTATATGAGAAAATCTTCGAATTCCAAATGTCAAAATGAACAGATATCTATTAAGAGCACAGTACAATTATCATCTGACTGTAGGACACAGAAAAACACAGGTATAGCTATCAAATAAAATGATGCAAATGCCAATAGCACTGGCTTTAATACTCATTCTCATCCAATGTATTTCATTTCCCCTCAAATACAAATGCACTTACTTTGAAGATGATTCATTTTCATATTCAAATTTTGCCTAACTAGAATGAATAAGACTGACCTTTTCATACTGTAAAGACCTGAGAAACATCCTTTTCCTACATTTTATGTCTTTTCAAATAACATTAGAAACGGGCTGTGCTATAGAACAATTCTGCAAAATTTTACTGCATGAAATCCACTATGAATTTGTTGTGAACTACAAATCCCCAAAGTTTATAATTAGAATCATGCTTCTGTCCTATTTTGTTTTGTTTTCTCTCACTGAATGACCTGATATGAATGTTTTGGTCTACTTGCTCTCCTTGTATATTTCTTCACCAGTCTGATCACTGTGAATCATTTGATGTTGTTCACAGTGATCTTTCTTTTCTTCTTAAACTGATCACTCTTGTTACATCCATATCACACAGTCTTCCTGTTTTCCATTTGTAGTCAATTCCTCTTTCCTAGCTTTAAGGGCTTCACACCTCAGTAAAAGAAAGTGACTTCTATGAAATATGTAGGACAAACAAAAACTCTTGCAATAAATATGAGCGTAGCCATAGTGCACTCAATCACCTCTCAGATTTTATTATCGAGCAATTCCAACCCTGAGCAAAATGCGCACTGAGCAGCCCCCCCCAAACTTGGTTCTCATTTAATTGACTCTTAAGCATATGCACTGTAGTTTGTTTGTTTTTTTGTTTTTTGTTTTGTTTTTTTAATTAAACTGCATTCTTACTGAAGCTTGATCCAGACTTTTAGGGAATGCCGAGGACATCCTTGTGCAAATACAGACCCACTGCAAGGCAATAAAAAGCACCCCTCTGATGGAGCACTGAAGCCTGTGACACGGAGACAAGCAGCCAGGGTTTGATTTGGCCTGCATTTATTTATTTAATCATTATTATTTTTTGAAGATTTTATTTATTTATTTATTTACTTGAGAGAGGGGGAGAGAGAGAGAGCACACGCAAGTAGGGAGAGGGGCAGAGGGAGAAGCAGACTCCCACTGAGCAGGGAGCCCCTTGTAAGGCTGGATCCCAGAAGTCTGGGATCATGATTCTGGGATCTTGACCTGAGCCAAAGGCAGAGGCTTAACTGACTGCACCACCTAAGTGCCCCAATTTGACCTCAATTTATAATAATGTGAACAATTGCCATTTACTGAGCATCCTTAGGTACTCTCTGACTTCAATGATAATATTTATTTACCTATCTATCTATCTATCTATCTATTTATTTATTTATTTATTTGAGAGCAAGAGAGATCAGAGGGAGAGAGATAAGGAGACTCTTTACTGAGCACTCAGCCCCATGCAGGGCTGGATTCCAGCACTCTGAGAGCATGACCTGCGCTGAAATCCAGGTCACCTAGACACCCCTTCAGTGATAATTTTAAAGGTATGTAGTGTTCTTCCCATTTTACAAATGAGTAAACAGATTGAGATATGTTACGTTATTGCCTGAAATCACAGTTGCTATGTGGTAAAATCAGAATTTGTACCAAATCTTACTGACTCCTCCGACTATAGTGTCCAGGTTCTTTCACCCAGCATCCCCTCCCCCTCCCCTCCATATTTATGAGAACTTCCTTACACTTATACAATAAAACACATTTATTCCATGACTTTCAAATATGTCAGTTATAAAAAATTAAAATTGTATATTTATATATGCAATCAATAATACCACTTTAACAACATGAGGTTTTATTACATATTGCTTTAAGGTATACTTGTTCACTTAGCAATGTGGGTAAAGTTTGAAACAGTTTTGTAGTATTTCATCTTAGGTCTAAGCCAGGAACTGGCAAAGCATCACTTCCAGTATATTCTATTGCAGTGTATCATAATTTATTTAACCATCCCCATATTCATAAGCTGTTTTTCAAATTTTGCATACTTGCCCCTAAGTAATATCAGCAACAGAAAGGGAACCAACATTTTTTTTTCCATCCTAAAATATCTGCTGTTTAAATCTTTTAAAAGATATTATCTGTGTTGGAAAAAATTTATAAGTGTCTGTGATATATTACATGTAGTAAAATTTGTATGCAAATTACTTTTAGAAAGAACTTTTAAATGAAAATTAATAGAGATTGATGGAAAGACAAATTCTTAATATAAAGAGCATATCTGTGCATTTTGTAGTGATATATCAAATATATAAAATATTTTAAATTCATATCAGATTTTAAGTGTATTCTAACTATCTCTAATATTTTTTTTAAGAACATGACTGAGATATATGCCAATTGAAACACATTGCCAGCTATATTGTAGGTTTCAATAAATGGGAATAGTTTTACTAAGAACATGCACTGAATTAAGAGGATGCTTTTAATAGTTGTATTACTTAAAGATGATTTTGTTTGGAAACTTTTCTATGATGACTGAGTATTTAAATACTAAGAATGTTAATGAAGGGAGTGTCAGTTGCAGACAAAGAAAGCTGTGAGCAAAGGATTTTACTCTTCATTTGGTGTCTTGATCACTTTTATCATGGCTTTCTCTGGCTATCTATGAAATACTAATACCAAATAATTTGTTCAAATTAAATAAACACTAAGAAATTTGCTTTATAATAATTAATGCAGTAGAAGAGTTTATTAGCAAAAAGGTTGCAATTCATATTGATGTACCCGTTGTCTCTTGCTTCCTAGCAGAGCTCCCCACACTTAATGCTAAAAACAACCACTGCTATTTATTTGCTTTTGATCTTGTAATTTGGTAGAGCCTTTCTGGGCCTTCCTTCTCTATAGTTTGTTTGTGTCAGCTAAACTAGGAACAGAGGGTCTGCATGTCTTCATTCAAATATCTGGTGTCTCAGAGATGATAACTATAATGGCTGGGAGTCAGCTGAACTTCTCCCCCCCTCCTTTGGTAGACTTTCATCCTCCAGGGCGTTTTTCTCTCCACATCTCTCACCAGCAAGGTAACTGGACTTCTTTACAGGACCGCTATTGTCCAAGATGGAAATGGTATAAGCTGGAAAGTTCCTTAGGTCTAAGCCAGGAACTGGCTAAGCATCACTTCCAGTATATTCTATTGCTCAAAACAAATCACAAAGGACAGCAAGATCCAAGGGAAGGGGAAATAGGATTCACTCCTTTGTGGGAGGAGCAGTATAAAGGGAACATTTTTGGCAGCCACCTTTGTACAAGGTCTATCACAGTTTGTTAAGAAATAGGTTCATATTCTTCAGTCATTCGTTAGTTGAGTAGTCTTGGTTAAACCGTCTAACTTTCAGAATTCCCAGTTGCAAATAGAAGTCTAATGTTAATCTCTCTTTCTCAATGTTGTTGTTAAGAATTAAATGAGATGATATATATATACAACATTAAACACATTAGCAGCCACTTTGTTCATTTCAATAAATGGAAATTATTATAAAAACATACTGTGCAATTCCCATTAAATCCCACCCTGTTTTAATAAAATGCAGATTTATAGAATTCACTGATTTCAGAGAATAGTCTGGACAAGTAAGATTTAAGTATATCAAAAGTTTTCATTTTCAGCCCTCAAAAAGTCTGTTTACACAATGGATTCCCTCTACGTTTTATGTAATATCAAGAATAGTAGGGTTGAAAATTGCTGCATGGAACTGGCAGAGACATAGCTGCTTAAAATATTTGCCTGGATATTGCTTGGCCAGCATAATTGCTAAGTATTAAATTCAACCACTAAACTTTTTTAGATGGGTACTATAAATAGAAGAATTATGAAGACTTTTTTTTAAACCTCCAGACACTATTGTAAAATAGTACATCAGAGATTATACTAGCACTTTCCCATAAAGGAACTACTTCTTAATAAATTAATATATACAAAGGATATGAAATTTTTCTTCTTGGTAGATATACATTACATCAGATAGGTATATATTACATCAGAAGACTGAGGTCTAATAAAGTCAGTGCATCTATTAAAATCGGTACATCTAATAAAGTCAGATAACTTATTAAAATAAATGCATGTTTTAATCGCAGAACTTTCTATTGTTTTCCTCCCTTAGTCAAGAAGTCAAACCTTTGTTTTCCTTTGCCTCAAAGAAAACCAGATTAAAAGCAAAAACTGCCTAAAAAACAATCTCTATTCCTGTCTGTTAAAAGCCACCTCTATTGAGAATGTTATGATATGTGCATTGAGTGGGAGGACAGAGAAAAGACCTAGTTTGAGGTGGGAGAGAGGAAAATTACAGCCTAAGCTGGGAGGCAGACAAAGCCTGGATTTTCACACCTGCACTGAACCCAAGGAGCAGTTTGACAGGAGAACTGATCCTGGATCTGGCCTAGTATAGATCCATGTTCTTAGAACATCTGTGACAGTCTAAGATGAGCTACACTGTTAAATGGACAAGAAGTAACACCGAGTTCCCTTTAAATGAGAATTCACTGTGAAGGAATAGGGAGAGTTTGGGTGACTTGAGTAAAAAATCTAAGGCCTTGATGGTAATGGGGAAGCACTGATTTCAGCTCAGGGCAGTTGAGGTTTGAAGCTTCCTCTGACCATGCAGCCATGAGCTTGGGAATGATGGCTGTTTGTGTGATGTGGACTGAAGGACAGAGCCAGGATATGGAGCACCTTTCGGTTCTTGTGGGGAAATGCCTGAGAAGGCCCTTGCTGCGGCAACAGGCTATACCATACAGGGCAGTGCCCACCACTCCTCAGCAGCACTGTGAAGTGTCTGGTCAGGTTCTCCTTCTGTGGTGCTTCAAAACAGGTGCTAAGTCTTTGCACCAAATAAGCCCACTGATTCTTTGATATTTTAACGGAAGTGTGTGAAAGCTGTCAGAACAAAATCAGTGGACTCGATGCTGGTGAGTTCTCAGACATTATGTCAACCATAGGAGCTGCTATGACATAATAAAATGAAAATACAATAATAAAAGTTTAATCTAAAAATAGCATTATTGCATGAAGTATAGACGGGAACTCTCACTGAGTCCTATTGATAGGACTGCTACTGATTTTTATTTTCATGTGCAAGCTGAAGAAACAAGTATTACATAAGTTAGGTCACTAGCTCAAGGGAATACACAATGTGACAAAACTAAAATTTGAACCCAAATTTTTAAAAAGGTCATGATCTATCCACTTAGCTATCTTAAACATTTTATTAAAAGCTGTATTTCATGAAGGTTAGTAAGACTTGGAAAAATGCTTATTGATATCACGGAAAGAAAAAAATGAACAAAGTTTTATACTTCATTTATCAAAATAGGTAAATGGGTATTCACGTGTATGTGTGTGTGCAGTAATAAATGACACACAATAAGAAACCAAGCTTTTTTCTATGAGATTCGCCTCTTTAACCTTAGGCAGTGGTACGCTGGAGGTTTTTAATAAATATCTGAGTTGCTAAATTAATGTGTGTATGCAGTTGTGTGTTATCTAAAAATAAATACTCTCCCGGCAGACTGGGAGGAAAAATGCAAACATGTTTTTATCAGTGTTTATATCTGGGTTATGGGAATATGGATATTAGTTGCTTTACTTAAAATTTTTCAACTTTTTTTTCTTTGATGGGTAAATCTTGATCACCAGAATCAATATTTTAAAATATAAATAGAACAACAAATCTAACTTACAATAAATTATATTATAAGGTAAACACAATAAATGGTAGGAATGTGGATAAAAAGGTATGTGAAGAAAAGATCTACAGTGCCACTTAACTGATTCACACTATGTTTAAGACTACAAGAACTTGCAGTGGGTATAAAATTCAGCATACCTAATATGAAGGCCCTATTGAGCCATATTCCTAACTTAACAGTATTAAACAAGTAGTTTAGCCTAAGAAAAATTCTTCACCTGTAAAATGGGAACATTAGTGTAGACCACAAAGGGGGCACCTGGCTGGCTTAGTGGAGCATGCTTCTCTTGATATCAGGGATGTGAGTTTGAGCCCCACGTTGTGTGTAAAGATTACTTAAAAATAAAATCTTTAAAAAAATATGTTGACCACAAAGAAATTGTGTGTGTGGGGTATTAGAGCTGTTTGTAAAGGACTGCTTACATTGTGTCCTGTAGAGTTGACTCTCAATTACTGTTGCCTACTACTATTTTTTATGGCAAAAGTTAACTCTTCCTATGTATGAAATACATGTGCATATTTACAATAATCATAGTTTCAAAGGCCTCCATGAGATGCCCTAGCCTTGAGCTAGAGTTCCTTTTTTATTTTCTTAAGTATTGAAATAATATGTTGTTTCTGAATGTGTGCTAACAATTGATTCAACATCTCTTACCAAATGAAGAATCTGAAAAACTGCAGTGTTGAGAGTATATGAAGAACACATACTACTCTTTTTTTTTTTTTTACAAAATACCACATAGAAAATATGTGAGAAGTCAAAAGGCAGAAATAAACTTTTTTTTTAAAAGATTTTATTTATCCATTTGACAGACAGAGATCACAAGTAGGCAGAGAGGCAGAGAGAAAGGAGGAAGCAGGCTGTCCGCAGAGCAGAGAGCCTGATATGGGGCTCGATCCCAGGACCCCGGGATCATGACCCGAGCCGAAGGCAGCGGCTTTAACCCACTGAGCCACCCAGGCACCTCAGAAATAAACTTTTATAAGAAGGCATGGTCTGTTTGTATCATCACACATGGGAGTCAGTGTCTCTATTTGAATAATGTAAGAGTCAAGTAGCTACGTATGCTTATTTGAATGTTTAGTGCATTCGTCTGACTGTGTTGTGATTTAAACATGCTCATGTGGTGTAATGCTTTATTTTACAAGCACTTATTTAATTGAATCTGACATTTCACATTCCTACGTATAAAGTGGTTTGACTTGGACTATGTGATTAATAAAATGCATCTAGTGTTTGCTCTATTTCCTATTCTTTTTTTCAAGGCAGAAAAGGAAATTAAATACCCCAAAACCTTCACCTTTGTGATTTTGTAACTTGTATTTTAGAAGAGAATAATTTTTTTTTAAGTTTAACATTAGTTACTGTACGATGCATATCAGCTGCAGCTCACATATCTGTCAGGGAATAGCGTAATGTGCTATAGATTAACCAAATACATATGGAATGCACCCATTTTGGTAGTTATAAGTTGTGAGGTGCTGTGGTCTGACTTTGAACTTCTAAGGTTTCAGGTACAATTGTACCCTAATTGCAGGATTGTGTTGCTCTTTTATTTCAAGCTTCAGGAATAATCAGAGGTAATTATACCATAAAAAAGGAGACATTCTCTGTTAACAATATTACTAAATTTTGAACATGCAATATGTTTCCTATCTAGATCCATACCTTCAAGTCCTTGCATACTTAAATTAATGGAATATTAAAGCACTTAATTCCTCTTTATGTGTGTTTTGATTTATATGAGGGCTTCTCCAGAGTAAAGAATAGCATCTTGCCTCAGAAATAAGAAGGATCAGATAAGTTCAGTAGGCATATAACTCAGAGTTGAGGAGCTTCAACTTATTAAGGAACAAATAAACAAACCACAACAGCAAGAGCAGTGTGCAGTAACTAAACATAGACAGTCATGTTCAAGTACATGGGAGTAAAACTCTAGTCTATTTTGAATAGATGGACCAATGAAAAGCATATTCTCTAGGCTTTGTGCACTATAGCAAACATCAAAAGACATCCCAGATTTCTGAAAATTAATTCCTGCTGAGAATAGTTTTATTAATTGTGGTTTATAATATGGGTGATGAAAAATTGATGTCACATGTACCAGAGCCACTTCATAAGATTTCAGAATGGACCAGGCATAGTTAACCAACTTTTCAAGGTGATGAATTCCATCCTTCTAGGTTTTCTTGTATGGAATGTCCTTCATTATTCTTCTCCTCATCCTTCCATCACCCAGGGTCCTGTTAAAGTTCCACTACTTCTGTGGGGTTTTCCTCAATTATACTAATATTTGACCACCAATTCTGGAACTTTCATAACACTTAGTTACATACACACTACCTGGGACACAGTCAGGATTCCATAAATATGTTTTTAAGTGAAAATAAATAAATACATTTTTCGAATACAGAAAGTTATGTTTTGCAGATGGCAGATGCTATCTTGCTCAATAACTATTGAGGATTGTCATGTGCTTCTTGTATGTACCTCTCAAAAGTACCCAATGTCACTTTTGTGGTTTTTCTGCCAAAGATACATGACCTGAATCTAATAATGAGAAAATATCAGACAAACCCAAGTTGAAGGACATTCTAGAAAATACATGGCCTTTGCTCTTCAAAAATGTCAAGGTCATGAAAGATTTAAAAAACACAAATTAATAGAAAAACATAGAATAGAAAAAAGACATTGTTCCTGATTAAAGAATATTAAAGAGACATGAGAGCTAAATGCATTAGTGACTCTGTATTGGACCACAGATCAGATTTTTTTTTTCCTAATGAGAAAAATAGTTATATTTGAATAAAGTATGTTGGCCAGATATTAATATTTTGTCAATATTTGTTACTTATAATGTGTTATAAATAAAAAAAAATTATTTATTCATTTGAGAGAGAGCAAGAGAGAGCACAAGCCTGTGGAGCAGTAGGCAAAGGGACAGGGAGAAGCAGAGTCCCTGCTAAGCAGGGAGCCTGATGCAAGCTTGATCCCAAGATCCTGGGGTCATGACCTTGGGATCATGACCCAAGCTAAAGGCAGACACATAACTGACTGAGCCACCCAGGTGCCCCTATAATGTGGTTCTATAAGAAAATATCATAGATTCTGTAAATACACATTGAAGTATTTAAGGGCAAATTTTGTCATGTATAACTTGCTCTCAACAGTTGAAGCAAAATAATGCCAGGTAAGATGAGAGAGAGAGAGAAAGAGACTATGCCAGAGACAAAAAGAGATAAAGCAAACTAATAAAATGTTAACACTGAGATCTAGATAAAGGGCATATGGGAGTACTTTAAACTAGTTTAAAATAGTTTCTCAATTTCATTAAGTCTGAAATTAAGTAAGTATACAAATTTAAATAAATATTGATAAAAGCAAGTAGGCTTCATATTCCACTTTTCTACTTACCACATGTGACTAAGAAATAAATTGTCCTTTTTAAGTCATCCTAACCCCTGAATGTCTCTGCCTTCCCTACCACCACCCAGAGCCAAATGTACATGTAAAAACAAAAAAA
>ML106841.1:21820-33989 GCA_003697995.1 Taxidea taxus jeffersonii
TAACTAATTTATTTCACTTAGCATTATACCCTCTAGTTCCCTCCATATTATGGCAAATGGTAAAATTTCACTCTATTCTATGGCTGAATAATATTCCATTGTATATCTACACCACATCACCTTTACCCATCCCTCTATCAATAGACACTTAGATGGTTTCCATAATCTGGCTATTGTAAATAATGCCATAAACATACGGGTGTATATATATTTTGAATTAGCATTTTGGTATTCTTTGGGTAAACACCCAGTAGGGAGATTACTGGATCATGTGGAAACTCTATTTTTAACTTTTTGAGATTTCATTTTGTTTTACATAATAGCTGTTCTAACTTGCATTCCCACCAACAATTCACAAGGGTTCCTTTTTCTCCACATCCTCACCAACACCTGTTGTTTCTTGTGTTTTGAGTTTAGCAAGTCTGACAGGTGTAAGGTAATAGTTCATTGTGGTTTTGATTTGCATTTCCCTGATGACGAGTGATATTGAGCATCTTCTCATGTATCTTTTGGCCACCTGTATGTCTTCTTTGGAGAAAAATCTGTTTATGTCTTCTGTCCATTTTTAAAATGGATTATTTGTTTTTCTTCTGTTGTGTTTGTTGAATTATATAAACTCATATATTTTATTTCTATTTTGTTTACTTTTATTTTTGATTTTTTATAACTTCAAGGTTTTATTTAAATTTCAATTAGTTAACATACAGTGTAATACTAGTTTCAGAAGTAGAATTTAGTGATTTATCACTTATATATAACATCCACTATTCATAACAAGTACCTTTCTTAACCCCCACCACCCATTTAGCCCATTCCCTCGCCCATCTTCCCTCCAGCAACCCTCAGTTTGTTCTCTATAGTTAAGACAGTTCTCTGGTTTTATGGTTTGCCTCTTTATCCACCCCCCACAACTACCTGTTTTGTTTCTTAAATTTCACAGGTGAGTGAACTCATATGGTATTTGTCTTTCTCTGACTTATTTCGCTTAGTATAATACACTCTAGCTCTATCCAGGTCATTGCAGATGGCAAGGTTTCATTCCTTTTTTTTATGGCTGAGTTACATTCTATTGTGTGTGTGTATATATATATATATACACACATATATATATATATGTCATAACTTCCTTATCTATTGATCAGCCAATGGGCATTTGGGCTCTTTCTGTAATTTGACTATTGTTGATAATGTTACTATAAACATTAGGTTGCCTGTTTCCCTTTGAATCAGTACTTTTGTAACCTTTGAATAAATACCTAGTAGTGAAATTGCTGGATAGTAGGTTGGCTCTATTTTTAACTTTTTGAGGAACTTCAAGAGTAGCTGTACCAGTTTGCATTCCCACTAGCAGTGTAAGAGGGTTCCCCTTTCGCCACATCCTTGCCAACATCTGTTGTTTCCTGTGTTGTTCATTTTAGCTATTCTGGCTGGTGTGAGGTGGTATCTCCTTGTAGTTTTGATTGATATTTCCTTGATGATGAGTGATGTTGAGGACTTTTTCATGTGTCTGTTAGCCATTTGTATGTCTTCTTTGGAAAAATGTCTATTCATGTCTTCTGCCCATTTCTTAACTGGATTATTTGTTTTGGGGGGGGTGTTGAATTTGATAAGTTCTTTGTAGATTTTGGATACTAATGTTTCAGCAGATATGTCATTTGCAAATATCTTCTCCAATTCTAAAGGTTGTCTTTAGTTTTGTCAATCATTTCTTTCACTGTGCAGAAGCTTTTCATCTTGATGAAGTCCCAATAGTTCATTTTTGCTTTTGTTTCCCTTGTCTTTGATGATGTATCAAGTAGGAAGCTGCTATGGTCAATGTCAAAGAGGTTATTGCCTATGTTCTCTAGTATTTTGATGATTTCTTATCTTAGATTTAGATTTTTCATTCATTTTGAATTTATTTTTGTGCATGCTGTAAGAAATTGTCCAGTTTCAATCTTCTACATGTTGCTCTCCAGTTTTCCCAACACTATTTGTTGAAGAGTCTTTCTTCTCTTGGTTATCCTTTGCTACTTTGTTGAAGATTAGCTGACCATATAGTCCTGGGTCCATTTCTGGATTTTCTATTCTGTTCCATTATCTATGTGTCTGTTTTTGTGCCAGTACAATACTGTCTTGATGACTACAGTTTAGTAATAGATCTTAAAATCTTTAATTGTAATGTCTCCAGCTTTTTCTTTTTCAAAATTGCTTTGGCTATTCAGGGTCTTTTGTGGTTCCATACAAATTTGTAGGTTGTTCATCCTAGCTCTGTTATTACCTCTTTGGTTAGATATATTCCTAGGTATAAATTCTTTATATATTTTAGATACTAACCCTTTATTGGTTATATCATTTGCAAATGTTTTTTCCCATTCAGTAGGTTGCATTTTAGTTTTGTAAGCTGTTTCCTTCTTTGTTTTTTGTTTGGTTGTGTTGTGTTTTTAGAAAGGAAGAGAGAGAGATTGGCGGAGGGGCAAAGGGAGAGAGAGAATATTTAGCAGGCACCATGCGCAGCACAGAGCCCAACAAGAGGCTCAATTTCACAGCCATGATATCATGACCTAAGTTGAAATCAAGAGTTGGACACCCAAATGACTGAGCCAGCTAGGCACCCTTTACTTCCTTTTTTGTGCAGAACCTTTTTATTTTGGTGTAGTCACAATAGTTTATTTTGCTTTTGTTTCCCTTCCCTCAGGAGACATACCCAGAAGAATGTTGCAATGGCTGATGTTGGAGAAATTACTGCTGACATTCTTTTCTAGGATTTGAATGGTTTCAGTTTCACATTTAGGTTTTTAATTAATGTTGAGTTTATTTTTGTGTATGATGTAAGAAAGTGGTTTAGTTTCATTCTTTTGCATGTAATTGTCCAGTTTTCCCAACACTACTTGTTGAGTGTACATAAATATATTTTAAATGATAGGTTTCATGTAATAGCTGCCACTATCAAGGATAAATTTACCATTTTTATCTCAAATAGCTTACTTTTTATCACAGTCCAGAGTTTTATTTCTACATATTTCATCGACACCATTGGGCCTTCCATTTTGCTGTCAGAATTAAAATAATTTTCCAGATTCCACTTGAATAGAATCTATAACTCTCTCACTAAAGGTTTGTCCCATTCCACTATAACTATATTAAACAACTTATTTGTGAAACAAGAAAGACATTTTTAACTACTAAATTGTAATAAAAAATATCTATATTTTTCATAGTTCATCTCCTAAAATAAGATTGAATGTTGCCAGAAATCATATTTGTCTTGCTCTCTCTATTTAGAAGATAAATTATCTTTACCTTTTAAATAACTCTAGGGTGCTTAGGATATTATAATAAACCCAAAATTAAATCTGTATCTATGTCTAACAGATCTATGAAACATTTCTCCAGAAATTATGCAAAACTTAATTCAAATTTAATTCTGCCCCTTATTTGACAAACATGTCAGTAAAGAAAATTAAATAGACAGGAAGATAAAAATCAACCTTAGTGGGGTGACTGGGTAGCTCAGATGGTTAAGCATCTGCATTTGGCTCAGGTCATGATCCCAGAGTTCTGGGATTGAGCCCTACATGAAGGTCCTTGCTGAGTGAGGAGTCTGCTTCCCCCCTCCCCCACTCCCTCTCTCCCTGCTTGTGTTCTCTCTGTCTCTCAGTCTCTCCTTCTTTCTCAAATGAATAAATAAAATCTTAAAAAAAAATCAGCTGAGCTACACCATAACTTCTGCAATTTTTTTATACTTTATTTTTATTTAAACATATAATGTAACCCCACCACCCTCTCTCAACACCCCTCCTCCAACCCCCCTCAGTTTGTTTTATGACATTAAGAGTCTCTTTTGGTTTGTCTCCCTCCTGATCCCATCTTGTTTCATTTACTCTTTTCCTATCCCCTTAACCCCCACCCTTGTTGCATCTCCACTTCCTCATATCAGGGAGATCATATGATTGTTGTCTTTTGGAGAAAGACTTCTGCAAATTTGATTGGACTATAGAAGACATTATTATTTACATTTTAATTATTCTCTATGGATTGCTACCTTCTATAGGTTCACTGTATTCTTTTGACTCGTACTGGTGGCTATAATTCCAACTTTTCCCCTAGTTATGTAGTACATAAAACATTTCCAACACAAAAAGGTAAAATGGAAAATTAAAGGCATAATTTGGGTGTTTCAACCAAAATTGTCGAACTTCACCTAAATCATGTAGATAACTGTGACAAATAATGTCATACTTTTTCTACCTACAGTAAAGATTTTGTTTTTTATTTAGTTTATAAAATAATTTTAGATCACAATCTCAGTTTATACATTTGAGTTTAGCACTGGTTTCCTTTTTCTTCTCTTTACTTCTTACCTAAAATTCTGCTGCTATTGTGTTTTTCCCCCCTTCTTGGTAAATAAAAACCATGCCAATTTTTTTTGCCCTATAGTTCTAATCTGATTACATATTACCAGAATCATTTACTAATAATTAAAATAATTCATATTTTTACTCTACAGTAGTAAAGGTTAAAATCTTACTTGCTTCAATAAAGATATTGTTAAATGGGTATAGATGAGTTCCAGGTCAATAATATTTTTTGCATAGTCTGTTCTAACATTTTAGCTATATCTTCAGCAAAAATATGCTAATAGGAGAATATTTATGAAGCTACACTTCTGTCACTGGATATTATAGTATTAATCTCTATAATCTTTCTTTGCCAGGAATCAAGAGGAAATAGTCCCCTCCTATTATTGTCTTTCTAAGGAATGATAAGACAGACATAAGTAATGTGACAGAACTAGAGGCAAGAATTTCCTCTTGATTTTTCACTCATCAGCTTGAGCTAGTTTTCTGTACAGTATTCTGTTAAGACTTTATTATTTTATTTTTTAGAGATTATTTATTTATTTGAGAAGTAGAGAGACAGTATAAGAGAGAGATCATGAACATGAGGGAGGGGTAGAGGGAGAAGGAGACTCCTGGATAAGAAGGAGGGCTCAACATTGGACCCAATCCCAGGACCCTGAGATCATGACTTGAGCTGAAGGCAGACACTTAACCCACTGAGTCACTTAGGTGCCCCTCTCTACAGTATTTTAAATATATATTCAACTTACAAATATTTGTTAGTCTTCAACATTTTTTCATTTATTCTCCCTCCCAATTTTTGTAGTTTTTCATGCATTCCACCTTCAAATTTTATAGTTTGTATTCCCCTCCCCCCACCATCACCACCACCAATAGTTTTGTGGCTAATGGTTCACATAACTGGAAATAAGTACGTATTTTTTTTCCCCAGGATGCTTTTTATATTTAACAGCGTCCTTTAATTTTTCCTTGTTTGGATGGTAAAACTAAACTAAACTAAAACACTACTAAAAGTTATATGTCAGAGTGTCAAATTTTCAAACAAAATTCTCTATGCAAATTCAAAGTTTGTTGTTTATAATTAACATCACTACATTTTATATGGCCATTAGTTTAAATATCTTCTTTAAAATTACTATAAAAATCAAGTAAAATCATGACAGGCAAATTAATATTATTTATAATAGTTTTAATAGGATAAATTATATGGCTACAAGGCTAATTTTTTGTTGCATGTATACGTATACTCTGATATTTAAAATTTAATTTAGATGTACACATAAACACAGACATACCTTGCAATATATGGTAGTTTCTCTTATCTGTGGTTTTGCTCTCCTCAGTTTCAGTTACCCATAGTCAAGGGCAGTCTGGAAGAAGATGATCCTCCTTCTGCATATCAGAAGGTTAGTAGTAGCCTCAAGTTCTCTCTCAATGCCTGTATTGTTCCCATCACTTCATCTCATCGTGGGGACATTTTGTCATCTTGCATCATCACAAGAAGAACTGTGAATATAGTATAATAAGATAATTTGAGAGAGAGAGAGAGAGACCGTGTTTACACCAACTTTTATAATATCATTAAAATTGCTCTATTTTGTTATTAGTTAATGTTGCTAAACTCTTACTGTGCCTAATTTAGAAATTAAATTTTATCATAGGTATTTATGTATAGGCAAAAAACACAGTACATATAGGATTGTTACTATCCATGGTTTTGGACATCCACTGAGGGTTTGAAATGTATTCCCCATGGATAAGGAACTACTGTACATCTGTTGTAAATGAGATTACCTAAGTTTCTAGCCTTGACATAAGCAAAAGACTATAATCTGTTTATTAAAATTAAACAGAAACATATCGAAGCATTGCAATCCTATCAAATTCCTGTTTTTTTCTTAATAATATGTGCCCCTATCAATTTAAGTTTAGTAAAGTTTACCAAAAAGATATTATGTTTTGCTCAAAATAGAATAATTAGAAGGAGAGCAAGATAGTGCTCCTTCCTCCTATGAAAAACACCAATTTAATAATAATACATAAAACATTGTCTTTTTGAGGAATCTAGACACCAGTTAAGAGGGTTTGGTCCCCAAAGCAAACACAAAAACAGCTACATCAAATGTGGTAGGGAAATTTGTGGTACCCTCTCACTATAGTTCTTCCCATTGGCACAGTACACATAATTGGAAGGAAACCCCCAGCTCTTAGTTTCTCCCTAGGGACAGCAAAAGTAGATTGGGCCATATGTCCAACAGTCTGACTTTTCACAGGGGCTGCCTTAGGGATTGGCTTCTGTCTTGCCTGTCTCAGAGTGCTGATGGGATCCAGTGTACTCTAGATGTCTGAGGGCTGCTGAAAATGAGAGTCCAAACATGCGCTGCAGCTCCAGGGAGGGCATGCAGTACAGCAGATGGAGACGGATATAGCTTGGTGGCCTTTCCCTTAGAGGGAAGAGAATAGTGGAGCATATGTCCAACATTCTAGCTTTCCAAAGTTCTGCTATAGGCACTGGCTTCTGTCTTACTCATCTCAGCACAGACAGAATGCTGTATACCCTAGATGCTTGGCAGCCAATGCTATAAACTGAATGTGTGTATTCCCCAAAACTCTTGTGTTGAAACCTAATCCCCAATATATTTGCAGGTGGGACTTTGGGATATGGTTGGGGAATGAGATGAAGACCTCACGAATGGGATTAGTGTCCTTACAAAGAAGTATCAAAAGAATTTCTCACCCTTTTCTTCATGTGGTGGACACAGCAAGAAGCTGACCATCAATGAACCAGGAAGAAGGTCTTCAGCAAATGCTAAATCTGCCAGTGCCTTGATATTAGGCTTCTCAGCCTCTAGAAGTGTGAGAAATATAGTTTTTTGTTTAAGCTGCCTGGTCTCTGGTATTTTTGTCATAACCTAAACAAACCAAACAGTACTAAGAACGAAAATGAGCTGAGGGGCGTGATGGTGACTGTCTTAACCACCAAGAGAACAAGAGATTACAAACTCCTGGAAAAAAACAAAACAAAACAAAACAAAATAGTGTATGTCTCCAGCTAGAAATTTACAGAGAAGAAATAGCCACAGAAATGGTTTGTGAAGCCCACAGAAACTCTAGCCAGGCTGATTTTTGAAGGCCTTTCCTGTATAAAACCAATCCATCAAGACTGGAAGAGGAGGTTGTTTTTTCAAATGCATGAATAACACCAAAATTACAAGGAATACAAAGATAAGAAAAAATGGCCCTATCAAAGGAACAAAATAAATGTCAGCCACTGACTCAAAAGATACAGAGGTATATGAATTACCCGACAAAGAATTTAAACAATAGTTGAAAAGATGTTCAAGAAGCTCAAAAAATTGTGTAAGAATTTCAAAAAGAGATAGAAAATGTAAAAAGAACTAAACACAAACAGAAAATTTGGAGAATTAGTTTAGTCTCAGATGCAATAACTAAACTGAAAAAAAGAAGAAACAATCACTAAAGTTTCCCCAGCCCACATTACGAAACAAAGTAAAGAACTGGCAAATTTAAAGTCACTTGAAGTTATCCAGTCAGAGGCGTACAAGGAAGAAAGAATGAAAAAGAGAGAACAAAACCCAAGAGATTTATGGAATTCCAACAAGAATACCAATATATGCATTATGAGACTCACAGAAGAGAGAGACAAAGGGGAAGAAAACCTACTTAAAAAAATAATGACAAAAACTTTCCACGTATGGGGAAAGAAAAGAACATAGAGATTCAAGAAGTCTCATATCTATTAAATAAAATGAAACCAGACTTAAAGAATTCTGTAGTGAGCTACATATAACAAAATTTTCAAAGATCAAAAACAAATAAAGAATTTTAAAAGCAACAAGAGAAAAGTGACTCATCATATACAAGGGAATCCCCATAAAACTGTCAGTAGAATTCTTAGCAAAAACCCTGCCAGAAAGGAGTGGGATGATATAGTCAAACCTTTGAAAGAAAAAATTGCCAACTAAGAACCCTACATCCAGCAACTGTCTTTCAAAAATGAGGGAGAGATAAAGATTTTCCAGGTAAACAAAAAAAGAGATGAAGGAATTTATTGCTACAAAACTGCCATATAAGAAATGCTACAGGGGCGCCTGGGTGGCTCAGTGGGTTACAGCCTCTGCGTTAGGCTCAGGTCATGATTCCAGGGTCCTGGGATCGAGCCCCGCATCAGGCTCTCTGCTCAGTGGGGAGCCTGCTTCTCCCTCTCTCTGACTGCCTCTCTGCCTACTTGTGATCTCTCTCTGTCAAATAAATAAATAAAATCTTAAAAAAAAATGCTACAGAGAGTCTAAATTGATACAAAAGCATGTTAAATGGCAACACAAAATCCCATGAATACATAAAGCTTGTTGATAAAGATAAATATATAAACAAATATAGAATACTGTGATATTGTTATAGCAGTGTGTAAGTCACTTTTCATTCTGATAGAGAAGTTAAATGACAAAAATATAAAAATAACTATGACTATAGAAACATGTCTGTGGATATGTCAATAACATAAAGTGGACTGGGAGAAGTAAAAGTATAGACTTTTTGTATGTGACTAAACTTAAGCTGGTACCAGCTTAAAATAGATTGTTATAAACTATATGATGTTTTACATTAGCCACATGGTAACCAGAAAGAAACAATCAATAACATATACACATATCAATAATCAATCAATCAATCAATAAAAAATCAAAGCATGTCACTATAAACAACCAATGAAACACAAATAGCAAGAGAGGTAAAACAGGGCAAAATTACCACAAGAAAGATGAAAAACAATTAACGAAATGGTGATAGCAAGTCACTAATCAATAATGACTTTAAAAGTAAATGGATTAAACATAATAATAAAAGCAAAATGTAATGTATTAAATTCCAAGTTTATAGTGATAAATGCCTGCATAATAAAGAAGAAAGGTCTCAAATAAAAAACCTATATATACACCTCAAGAAACTAAAAAGAATGTGGTAGGGGTGCCTGGGTGGCTCAGTGGGTTAAAGCCTCTGCCTTCAGCTCAGGTCATGATCCCAGGATCCTGGGATTGAGCCCCACATTGGGCTCTCTGCTCAACAGGGAGCCTGCTTCCTCCTCTCTCTCTGCCTATTTGTGATCTCTGTCTGTCAAAAAAATAAATAAAATATTTTAAAAAATTTAAAAAATAATAAAAAGAATGTGGTAAGCCCAGAGTTAGGAGAAGAACAGAAATGAAAAAGAATGCAGAAGAAATAAACAAAACAGAGAATAGAAAAACATTAGTGAACAGTATCAAGTTGGTTCTCAAAAAAGGTCTACAAAATTAGCAAACTTTTAGCTAGACTAAGATAGAAGAATCAAATAAACAAAACTAGAAATAAAGGAGATATTAACACAAAAGTGATGTCACAGAAATAAAGATGAGACCATGATGAAAAATTATACACCAACAAATAGGTAGGCTAGAAGAAGTGAATAACTTCCTAGAGACATACAGCCTAACAAGACCATATCATGAAGAAAAAGGAAATCTGAACAGATCTGTAACTATCAATGGGATTGAATCAATAATGAAACCATCTCACCCCCCCAACACAAAAAGATAAAAACAAACCACAACCAGACAAGTCCGTCGATGAATTCTACTGAACATTTAGAGGAAAATGCATGCCATTCTTTTTAAAATTCTTCCAACAAAATTTAAGTATTTCTTAATTTATTTTGTGAGTCCAGCATTGCACTGATAACATGGCCAGAAAAAGGCACTAGAAGAAAAAACAAAACAAAACAAAACAAAACAAAACAAAACAAAAAAACAACTACAGATCAATATCCATTAAAATGGATGAAAATCCTTGCAAAATAATAGCAAACCAAATTCAACAGCATATTAAAAGGATCATATATCCTGTAGGATTTATGCAAGTGGAATTTATCCTTGGGATGCAAAGATAGTTCAATATCAAAAAATATATCTCATTAATAGGAAAAAGATTAAAATTTCCATGATCATCTCAATAGATGCAGGAAAAGTATTTGACAAACTCAACTGCCTTTTAAAAAAACACAGACTAGTAAGATTAAAAGGAAATCACTTCAACATAACAAAGGCCATGTAGGAAAATCCAACAGTTAACATATTCAAGGATGTAAAACTGAAACTTTTCCTCTAAGATGAGGATCAAAGCAAGGATGCCAATTCTCTCTACTGTTATTCAACATAATACTGGAAGTCCTAGGCAAGTAAAAGAAACAAACATATTCAAATCAGAAAGGAAAAGTAAAATTATTTCTGTTTGCAGATGATGTGATCTTTTAAGTAGAAAATCCTAAAGACTACACACACACACACATACACACACATGCAATTATTTTAACTAAGATAAATTCAGTAGAATTTCAGGATACAAACCAAGATTCAAAAACCAGTAGCATTTCTAACATTGAGAATGAATAATCTGAGAAGTAAATCAAGAAAAATCCCATTTATAATAGCATAAAAAATACTTAGGGAAAACTAAACCAAGGAGGTGAAATATTTGTACATTGAAAATTACAAAATAATTTAAAGATTGAAGAAGATAGAAATAAATGGAAAGATATCCTATATTCATGGATTAGATGACTCAATAATATTTTTAAATATCCATACACTGAAAGCCACTTGCAGATCCAATGCAATCCCTATCAAAATCTCATTCCAATGGTGCTTTTTGTTTTATCAGAAATAGAAAAGGCAGTCCTAAATTTCATATGAAAGCACAAAGGATCCTGAATAGCCAAATAATCTTGGGAAAGAATAACAAAGTTGGAGGTGTCACATTTCTGAATTTTAAAAATACATTGAAAAGATACAGTAATAAAAATAGTATGATATTGACATAAATACAGATATATAGACCAGAGGAACAGTCAGATATAGACCAGATATAGACCAGTGGAAACTCAGATATAAACTCATACATAGACAGCAAATTGATCTTCCATGAGGGTGCCAAGACTACACAATGGGAAGAAGAAAGTCTTTTCAACAAATGCTATTGGGTAAACTGGATATCAATGTGCAAAAGAATGAAATTGAATCCATATCTTATGCCATACACACAAAAAAAACTTTCAAAAAGGATTAAGAACATAAATGTAAGTCTTGAAACTGTAAGACTCCTAGAAGGAAACTACATGAAAATGTGATGTTGGTCTTGGCAATTATTTCTTGGATATGACACCACAAGTAGAGGCAATAAAAACAAAATTAGACAAATGAGCATAGGTCAAAGTAAAC
Organism: Taxidea taxus jeffersonii; assembly: GCA_003697995.1. Classification (NCBI taxonomy): domain Eukaryota; kingdom Metazoa; phylum Chordata; class Mammalia; order Carnivora; family Mustelidae; genus Taxidea; species Taxidea taxus. The sequence continues at coordinate 33,435 of ML106841.1, forward strand.
ATTTCTGCAGAGTAAAGGAGACAATCAGGAGAGTAAAAAGGCAACTTACAGAATGGAAGAAAATATTTGCAAATCATATGTCTGACCAGGAGTTAATATCTAAAATATGTAAGGAACTCATACGACTCAGTAGCAAATAAACAAAACAACCCAATAATAAACTACTTTAAAAATGGGCAAATAAATTTCTCAAAAGAAGTTATAAAAATGGCTAACAGATATATGAAAAGGTACTCAATATTCCTAATCATCAGAGAAATGTGAATGACATATCAGCTTACCTTTGTTTAGATACCATTATCAAAAGAAACAAAGCAACAAGTACTGGAAAGAATGTTAGGAAATTGAAACCACTGGTGGGAATGCACAATGATACAGTTGCTATGGTAAACAATATGGAGGTTCCTAAAAGAATAAAATAAAATAGACTTAGTATAGGATCCCAGCAATCCTACTCCCAGGTATTTATAAAAAGAAAAAAGAAAGAAAGAGAGAGAGAGAGAGGAAGGAAGGAAGGAAGGAAGGAAGGAAGGAAGGAAGGAAGGAAGGAAGGAA
>ML106841.1:33999-76211 GCA_003697995.1 Taxidea taxus jeffersonii
GAAGGAAGGAAGGAAGGAAGGAAGGAAGGAAGGAAGGAAGGAAGGAAAGAAGAAAGAGAGAGAAAGAAAGAGAGAGAGAGAAAGAAAGGAAGGAAGGAAGAAAGAAGGAAGGAAAGAAGAAAGAAAGAGAGAGAGAGAAAGAAAGAAAGAAAGGAAAAGAAAGAGAGAGAGAGAAAGAGAGAAAGAAAGAGGAAAAGAAAAGAAGAGAAAAGAAGTTAAGAGATATTTGCACTCTTCTGTTCATTTTAGCATTACCCACAATAGCCAAGATGTGAAAACCACCTAAATGTTCTTCTATGGGAGAATAGGTGAAGAAAATGTGTTATATCATGCAGCATACATTCTTTCTCAAAAAAGAAGAAAATCTTGTCATTTACCACAACATAAATGGACCTTGAAGACATTATGCCAAGTAAAATAATACATCACAGAATGACAAATATTGCATGATTTCACTGATATAAGGTACCTAAAATATTTCAGCTCATTAAAGGAGAAAGTAGAACCATGGTTGCCAGGGTTGGAGGTTTGTGGAAATGGAAGGTTGCAGTTCAATAGGAATAGTTTCAGTCATATAACCTTAAAAAAAAATCTGCTGTGTAACTTGGTGCTTATGGTTAACAATACTTTGCTCTTCACTTAAAAGTTTGTTCAGGAGATAGATCTTGTAGTATGTACTTTTATCACAATTTTACAAATTTGCATCAATTTGTACTCAGCAGATAACAGGTTATTTCTTGGTCTTGTTATTGGAAAAAATAATCGAAAGATGAGTGATGAAATCTAGGGAAGTGGATTCTGAATAATCATCTCAAAACGGACAATAAAAAAATAATTAGAAGGAAATGAATTACACGAAATACCATAACCATGCTAAGCAGAAATCGGTCTTTCTGTGGTGTTTGCAAATCTTTGATATTCAAAATTCTTCATTGTTTCATTCCAGTATCACGGTTAATCAATTTAAATAGAATACCCCTCAAAATGAATATATATTAAGAATTGGAGAATTGGAACATATCCATCATTAGATTGAACACCAGTACTTAAAAAAAAAAAAAACTTAACTCTAATAGTATCCTTTCAGAAAGGAAATTGGCATGATGCATGTCTAACCAAATACACAGGCCTCAAAACAATGTATCAACAGAGACTCATTTTAACATAGACATATGTATAAATTACTTTTGTGGAATAGAACGTAGGCATATTGATGTTAACAATCTTGGTTCTGGTTGGTTTCAGTATATGCATGTCCTGTCTATTAAAGGAGAACCAAGTTAGCATATGAGAATTACAGACTCCAGTCAGGTGACCAGACGGCCAGAGAAATATCTTTTCTCTTAATACAGCAGCTTCTTCTGCTGGGATTTTATCTCTTCCTTCCATTCTTCCATCATAATGGAAAGAGAGTAGGGAGTCTCTGGGCTTGTTCTGACCCCTACTGATCAATCCATATGGTGAATTCATAGCTTTTCTAACCACATTTCTAAGGTGCCTCGTTAGCGCAGTAGGGAGTGGGTCAGTCTCATAACCACGTTTCTATGTTTCCCAGTTTGCTAATCTTGATGTTCAGCCATATTTCAATCCCTTTTCTGTCCCTTCCCCTAAGCTGACAGTTACTGCTGTAACAGTTACACAGTTAAATCTGTTTCATATTCTTTTGGATAAAGTCACTTTAACCATATACTTTAATTTTCCTAAGTACTTTGGGTATCGTCATAATTACCATTTGCACAGTTACAACTTATCTTTCTCTCTTAATCTCCAATAGAAGAAATCATATTGAATTTGTTGCATGTAAGTTTGTGTTTGTTGTGTTGTGTTGTGTTGTGTTTGTGTGTAATGGGAGAAGCAGAGGTGGTACATAAATGTCCTGATAAACTGTGACTTGGTATTCTCAAATTCTGTTTTTTTATCCTGTTTCCCCCCCCCCCCTCAGGGATTTGTAATAAACTTCCAATGCTGTTCATGAAAATAGTAACACACACATACACACACACACACGTACATATATATACATACATACATGTGTATGTGTATGTATATATAATACCTTATTTAATATATAATATATTATTTAATATATATTTAATATGAACATTTAATACCTTATTATTTATAGATTTTAGAATAATTAAACATTTTGGCACAGTCATACAGACAACACTTTCATCAGAAGTAGTTTCCATTTGCCATATTAAAACAGGTTTGGGAGTGGCCTTAAAAGCCCTGCCTCAATTTTTACCCACCAGAAACAGCCAGATCATTCCAGGTGTGTATCAGTGGAATGGAAATCAAGTAGGAAATCTACTACTTCTAGATCCTTGGGAAGGTAAGAATACAGTAATCGGTTTTATATTTCCAGCAGTAGAGTTACGTGATTCAATGCAGTTCCAAGTAGCTTTGCACTGTCCAAATGGGTTTGCCTGTGTGGGAACGATGATATTTACCCGAGCTACATATGGTTGAGTTAAGCTGGGAAAGTTACCTTTCCTGATAATGCAGGCAGGGAACTGAGACTTTTTGACCTTTTACCTGTTCTGAAAATGCAGCCAACATTAGTATGCCCTTAGAACACCAGAAAAGGGTTATTGGTTTACCTCAAGGCAGAAGCATTCTCTGTGAAGATATTCTCCACCTCAATAATCCAAACAGAGGGGAAATCCTGATTGAAAAAATTTAATCAGAGAATGACAATTATCATATGATTTCATTGATATGTGGAATTTAAGAAACAAAACAGAAGAGCATAGGGGATGGGAGGGGAAAAATAAGATAAACTCAGAGAGGGAGCCAAACCATAAAGCTCTTAATCATAGTACACAAACTGAGGGGTCTTAGAGGGGAGGCTGGTGGGGTGGATGGGGTAACAGAGATGGGCATTAAGGAGAGCACATGGCGAAATGAGCGCTGGGTGCTATATACCACAGATGAGTCACTGAACTCTATCTCTGAAACTAATAATATGCTATATGTCAATTAATTGAATTTAAATATTTTTTTAAATTGATAGAAACATGGGAAGACTCAATCCCAAGTCTGATTAAAACAATGATAAAAAGGAAAAGAGATTGAATACAAATATGAAAAATTTTCTTAAATGAGTTGGAATAGTAGTAACAGAGTCTGGGATGGGCCAGATTAACCTTGAAACTTGATAGTGAAAAAAAAATCTATAGGCACTTAAATGACGCAACCACAAACACGGAAATAAATTTTCATCGATAACTTTAAGATTCTAAAATTAAAAGAAAGTTGCGATAGCTGGTTAAATTTGGAGATGTTTCAATTCCTCCCGACTGGAAAGGCTACTGTGGTCAGTTGACTCCAGGCACTGTCACCGGAAGAGTAATTCATTATAAAGAATCTGTCATTGCACACGCATAGCATTTGTGTTCTTTGAAGTAATTGGGATAACATCTGTTAGTTACAAAAGTTAATTTTCTACTGACAAATCACAGAACACATAAGCTTGTCCGTGTATTAAGGAAAAACACAACAATCAATAACTTGTAAGTATATGATGATAGCTGATCACTAAATCTGCATGTTACCATCCCTTTTGTTTATATCTCTCTTACATACAGACTTTCTTAGAGCTGTGCTCTCAACTCTCCTAGTCACTATCCATCTTGTACTCACATGCTACTTAAAAATACAAATTTTAAGTTCCCTTATTAACACACTCCTGGTACATTCTCTGTGTACCATATGCCCACAGGCGGCTCTTATTGTCTTTTACCATCTGGGCTGCTGAATCTCAAAGTTTCTCTTCTCCTTTCTTTTTTAAGTGACTATGAACAATCTTTTAAAGGCAATGCATTTAGAATATCACTGGATATGTGACCAGCTGCTTTGTTTCCACTTTAGGCTTTTGTCCTATCTGAGGCTTATCCATTATTAAAGCACTCTTTAAGACAAAGCATGGATGAACTGTTCCTCATGAACTTAAAAGCAGTACTGAAACTCAAAATTTAAGAATTAAAACTAGTTATGTGGCACATATTACTTTGTGGGGGAAAAAAGCCTCAAAAATTTCCATATGGTTAGTGTGAATTCTAGAATACTTCTTCATCATCCTCTTTGTAGGTCCATCAAAATATTTCAGTGGTATGGTGAGACAACCTGGCACTGCATTCTCCAGAATGAAGCTGAAATTAACCACTCAAACGGTGCTTCTAGTCTAGATCCAGGTTGTCTGAGCCATTGGCTACGGGCAGGGTCCACTAATCCAGGACACACTGCCATCATAGTTTCAAAACAATCAAATGTAACAATGAAACAAAACAAACACATTATCAGTTCAGGTCTAGAATACATGAGCCTGAACACCAAATTTCTCCTGTTCCCATGAATTGCTGTGAACTGATCCCAACATTCTATGTTTGAGTAGGAAAGACTGTACTCGTCCAACTGACATGAGAGGGAAAGAAGCATCTAATGCTCCCAGCTGGCAACTGTCCAAGCTATTGTGGTTTAGCGAGGACGTGCAGCGGCCCCACCTCTCTTACTGCCGCTTGAAAAATGCAGGGTGACAACTACACCTTCTCCACCCATTTTGAACCACTTTTTGAAAAAGTGTTTTGTGAACTTTTACGTTTCTTTAACATTGCTTCATATAAACCCACACTCTTCACAACTCCCAAGGTAGAGTATTTCTTATTTCTATACCTCTGCATACCTAACTGATACTGTATATCTTTGTTTAGAAGCTATGGCTTCTATTAAATTTAATTACTTACCCCTGTGGCTTTAAATTGAGGGTGGCTATAAAACAAAGACGGCTTCTATTAAATTTAATTACTTTCCCCTGCGGCTTGCATAGGAAGGGTGACTTCTATTAAAAACTGCATGGTAGAGGTGTGGCCACTAATCAAGGATGCTTCCAAATGAAGATGTACAGTCTGCGGCCATAATTCATCAAAGAAGAGGACCTTAGATCTTGAAACAGGATTGCATGATAAAGGCCAATTCTGAAATGTATTAAAGGAATTGTAGTTCCAAAAGAATTTTCATAATTTATGTTGTTCTGCTTTCCTTAATAAAAAATAGAGGTTACATCTGCAGGTACTATATAGGATATATTAATGTTTTATTGAGGAAGGTAAATATTTTTAAACATCGCACCCTATCAGGTAAAGAATAAGGCTTTGTGATGCTTTTAACTGATTTTTCCCCTTTTGATAGTAGCTGAATAAAGAAAATGGCTTACAGATTTAGCTATGCATATAGTTTGAAAGTAACAACTGAAAAATGATGTTCATAATCTGAATTGCAATGAAACCAATTATCTGTACTGTGGTTGTTCACATGGGAATTCTCTTAAAGGTTTAGTATTTCTTAAAAGAAATTAAAAACAGCTGTAAAAATACCATAAAACAAAAATAGCAGCTGCAAAAGAGATTAACATTCCTAAATTTCATTTGAACCTGATATGTTATTTTTCCAACGGCAACATATATATTCTGATTTTTAAATCTATCTTTATGAAATTTTACCTTTAAAAAAACAAGACTACCGAATACATTTTTGGTATTACCATCTCTAACATTCATGTGAATTTTATAAAATTTTCTCCCTTAAGATATTGTTATTATTCTATCCTTTTTGCTAATTCTCAAATATGAGCTATCATTTTAGAATAATCTAAATTCACTTAAGATTTAAACATTACTAAGTAAACAAATTACAGGAAACTGTGCCCTCCCCTCCGCCCCTCCGTTCTTTAAAGCTGTCAACCGCCTTTCACACTGAACCATGAAGACCAAGGACATTTTTAAAATTTTATATTGTGTCTGCTTTCCAATTAAGCAAAGAAGCATAGATAAAAGTATACCTGGTTTTTCATACGTACACATATACACATATATGCACGGATATTAAAACTAAATGCAATTTATAAAACAGATCTGGAGGTGATGACAGTATAAAACAGTTAGTTTTGCTGCGCTGTTCAAAACATACGGCAGCAACTTTTCTAGACTTGTGCCAGATGGAGCCCTTTAATCGATACAGTCTGTTATACCGTATGTTATTTCTCTATTAAAGGAGGTTCCTCCTTCCCAATTTATAAATAAATTGCTAAATTTTTAAGTGCAAGAAATAGTACTTTGCAACATAGAAATAAAAACTTGAGAATCTTTATTTTTAAAAAGACAACAAATGATTAAGAAGATAAAAATTCTCTGAAAGTTGTATTTGTGTTCTTTTAGCAAAACTCTTGTCAGATGTTCAGAATTAACACACATTCAAACATAGTTTATGTATCTTATTTGGTTTATTTTTGGTTTGGTAGCCAAATGCTTTCGGACAGAAGTGTTATTCTTGCCAAACTCTAGGAAATATTGTCAATTTTTATAGGGTCAATTAATTCAACTCAGTAAAAACCTTAGTTATTACTTAGCATTATCAAAAGTAAAAATCACTTTTCATTTGGATCTCATATTAAGAGACTTCCAAATTTTCCATACAATGTTACAATCTATGTCCCAAAGAAATATGTAAATCGACCTCACTGTCACTTAAAAAAAATAGGAAGAAATACTACCTTAGTTACAAGGTAGAAAGACTTTATGTATATCAATACCTGAAAGAGAAATTCAATACAAATATACTGCTGTTATAACACAAGAGTAATTATTTTATCTTAAATATGTTTGTGAAGCCAATTTTCTGTCTCTCTCACACACACATGTATAATTTAAAAAATATGTGAGGAGCTGAGAAATAAGAATACAACATTTTGGAATAGTTTATTGCTATTGTTCTTTTGTTATAAATATTATTTGTGACATAGGTTTGGATTTTGAAGTAAACTAAGATGTATTCATAACAGAAATCAAATGAAAGCAACTACTCTCTGGAGAAATATGCAGTCCTTTTGTAGAACCCAACTTTAATGTAGGCCAGTACTTAACATATTCACAGCTTATAACAACTTATGAAATGGGTAAATGTTGAAATAAAATATCAACCAGATCTATTCTCTTTAGCATGTTTATTTATGACTACTTTCTTTTGAAAGAAACCAGGAGTATGATAATGGTCACACACAGACTAAATAGACTGCATTTTCATGAGCAGTAATCCCATACAAATACAAGAGAGAAAAGCCATATTTTTCCAATATAATACTACAAGGGCAAATGACAGCCTTACCTGATGGCTGATATCTTTTATAGTACAACTGTGACATATTTTATGCATCACAAAGAATGATCAAAGATGTCTCTAGAGGCTCTCTGTCATGGAATGTGGCCCCACAACCCCTGTCTGCCTTTAAATCAGGCAATAATGCACCTTTAAAATAAGTTGGGCATGCTTTCCAGAGTGATGATTATTTTGGATATATCTGAACATGATTTTGATTTCTCTTTCAGTTATGTGATTTCTAAAATTATATGCATGTTTCGTTTGTGAAATGAAAAGTGACTAAAATAAATATGAGATTGTATATTTTTAAAAGTCTATGTTTAACATCTAGTTCTGCTTATTTTACTACTTTTGTAACATAATGTAGTTTAGGAAAGAAAATTCAATTCAGAAATTAATGAAACCATTTCCATTTGTTTCCCATTAAACATATTAATAAAATAACTTCAACATACTTTTTGTTCTTATAAGAAAATTTTGCATTGCAGCTATTTTTATCAAACAAATGACTATTTAGATTTTCTATACAAATTGAAAATAAATTGGAAAATTGTGGCAATCACTCAGTTAATTTTAGCACACAGCCACCAATCTTATAATATTTGAATGATTTCCAAAAATGTTATTTTCCTAAATATCTTGAAAGGTTTTGATGAAATGTCTTATTACTCACTCTTATCTAGATAATTCAGTTTTCTCCTCTGTTTAGAATTTGTCTCCACACATAACCAGAGACCAAAAAAAAAAAAAAAAAAAAAGACGTTTTAACGTTTTAACTCTATGAAACCCTAAATATTCATAGCTAATATTTTGCCAGGACTACATATTTTCAAACCAACAAATTAGTGATCAAAACCTGGTTATAATTACTAGTTAATGGCCCTTGTTAATGAGAGGTTGCCATCAGTTACATGAATTAGCAATTTTGTTGCAGTGACAGATTTAAGTTTGTTAAAAAAAATACCTCTGCCTGCAGGATGGTACTTTCATTGAGATTTTCATTCAGCTGTCGACAGTTCTTGGGTACCGAAGAATTCTGTCTTGCATTAAATTGCTGTTAAACCTGTCCTCAGAACAATACAGAGCCAACCAAGAGAGTATGAATTCACTTAGTCAGTCTTATTGGCAAAACCACTCGAAACAGCAAATGAGTATTCAAAGAATATCATTTATTTCTAAAAAGCATGCACACCTAATTGCTAGTAAAAGTACTCTGGAATCTATTTTTAGCTAGAAGGTCATTATCGTATTACCTTCCTAACTTTTAGAATGATTTTTAGTACATTAAAATTGTATTTCTATTCACGCTTAACTCAGTTAAATATATAGTTATATTTGAATTAGTTGTAACGTTTGTTGGCATATTAATGGTCTTAAACAAAGTTAGTTTCCTTGAAATTAATTATTTATGAAAATTTATTGTAATTTGTCAGAATATATAATTTTTAACCTTTCCCACTGCACCTGAAACCAATAAAAGGTCATAAAAAAAAGTAGCAGGAAAAACATATTTTTATAAGAACATTTTATTCCTTTGGCTTTACAGAGACATGGAATGCACATTGGTTCCCGATTTTACAAGATTATCAGCTTATGTGTCTTGACTTTTCTGAGATTTAATCAATTTTATAGTTAATATTTATAACAATGTTTTATTTTGAACATAGCTCTAATGTCATTATTTACTGTGCACCTAAAAACACTTTGAAAACTATAAAATATTAAAGCCCAATATGATTATTTGCATTGAACAATCATAAAAATATCTTCTTATGCCTGACAAATACTGTAGCACTGGATAATATCTTTCTACTGGTCATCTTTTAAAATCCCATTAAAATGAATAAAGCTCAAAATAATAATTATGAAACACTATTACTAGGTGAAAATTTTCAGAATCAATATTTTTTATTACAGCATACCTGTTCTGTTTAAACTTTTTTTTAAAAAAGATTTTATTTATTTATTTGACAGAGATCACAAGTAGGCAGAGAGGCAGGCAGAGAGGAAGGGAAGCAGGCTCCCGGCTGAGCAGAGAGCCCGATGTGGGGCTTCATCCCAGGACCCCGGGATCACGACCCGAGCTGAAGGCAGAGGCTTTAACCCACTGAGCCACCCAGGTGCCCCTACCTGTTCTGTTTACAAGGAGTCTAGAAGAACATTGTAGAAAAAAAAAATTGTTAAAATACTTTTAGTGAATAAATGTTTACACATTAAACTATTTTTAGGAGGTAAGATGAGGAAGACAAATAATTTTTCTTCTACGATCTTTGCCGTTAGCTGGTATGTGTAAAATTTGATGTCTGTAGTTTCTACAGTCTTATATATAGTTAGTTTTAACATTTGCAAAACAAGAATTTAATAAAATATTTGTGAGAATTATTCCAGGTGTAGAATTGGGGGGCTTTAATTCAAGAAGGAAACCTAAATTTCACCTAGGTTTTAACATCACAAACAGCGCATCAGTCCTTACCAAAATATTAAAATCTTCTATATATTGGATACATTCATAGATCACAAAGTTTTTAAACATGTTTCATCTCAGCTTCTACAATAGCACTCCTCAAAGTAAGTCCCATTATCCTCTTATAAGATGACAAATCTTGGATTCAGTGAATCACTCTTCTCTCTAATATCTCCAGGAAGTGGCTAAGTGCAAAATAGAAACAAGGTCTATCTCAAATGTAATATTCTTTGCACTGTGTGCCTTCTATAGGATTACTTAAATACCCTTGCAAAATCATAATTCAGCTTTCGAGTGACAAGGAGCTCATTATGATATAACTCAGCCTATTTTTTTTCAAGATTGCCTTGTGATAAAGCTAATAATTACTTCATAGTGATCCAAGTATGGTTCCTTGTGAAATGCAGCCATGGTTCTACCTCTGTAATCACAACACACCATGATTTTCTCAAAGCAGCAATTTCATTTATGTCTCTGCACTTTCAGCAACAAGACAGTAACTACAACGTAGTAGATACTCAATAAATAGTTGGATCTATTGCTTCAGATTTTTGAAAATGATCCCATCCAAAACCGTTAGAAGTTTGTGCAAGTGTTCTCTCTGCTTGCAGGTAAAACTTCTCCAGCCATTTCAGCAGGGATTAAAATAGTCTTGTCCACAGATACATTGTCAGCACCCAGAAGAGTATCTGCACATAGTTGGCACGCAACTATACATGTGCACAGTAGAAAGGTGTGGAATGAATAAACCATAACTAATAAAGCTGTTCTCAGACAGTATATTTTATTTAGATCACTCCTAGAAGACATTCAAAGTCAAAGTCAAAGTCCCACTGAAAATATGCCATTCAACACAAAACATATGAAGCACTGTATAGTGGAACTTTTCTAAGAATCACTGAAAGTGCTTTTACCTGATACATGTACTTTGATTTAAAAAAAAAATCTAGGGCACCTGGGTGGCTCAGTGAGTTAAGCCTCTGACTTCGGCTCAGGTCATGATCTCAGGGTCCTGGGATGGAGTCCCGCATTGGGCTCTCTGCTCTGCGGGGAGCCTGCTTTCTCCTCTCTCTCTCTGCCTGCCTCTCTGCCTAGTTGTAATCTCTGTCTGTCAAATAAATAAATAAAATCTTAAAAAAAAAAATAAATAAATTTAAAAAATCTAGTCAGAAGGTACTTTTATTTATGACTTAGCTATACAAATCCAAATCAAGTTTATATTAGAATATCATAAAATAAATTTGTTAATTAAACTAAAACCACTAGGAAACATGGAATCTAGACAAAAAACAAAGTAATTGAGAGAAATTTTTGAGTGTATATATTTACATTGTGCTAAAATTGAAAATCAGCAATTCTGGGCAAGTAAAAATAATTTTATTGACTACTTAATAACTTATGTGATCCAAGAGGTTTAACTTCAAAGTAATAAAACTATTCAAATCTCACATGAAAATTCAACCTATTTATACCTACTTTCTTCAAATTTCTTGTATGTGGAACTAGAGTGATTATATTTTAATATTATACTCAGAATTAGTCAGCTTAATTAAATATTTTTCTAATATTGGGTACATTATTCTCATTTCATTTTTAAAGTATATTTCCCACTCAGTGGCCTTTGTCAAAAGCAAATAACTGTAAGTCTCATATAACGCCCACTAATGTATTTACATAATTTGTATCTAAAAGCTCAAAAATATATTTTTATACGATAGAATAGTGGCCCTTTAGGAGTCATTTTAACTATAGAAGCAATACTTAAATAAGACATCCTGAATAAATTGAGAATTAGTGATTAAGGGCAAATTGAAATTACTCTTTTCATAAATAATGAATTAAAATATCATAGCAACAACAATGAAAATTCCTATATTTCAGATCATTAAAGGGTGAAATTGAAAAGTGAATAGTAAGTTTCAAGGTTAATAAGAAAAACCAAGTCTTGGGGCGCCTGGGTGCATCAGTGGTTAAAGCCTCTGCCTTCGGCTCAGGTCATGATCCCAGGGTCCTGGGATGGAGCCCCGCATCAGGTTATCTGCTTAGCAGGAAGCCTGCTTCCCCCTCTTCCTCTCTCTGCCTGCCTCTCTGCCTACTTGTGATCTCTGTCTGTCAAATAAATAAATAAAATCTTTAAAAGCAGGGAGTCTGCTTCCCTCCCTCTCTCTGCCTGCCTCTCTGCCTGCTTGTGATCTGTCAAATAAATAAATAAAATCTTTAAAAGAAAAAAAAAAGAAAAACCAAGTCTTAAATATTGGTTGTCTCTCTTGCGACAACTGTGAGTTCCAGGACTGAAATCAAGGCCCAGAATTATAGGTCCCTGTGCTAGGAAAAATAGCCTGGATCTAAATTTTCCTACTTGGAACTTTGCTGTGCTTAAGCAAAGTAAAATGTGAAATGAAGACAATTAGCAAGATAATTCAATTAAAAGCAAACTGGTACACATAGCCATGTTGAAATAGTCACAAAATTTAGGAATGAAGGTTTTGTCTTGTGTTTAAAAGGAGCATGTTTGGGGCGCCTGGGTGGCTCAGTGTGTTAAAGCCTCTGCCTTCGGCTCAGGTCATGATCCCCGGGGTCCTGGGATCGAGCCCCACATCCATCGGGCTCTATGCTGAGCAGGGAGTCTGTTTCCCCCTCTCTCTGTCTCTACCTGCCTCTCTGCCTATTTGTGATCTCTGTCTGTCAAATAAATAAATAAAATCTTTTAAAAAAAAAGGAGCATGTTTGCATTTAATAAAATAAGACAAACCATCCGGAAAGGAATGGATGTATGAAACAAGTGAAAGGGCTAAATTAATTAAAAGAGGTTCAGATTTACTTTACAAATCTTACTTAAATTACTGTTTCAGAATGTATTTTAGTCTTTTTTTAAAAATTTAATTTTATTTTTTCAGTGTTCCAAGATTCATTGTTTATGCACCAGACCCAGTGAGTGCACCATGCAATATGTGCCCTCCTTAATAGCCACCACCAGACTCACCCATTCCCCCACTCCCTCCCATCCAAAACCCTCAGTTTGTTTCTCAGAGTCCACAGTCTCTCATGGTTTGTCTCCCCTTCCGATTATTTTAGTCTTTTAAAGGTAATTTTCCAGATACAGTGGTCCAAGTTGAATGATTAAACACCAGAGCGCTTGTCTTGCCCTATCCTACCAACCTTTCTGATATTTTCTCTATAAAAGTCTTGTGTCTGTATTCCTTCTCTCTAGAACCCATGCATGTATGTATATGAATGTAGTTTTCACAAATTTAAATGAAAAGTGAGGCATTGTGTGTACCGAATTATTTGTTTGCCCAGTGTATTGCAGATCTCTCCAAACAAGTAGGAAAAAAAACCCCAAATAATCAAATCTGATATAATCTGAGACTTCAGAGAAACAGGCACTAACACATATTGCTGATGAGATGCAACAATTCAGGTGGGTTTCAAAGATATTTGTGCTTTCTCAGTTTCTCTCTCTCTCAAATGAATAAATACATTTTTAAACTATGCTGAGTGAAAGAAGCCAACCTCAAAAGGATATGTATTATACAGTTCCATTTTTTATGATATTCTTTAAAAAGTAAGAGTGAGGAGTGAGGGAGTACAGAGCAATGGCTATGAGGGGTTATGTCATGCGGCATACATTCTTTCTCAAAAAAGAAGAAAATCTTGTCATTTACCACAACATAAGTGGACCTCGAAGACATCATGCCAAGTAAAATAATACCTCACAGAACGACAAATATTGCATGATTTCACTGATATAAGGTACCTAAAATATCAGCTCATTAAAGGAGAAAGTAGAGCCATGGTTGCCAGGGTTGGAGGTTTGTGGAAATGGAAGGTTGCAGTTCAATAGGAACAGTTTCAGTCATATAACCTTAAAAAAAAAAATCTGCTGTGTAACTTGGTGCTTATGGTTAGCAATACTTTGCTCTTTACTTAAAAGTTTGTTCAAGAGATAGATCTTGTAGTATGTACTTTTATCACAATTTTACAAATTTGCATCAATTTGTACTCAGCAGATAACAGGTTATTTGTTGGTCTTGTTATTGGAAAAAATAATCGAAAGATGAGTGATGAAATCTAGGGAAGTGGATTTTGAATAATCATCTCAAAATGGACAATAAAAAAATAATTAGAAGGAAATGAATTACACGAAATACCATAACCATGCTAAGCAGAAATCGGTCTTTCTGTGATGTTTGCAAATCTTTGATATTCAAAATTCTTCATTATTTCATTCCAGTATGGCTATTCCAGTATGGTATTCACAATTCACAATGGCTGTGAGGGGCTAAAGGAGAGAGAATTGAGTACACAGGGGTAGCAATGGTCAGTTCTTGGGGATAATATAACTCATCTGATTCTGAATTTGGAGGTGGGTCCCCAAATTTATGCTTTTGTTAAACTGATAGAACTTTACACCTAAAACCATATACATATACACATATATTCTTATATTGTGCATTTAATCATATATTCATATGTTCTTTATATATACACTGAAAAAATAAGAAGCTATACTAGAAACCAATTAGAGAGATAGGCCCTGGTGGATGGGAATAATTCAGATCAAGACAATGAAATGAAATGTCTTAGTTTCTTTCTTATAATATTGTTTTGATTTGAGCCATGTTATTGAATTATGTATTTTAAAAATGCAATTAAATTACAAAAAAAAAGTCAGACCCTTGGCTTGTTGCTTCCACTTATTCCCTCCAGTGGAAACAAATTATTTGTTTAATAGTTTCTAATTAGGTAGGTGCAATAAAAGGTAAGTATACACAAATTCCACTGGATTCATTTTTTTTTAATTTGAGTAAAGCTGACACACAATGATACATGAGTTTCAGGTGTACAACATAGTGATTCAAAATCCTTGTATGTTAAACTATGCTCACCAGAAGTGTAACTACCATCAGTCACCATACAATGTTATTATACCATTGACTATATTTCCTATGTTGTCCTTTTTATTCCCATGACTTATTTTTCCATAACTGGTAACCTGCATCTCCCACTCACCTTCACTCATTTTGCCCATCCCCCTCCCCTCTAGCAACTTTCCGCTTTTTCTCTGTATTTATGGATCTCTTTCTGGTTTTTATTTGTTCATTTGTTTTGTTTTTTCACATTCCACATATAAGTGAAATCATATAATATTCATTTTTCTCTGTTTTACTTATTTTACTTAGCAGGATACTCTCTAGGTCCATCTATGTTGCTGCAAATAGCAAGATCATATTCTTTCTATGACAGAAAGATATTCCAGTGTATCTACCACAACTTCTTTGTCCATTCGTCTATCAGTAATCTTAGATTACTTCCACATTTTGGCTATTGTAAATAATGCTGAATACATTTAGGGATGTGTGTATCTTTTCAAATTAGTGTTTTTCTTATCTTTGGGTAAACCCCTGGATTTCATTTCTTGAACAATATTTTTCTTTTTACCCTATGTAGAGCGGCAGGTAGAGCCCCATGCTCAGTAGACATTCATGAATCATTTTTCTAGAAACAATTCCTCTTATGACTGAGAGCTGCTTTGAAATAAAGCTGGAAAAAGCAAGAAGGGAATTTTTTTATTTGTTAAGACACTAACGCCCGCAACCATATGTTTTGGCTTATTTTCTAAACAAGCTTTTATTTACTATTTTGTAAAATCATCTGTGTTTTGTACTATGTAATGTTAACAGGTTACAGAATGAAATAATAGCGGTTAAGCTGCTTTATCTAGACAATGGGGAATAGATTATTTTTCTACTCACTTGACCTCGTTGATTATTTTTAGTCTTGCCTGAGCTGTCCAAACATGAAACTTATTTAAAGAGAACCTATTAATATCCATGGATAATCATCTTTTGGTATCTTCTCTGAAAATTAGATAAGATAATCTCAAAACCACTAAGGGCTTAAGTTTCCCCGTATACTTTTATAATAGGCATTACATTAGCTCCTTTAATTTTTAAGATATATAACTTTTAATTGATTGATTTTTTTAGCCAAGGTATTGTTTGAAGGAAGCTATTGATTTCCATTGCCAGTCATCTATCTATCTCTAACTATCTATATCTATATATATATACATATATGTATATACATGCACACACACACACACACACACACACATATCTGTCCCAACTCCTTCTGGAGGAGGGACAATTTTATTCACCATTTTGAAGATAGACTCCCTAACCTTTCAAATATCAGGGAAGGAACAAAGGGCATCAGGGACTTGAACTGGAATTTCCACTTTCAAGGACATATAAAGAACTAATTTAGTCAAGAACGTCAGTAAATTTAGTCCACAAAGCCAATTGCTTGTTTACTGCAGCTACATTATTATTTTAAGTTTTGGTCTTCAAGCTTTCCAAAATCTTCTGGGAAAAAAAAATCAGTTTGGGGATTTCTGTGCATGGTTTTTCTCTTGCTTAGTAAAGATTTGTAAAAATCAATACAACTGATGTTCCCATAGAGGGAAAAAAACAAAAACAAATCATAACACAATAGTGTGTATCTGGTTTCCAGAGTCCAAATAAGCTACCATTTTAAAACACAATATAGAATGATTTTAAAACATGATATGTTAATTTATCATTAACCATTTTAGACAAACTGTTCCCACAATATTTTTCATGAATGGGAACAGGGAGCTGGGGAATTTTTGTCATGATTTTGCACTCTGTACATGGTCCTAATTAAGAACAATTCCTTTAGTGTATTATATTGACAAGTCAGAGTAGGCAAGGAAGACATGGAAGAATGATAGGCAAGCAATTCATCAGTATTTTATCACACCAAATTTTGACTCTTTTAGAGCCCAAGCTGTCTCCCTCCGTAGGTAGAAAGATAGTATTCTGGTAGATTGTATATGAGGTCTTATTACAAAGGTGTCAGTTTTAGTTTGAAACAGAAATATATTTTTATTCATACATTAGTCCTTATAGTGATCAATGATTGTGTATCTAGTATACTAGAATTTGTTTTTGATGAGTAGAAAAGCAATTATTTATAAAACTCAAAATAGAGGCAAAGTTGTGAAAGAAAAGAAAAGAATTATAGGTTTTTTACAGGGAAGGTAATTTTAATATAGACGAGATTGGTCCAAGTTCTGCCATTTGGATTGATAGATTATCTGGGAGAACTATCATTTCAATAATCTCAATGGCAGTATAGCACTGGATACTTGGTACAGTATTATAAATTAAATTTACTGCAAATGTTATTGCAGAGAATATGGAAAGAGATCTATTATTTGTGTTTGTGAAAGTTTAGATAGGAAAAAATTTAAGATTCTTTGACAAATCATAACAGAAATGATCTATATGATATGGCTATATTGCCAGTTGTCAAAAAATTCACTTTAGCCATTACTTCTTCATCAGTATCCTTGAATTATAGTGACATGATTCCTCTTGTGAGAGAAAATATTATATTAATCAACTTGAATGTTACCCTTGTAAGGTGGTACTTTGCAGTGTTTGACAAGGTTAGATGCAGTTAACTTTTTAGAGAAATGTATTAGCTTCTCTTTATTTTGTCTAATACTGAGTGAGAACTTGTAGTTTGTACAATATAAGGTTGTTGGTAATCCCTGCATACTGATAATGAAACTGTAATTATAGCAAATGGAATTTATTGTATTCGTGCTGCCATGCACACATATATATTTACTAACTTATCAAATACTCTTTTATTCATAGCTCAAAAACCATATGCAATATAGCTATAATGTAATTTCTTATCCACCTATCATCTAGCTAGCTATCATCTCTCATCTTTCATCTATCTATCATCTATCCATCCACCTATCAATCATCCATCCATATTTTTGCTTACCTGGCTAACATAATGCAAAATAAAATTAAAATCAGTATATATATCTTGGGTATATTTTTTATCATCAGAACATTCATCCTGCATCATAATTGTCACATCGTATCTATCTTATCTGCTGGGTTTGTAAGCCTCATAAGAGGTAAGAACCCTGGGCATTCAACACGCTGTCTGAAACATAATGGAATAAATCAAAGATTTATTCATAAATAAATCAAAGATTTACTTCACCTTCCTCTTCCCCTCCCATTGGACACATTCATATACAACACCCACAAACCATCTTTGGTACTAGGCAATGAAGCAACAAGAGAAACAACCACACCATAGTAAGTGAAATCATTTATTGAGCACTTATGACATGCCTGGCTCTGTTCCAAGAATTCTAACCTTCCTTAACAATCCTATCAGTAGATACTATTATTGTGTTTGTGTTAAAAGTGAGGAAACTGAGACACAGAAACTAATATATGCATCCTAGATCACAGCCAGAAAGAAGAGCCACGATTCAACTGTATGCTTTGAAGGGATACAGGAGGAAAGAAAGCTGAAATTCAACTCTTCACATCTTAGTTTTCTAAGTATATGAAAGCATATGGATGTCAGACCATATCATCCTTAGGACCCCTTCCATATTGATGCTTCTAGGAAACTGTAGAGTACACACATCATAAAGGTTACAAAATAGCTTTCTAGTTGCTAATATATCTGGCATTTTAAGATGTTGCATACTTAAGAAATCCCACAGCAGACTCCAGAACAGAATCCATTAGATAACCAGAGCAGCTATCACACTGGAAGGTTATCTCAACCAAGTTCCCCTGGTATCATTGTGATATTTTCCCAGATGACTTGTAGACTTAGAAGAATGAGTCCATAAAATAGCGGGTTTTATATAAGTTCTTGATGATGCAATTATGATATAAGCACTACATCGGAGAATTCTATATGTACATGGTGCTACTCAAGGGGAAAAACTCATTTCTCAGATAACAAACACCACATTTCTCTACCACATTGTTGACTGTGAAATCTGCCATAGTGCTCTGTGCCTTGCTGCGTATTTTCGCTCTAAAATCTAAAAAATTCTAATTTTTTTAGAATTTTAAATGAACACATTCAAGGAAAATAATAATGATTAGACATCCTTTTATATAGTGTGTCCCCAAACTCCTATCCGTACAGACACACCCCCACACACCACCACCACCAGATTGTGAGACAAACTAAGATAAAAGAGGGATAGATTTAGAGGAAGGTAGGAAACCAGGAGAGGTTTCACAGCTAAAGTGAAAATTAGTGGAAACCAGGGAACAGAGAACCAAATCCACTGTTAGGAAAGTTCCCGGTATCTTATCTGCAATACTTGGGAAAGGTGATTTTAGAATTTAGAATTTTTTAGATTTTAGAGAGAAAATCTGCAGCAAGGCACAGAGCACTATGGCAGACTCTGGCCAGCACCTTCTGATTAAACACGTCAATATTCTTACAGTAAATGAATATTTATGCAAATGAGGCCAAGATAAGCAGGGTAAAATCAAAGTTTTGCTCTTAAATGAGTTGTCTCCTAACTTATTAAACTTTTTAGGTTTTCAAGGCCTGCTTTATTTTTGAAGCACAGTCTTGTACAATTTGCCTTTGATAACCTGCTTTAATTCTATCAATCATGAATCAATGTGGGCCTTTTAACTTTATAATTTTCACATGTACACTTTCTTCAGATCAACCTTTAAAAGTTACTACAGTCACTGAGAATTACTTCTTTTTAGTCCTTTTAATCCTTCTATCATGAATTATTCCCCTTCTCATTTTCTGGGCTCTACTAAATGAATTCATACATTGTTCCCATCTTTGAGAACTTTATAGACTTCCATTCTGTTTCCAACTAACCGTAATCTTTTCAGGAAGAAAGACTCTCCTAACCAACATAGAATTAGAGACTCAGCTATCCCAAATGTAACAGGTGACATTTGGAAGAGGCAATTATATTATTCAAAGCCCTAATAATAGTGGAATCATAGAAAGGAAATTATAGATCAAAACCTTTTTTAAAAATTGGAGTTTTATATTCTTTTTTATTCAGTTGTTTTACCTGCAGCACATCATTTAATTGTGCTTTTGACATTTCTTAAATGCTTTTGGGAAATAGTTACTAAACAAATTGTCTAATTTTCTAAATTTTAATTTAAATTTGAATTTAATGTCTGTGGGTGTGTGTGTATTCTTACCTAATAGTGTGGAAAAATATGCACATGCATAGAGTGATAAATATAATCATTTCTGGAGCTTATAGTTTGTATACGAAATAAAATGTCTCATTTCTTTTAATAAGAAATTTTAGGGACCTGCGTGCTTTTTGTTGTTTACCTAAAAATGTAAAAATGTTGGTCATTCCTACCCTGCACACATAACATAGCTGTTGTCTACCTAAATTCCTCAGCCATATATCTTTCATTCAGTGCCCAAACTAAACACATGAATAGTAAGGCTTTAGACTTCATGACACTTATAACAACTACCATTTTGAAAGTTCAATTATATTATAAATATAATCCCACATTATATTATATATATATATCTCCCATATAAATTAAGACAAAATTGTAAATGGTATGCTCTTTCATTGTATAAATGTATAGAGATATAACTAGATCATTATTTCTTAACTCCAACTTTAATACAGATTTTCGAGCATCCAACTTCTCAAAACATGTAAAATCTCTAAAAGCATTTTTTGTAAATGCATTTCAGTTACAAAAATATTTATGTTCTAATGAGTATCATATGGAGATGGTATGTCATAAATTAGATATATAAAGATAAAGAGGTATCAAAGCTCCCTAAATATTGAAAATAACTAGTTTGAATATGACTCCAACTCATAAATTGGATAGAAAGAAAAAAGATGTTTAATAAAATATCAAATAAATTTTCTATGTGGCTCTTCCAACATGGATACTAAACACAACTAATAAGCAATAATAGAATTTGATTTAGAAAAGAAACAAAGAGCCATGGTCCATTTGGAGCAGAAAATTATGAAGACAACTAAGAAGATTTTGGTTTTCTATTGAGAATTAAGTTATTTAGAAATAAAAATAGCATTTGGCACTTCAAAGACGTGTACTACTTTTTATGTTACTTTTCCACAGCTCTTAACTTGGAATATTGCCTGTAAATTGGGTAGAGCAGGGTTATTTTTCCTTTTTCAATTTAAGAAAAAGAAGTACAGAAAATGCCATTGATTATTAAACTAAATGAGTGAATGAAGATAATGGTTACTAGTTCTTTCTTTTTCTTTTCTTCTCTCTCTCTCTCTTTTTATTTCTGTGTCTTTACTCTTCTATTACTCTTCTGTTCTTGACTGCATTTTGTCAAATATTAACATAGCTATTCTAATTACTTTGTTTTGTTTTTAAAGACTATTTTTTTTAGAGCAGTTTTACATTTATAGCAAAATTGAGCAGAAAGTACTGAGATTTCCCTGCCTCCACATATGCATATATTCTCCTATTTTCAACACTGCCTCATCACCCACCTCTGGTGGGATATTTGTTACAATGGATGAACTGATGCTGACAATTATCAATTACCCACAATCCACTGTTTACCTTAAGGCTCACTCTTGGTTTTGTACATTTTCTGTATTTGGACTTATGCATAATGCCATGTATCCATATTATAGTATCACGCAAATGAATTTCACTGCTCTAAAATTCCTCTGTGCTATATACTTCCCTCAGTGGCTTTTCATGTCAAAGGTCTTGCCCTCAACTAACAAGAAAGTTTTGTAAGGTACTCATGTAAGCAGAAGAACGTTATACAGTTCTAAAATTTGACTTTGAATTAAAGAAGTATTGGTTCTGAAAATTTTGAAAAATAAATGTCTGGCTATATTATAGAAACCTCTACCATGTGGTAATGAAGAAGGCATCTGAATAAAAGAGTAATCTGCAAAGTAAAGCTAAGAGTAAAGGCTTCAGGGACACTGGCTTTAAGTTACTAAGTTAGGAATGGAGTATTTGCTTACATTATTGGCCAGTGAATAAGCAGTATAGAGTTAAATCAATAATACTGTATCCTAGAATCTGGCTACATCTCTATCATGCATATTCCCCTAGTTTGTGTGTGAACTTAAAAGGAGTAAATTTTGTCTTTGTTTCTTGGTCCTTTGATTCCGCACAGTGGTAAATCCCCTTTGTTGTTGCCATGCCTTAATTTAAATGTATAGCTGTTCTCTTTCTGTTTTCACTGCAGGCTCAAATATCAAATATCTCTCAAATGCCAATCTTGTTAAAAATCATGGGAAGCTGTCTCTTCTCCTATGTAGTCCCCAAAGTGGTATCTTTTCAGCATATTAAAAGAATTATCTATTTATTCATTCTTCAAATATTTATCAGTCACCTTCTCTGTGTTTGGCATAGTTCTAATGAGTTAGAATGAACTGGTGAGCAAGAGACTCTTGCTCCCACCCTAGCACTTTTACCTCCCTCAGTCCTCCTTTATAGCAAGATTCTAAGTAGACTCATTTCCTTACACAGACCCTATTGTCCCCTATCCTATTTCCTTTGCATGCAAGTCTCACTTCCTGTAATGGCTTTGTCCTGCCTTTCTGACCCAGTCCCCACACCTGTCATCTGTCCTGGGCTTCTTTCAGATCTCAGCTCAAACATCACTTTCTGAGGGAAATCTTTTCACATCTTCAAATCTCCCAGTTTTATGCACTACTTTTTTTTTTTTTGGAAACTTATTCCAGGAGTAAATTTATCTTTATTTGTGTAATGATTTGATTAACAACTATCTCCCTCGTCAGACTGTAAGCCCCACAATGGCAGGGGCAGTTTCTTTTTTGTTCACTTTCACGTTCCCAGCACTTACCACTGTGCCTGGTACAAATCAAGGCTGCAAATAATACATGCTTAGAGTCAAAAGAACTGATGGTTAAAGCAGAATAATGGAACACTTCCAAAACCAAAAATGAATATATATGGGACTTTAAAAAGTTAATCTTAAAATTTTACCTTTGGTAAATTTTATTATGAAGACCACTCTTGACAAGGATATTTTTAAGATTTTTTTTTGTGTTTTAACAAAATTTTGTTAAGAAATCAGAGAGATATCTTAAATAACTTTCTTGAATTTCTTATTAATATTGTGAATTAAGGTCATCACCCTCTATTAGAATTTACTCTATTTCAGTCTACAAGCTAATATCGTAATTGACTTTGCCACTTTGTAGTTGAACACTTCTAGAATATTCCAGGACAGTACCAAGTTGTTGATACATATTTTTTAAAAGACTGCATAATTTAATATATAGCTTAACTATTCTTCAGTGTTATGTCATTAAAAATTTCATATATCTAAAAGTCTATAATTTTTCAAAATTCCACCGATAAGTTTATTAATCCCAATTTTGGTTCAGAAAATGTGTTTATTGGGGGAACCCAGGAAACAACATTGCAAGTTTTAAATTTGTCCTGCAGAAGAGAAGTTTAAGGCAATGCTTGCATATAGCTATTACAGGAGGAGATCCACAGGTTTAAATGTTTCGGGGAAGTGATGGAGAATGAAACAGAAAAGGCCAGGGTGCTTATCAACAAGTTGCAGGTAACCTTTCAAAGAGCAGTTCTCATGTAGATACAGGGATAGAAGCCAGATTGCATTGGTATTAAGAGAGATGGCTATTGAGAAAGTTCAGTCTCTAAGTATAAATTTCAAGGTTTAAGAGTTTGGGAAGCAAGAGTAAGTCGAGGATTTGAAGAACTAGAGTCAAGTAGTTTTATTTGAAATGGAATTGAAATAAAAAAAAAAAACTTTCAAAGGAAAGGAACGTAATTGTCAGTGTAAGGTTCTTAACAAGAAAGTGAGGTATAAGGTCTGAGTACAGGGGAGGGTGTAATTCTCAAGACTTGGGAGAAAGATAAACTGGCAAATATGAAACCATTTGCTGTGGTGAGGGCAGAACTCCATGATACTTAACTGCCTTATCCTTTACAAATCCCTAGTGTGGTTTTACTATCATTCTGAAGTCCTTACAGTCTCCGTTTGCTAATGGAGCTTTCCACAAATCTTCACGAATATTGAACAGAATTAACCAAGGTTCAAAAATCACTTGAGGCCATTTCTAACCCTACTGCATTTGATATGCCCTTTCTCAGCAATCTATCCCATTACATCTGTTTATATATTGTTTTAGAGATCATCAGCCACGAACATGTTCCTGTTTTCACCTCCTGGTACCTAATTTCCTCCTTTCTTCCCAAAATAACAGAAGAATGTATTCTTCCAATGGATAGTCTCTCCACCAGTGCTTTGAATTCAATACCTGTTTTTCTTGTCCATTTTTCCTTTTCTATATACTTTCAGTTTCTCATTGACTTCTTCCTTGCTGTCCACAAACATTAAAGTCTCTCCAGTCTTCTCACTTGTGCGTGCCTGTTGGGGTGAAGTGTGCATACACAAAACACACAAAACACAGACTCCTGTAATCTCACCCAGTTGTGCTCTTTCCCTTTAGGCCAATTTCCATGAAAAGTTTTACATTCACTGATTCTACTTCCTCAAGTTTACTTACTTCTAAGTCAATAATCTGGATACCACTCTCCCTATATATCAACCAGAAATGCTTTTTTTAAAAAATTTAAACTATTTTTTTTAAATGAACATATAATGTATTATTAGCCCCAGGGGTACAGGTCTGTGAATCAGGCTTACACACTTGACAGCACTCACCATAGCACATACCTACCCCAATGTCCGTAACCCAACCACCCTCTCCCTACATCCCTCCCCCCAGCAACCCTCTGTTTTGTGAGATTAAGAGTCTCTTATGGTTTGTCTCCCTCCTGATCCCATCTTATTTCATTTATTCTTTTCCTACCCACCAACCCCCCCACGTTGCCTCTCAACTTCCTCATATCAGGGAGATCATATGATAATTGTCTTTCTCTGACTGACTTAAGAAATGCTTTTTATAAAAGAAATTTGGTATCTTCTTATTTGTCCAAATTATTGTTGAAGACATTCTGATACTTGTTTTCATTGATCTCAAAGCAACATCTGACTCTAGCTTCTGCCATGACAACAATTTTAAGGCTGTCCCTTCTCTAGCCCTCCTTCTCAGTGTTGAGCACTGTGCTCTCAACACTTCTCAGTCTGCATACTATACCTAAATTTTGTTATTTATACCAAAGATTACAATTATTGACTCTCTGCAGAAGACCCCATGGTTACAGTCCCAACTTAATCCTTCTATTGAATGATAGGCACATTCTTCACAATATTCCACAAGTTCTTTGAATGCAAAACTGAAAACTAGAATCAGCTTCTCACTCTTATCTTCCCAAGGCAGTCCTCTTTCAGTGTTCTCTGAGTAAATTCTCTTCCTTGGATTCAAGCCAAAATCTTCACTCCCATTTTTATTGCTTTTTTTTCTCATGCTCCTCCCACCCACATGTTATTAGTTATGCAATCCATATATCTGAGACTTACAAGTCTTACTCATAATTGACTTCCCCTATGGTATAATTTGTCCTTTATTAATTGCACTGTTTTTGTTTGTTTGTTTGTTTAGATTTTATTTATTTATTTATTTGATGGAGAGAGACACAGTGAGAGAGGGAACACAAGCAAGGCAAGTGAGAGAGGGAGAAGCAGGCTTCATGCTGAGCTGGCTCCATCCCAGAACCCTGGGTCATGACCTGAGCCGAAGGCAGACAATTAACAACTAAGCCACGCAGGCACCCCAACTGCACTGTTTTCAGTTCAGACCTTCCTCATGTTTTACATAGAATGTTTTATTCCTGGATAATCTTTTCTCATAGGTATGGCTACTCCAAAGTACTCTGCTAGTGAAATTTTTCCAATACAACATTGTGATCAGATAATTTGCTGTTTATCAGTTTTTAAGGGCTGTACTAGAGCTTATTTATCCCATGTCCTGTTGATAAATATTTTCTTCCCATACAATGGACCACTGTATCAGTATTAGATACAATGTTACAGAGCTATATGAACTGAGGTGAAAATAGGCTCATGATATGTTAACAACAAAAAGAGACCACAAAATAGTACAGGAGCATGAATCTATTTTTAAGCGCATATTCACATATATATGTTACATAAACTGGAATATGTAAATTTATATATATATTATTTACATACATGATATATAAACTGGAATATATATATACATATGTATATACATAAATATATATAATCTAATTCATTAATTCTCCATCTATCTGCTCATCTAAAAAGGATGTGGCTATCTCTTTGTCTTTCTGACATGCACATTTTCACCCAAACCGGAAATCACAAAGAGATGCAAAGATCTTTCTTTCCTACAGATCAACATCAAATTGCTCACTAGGTCCAATTGATTCAGAATTCCAAGTATTTTTACAGTCAATCCCTTTGTTCTATTATAATTTCTAACTTTAGCTTGATTATGAAGCTTTCCTTGCCCTCTGTCCAAACATAGTCATGTGTTTTCTGATTTGTTCTCATAAATTCATATTTCTTTGTCATATTGCCTGTCATAGTCTCTTGGCTTTTCTAGGTTTGTTTTTTGTTTCTCCTTTACTAGATGCAAGGAAGTTGACACCACTGGCTGTATCTGATATGAGACTGAATTCAGCATGGTACCTAGTACATGGAAAGCATTTAATCATCATTTGTAGACTCTATTAATAAAACACACAGTACTGGGCACATGGTATCACTTATAGTAATTACATTGACTGGATGTTTGACAAACGCTGTTTCAGTAAATTCATGATGTGTAATAATTGTGGTGCATATAAAGCTAAAGCTGTGCTTATTTAAAGTCTCTTAGCAGGAAAAAAAGGGAAACGTTTGGTATTGTTTCTTTATATGGGGGTTAGTTGGAGCAGTAAGAAAGTGATTTGGATGAGAAGAAATGTGGCTGCATTTGCTGAGGAAGAAGGTAGAGCACAAAATTTCAAGTATCAGAGTCACCCAGTGTAAATGATGTCAGAGATGGCATAGCTGGAGAGATGGAAAACAATATATTACTAACTCTTAGGAGGGTAATGGTAGATGTAGATGAATCCGTATTTTTACCCTATGGACATAGTCCTTCTCTGTCTCTCTTACTGGCTTCAGCCAATTTGTGTCTCTAGTTTCCAAGTTAATATAAATTCTCCCTATTTAGTACTTCAAACAAATAAAGTTTCCATTTTTAGGTTGGGTTCTGTAATGAAAAATACCTGCTCATTGCAAAAAACAGATCAAATAAATTGCCCACAAAAGTAAACCAAGGACATTGTCAGTAGAATGGATACATAGATTGAAATAAATAAGGGAAGAAGGCATAGAGTTTTGCCCTGTGTTGATGGAGACCAGAAAGTGCAGAGAAGATCAGAGTGATACTCAGAGAGTGGAGTGTTCAGGGGGCTCTAGGACAGGAAACTTCATTCATGCATAGAGTTTCTATTCTGTACCACATTAGGATTAGCCTTGGGAGGCTAGCAGTAAATCAGAGAGGTAGATTTGCTACCCTTTGTGAGTCTACAGAAATATTGAACTAAAATGTGTGTATTAGAAAGTAGAGTGATCATTTAGAAGTTTACAAGCTCCATAAGTAGAAACCAAAATTTGCCTACCCAATTTTTAATAATATAGACAAAATTAAAACCATAAATGTGTCTAACCCTTGTGGATTAGGTAATGATATTATACAAATTATGTTATTGATATATAATAAAAGAAAAAATCACAATAAATTTAGGGGGAATTTCAGATTAGAAAACAAGGTATGTAGTATAGTTAAATTTTAGTAACATAAAATCTATGCATAAAATATACGTATATGCTATCTACATACAACGTATATGTCTAAAATGAATTAGAATAAATAATAAATAATAATAAGCCATGTATTTTATGGTATGTGTGCTATAAATAATACTTACATATGATTATATTTGGGAAGAAGTGTGGAAAAGCACACCTCAAAATGTCGTAGGAGATGCTGTTTTTGATGTTCCCCTTATGGCTTATCTGGAATTCCATTCTTTAAGAATGAACACATCTTTGTTATACAATAAATTCATCACAAAAATAAATATGCAGATGACCAAAAAGTTTCTGTCAGATATTAAGTGTAATGCTGTACTTATGGAAATGGTCTTGCCTTTAGAAAAGTTAGAAACTTCAGTAATCAATCATAATAGTAATCCACAGTATTTATCCATGACATTGCCAAAGATGGTTTTTTAAATAGAGTTTGGTGAAAAGAGGAATTCATTGGCTCTCATTTAATTTAAGTCTAAACACCTACTTCTTCCTTATTCACAAAGCACTTAATTTTTCAACTTTTCCTAGAATAACACATGGAAAGTAAAAATTGCAGTGATATATCCAAAATTTGTTTGAAAGGCTACTATATGGAAGACATGAAGAAATTCCAAAAGGACTTTGAGTTACTGAGAAGGAACTGACTATATAAGTTCAAAGTGTTTCTTCTTATATTAGGTAGATTTAAAGGAGGAAAATATGGGTTTGGCATGCTCTCTTGAACAATTGTTCAAATGTCTTGGGTTTGGCAAAGTTAAAACTGCATTTTCCCATTCCCTTTTTTCTCGTAATTTACAAAACCATGTACACTTCAAGGGAAATTTAATCCATATGTTCTGATTCATTTGCACTTAACTTGTCATAATGTTGTTCGTGAAAGTTATCTGATGTCCAAGAACGTTTGTGAGATTATTTTTAATAAGTCCCCTTCTCCCCCTGTTTTAAGGAGCTGCATTTTGGCATTTAGGTAGCCAAATGGGAACCACAAAAGTTTGAAACTTGAAATCTCTGAATTTCAAATGAATTCATACTTGGCCGGCATTTTCTCTCCAATTTATTTGTGTGTTGTAACAGGGAAGCTAATGGCATTAAGCTGAAGACCAAGTGGCAAGACTACAGATTTTGTTGTTTTTAAAACCAGTTCTTATGAATACTTTTTAAAGTGCTTTGTATTTAATAAATACGTTCTCCCAAATAACAAGTGTGACATCTCCACAGAGAAAATATTATATTTCTACAAAGACAAATTAAAGAGCAGATGCTAGGTTTATGAGAACTTTTGTCACACTCATTCGTTAGAGCTGAAAGGCAGCCACCAGTAATGAGTCTAACACAAAGGGAGAGCGAACCAAGACTCAAGGAATAGCACCTTCTAAAAGTCATAATTGCTTATCCTGCACAAGATTAGTTCTTGTGTCTCTTGGATAAAGATAAAACCATGAGGCAAGGAGAATCTTAAAATATTTGATATCAAATTGTAATGGGCATTTGGGCACACTTATCAGATCATTTCAGATTTTTTTAATTAAATAAACTGTTAATAGTTATATATTATCAGTGCTCCGAAGTACTCTTCCAGCAACATAATACAGACTTGTGCATTGTGGTCAAACAATCCCCAGCACCCCAGGTATTTCAAGGACACATTAGGAGTGGTAATGTGAAAAACAGAACGTACTGCACACTGTTTAGGAGATTGGGATTCCATTAAAAACTCCCCAGGAACAGTGAACTAAGTCCT
The DNA here is from genome assembly GCA_003697995.1 of Taxidea taxus jeffersonii. Taxonomy (NCBI): domain Eukaryota; kingdom Metazoa; phylum Chordata; class Mammalia; order Carnivora; family Mustelidae; genus Taxidea; species Taxidea taxus. The sequence continues at coordinate 63,006 of ML106841.1, forward strand.
ATATAAGGCTAAGATTGTGAAAGCTTAAGTTTTAAACCAAACCTAAAATTTCAGCCCACATCTATTTAAATTGACGTTAGACCACCTATCCCCAGGGAGAATGGATGCCTATATTTGCTGTGCTATGAACTATTTTAGAGCAGAAACATTGTATATTCTCCAGTGAATGTTTATGTGCACATCTGGATATATGCAGAAAACTAATGTAATTAATGGACTATGTAACATAAATTATGGTATTTGAAATATCACTCTTTGATTATGGGTGAGTGAGTTTGTGGTTTCAAAATTAGAGTCCCAACAAGACACACATACGTTCACAAACACACATATCCCATTCCACAAACCACCAACTCCAGTAATAAGTAAGGAATTTAGGCCCTTGGACGAGCTTGAGGCTGTTGATTTATTTTATTTGGTCTGTTATACATATTTCTAAAGGGAGAAACTGATCATGTAACATTTGAGCATATTTTCAAAATATTACAGTAACTAGTAATTACAAGAAAGGTAACATTACTATATACTTCATCATTTATATAAACAAGTCAGTTTTATGGATGGGATAGTTTCTCATCTAGCAATTAATCTTTGAATAACTTTGCATGACCATTATTCATTCAACTAATCTATCTATTAACTATCTATCATCACCTAGTTATCATTTATCTATCTATCTATCATCTATTGTCTACTTATCTTTTTTTTTTTTTTGGACAACCAATATCGTGCCAAGAATATTATTAGAATTTAGAGCGGAAATGAGACAAGATTCATCCACAAACTAAGCAACGCCAGTCTTGAGATTATGCTGGTAACTCATTCTTTGAGTCATGTTTGGAGCATTGAATGCCTCGAAAAATTAAGACCTGGTTTTGTCCTGGAATCAAGAAAGAGGCTTCACAGAGGAAAGGTTTTTTGAGTGTGGTGATTTTATTTCATTTAATGGGTCATTGATTCCTTGATGAGAAAATGTTACCTTATTTTCTCATAGAGGACTGTATAGAGTTAGATTATCTGGTCCCTATATTTGCTGCACCCTTGGAATCTGGCTTATTTTTGGCTACATGTTACTAGAAAGAGATTGCCTTCAAGAAAATTTCATTCTCCTGACCTTGATGACTGGAAAAGAATCCAAAAGCAATGTCCAACTAAAGTATACTTCCTTTTTTTCTTCCAGATGTCCAAGATACAAAGATCTCTCCATTATCCAGCAGATTTCCTGAGTATCCTAACTGCACATGAAACAGGTTCTACCAAAACTGCTTCTGGCTAGCGTCTGTTCCTGGGGCATTAACATGCATGAGGGACCAGAAAGAAAAGGGTTATCCCCACACCTTAAACACATACATATTTAAATGTACCCATTCCTTATTAAATGTTTAAAAATAAATTTAAATTATCTACCATAAATTTAGTGATCTGCTAGAATTAAAGATAAAAAGATGAATCTCTTGGGGTGCCTGGTTGCGTCAGTGGGTTAGAGCCTCCTCCTTTGGCTCAGGTCGTGATCCCAGGGTCCTGGGATGGAGTCTCTCATCGGAGTCTCTTCTCAGCAGGGAACCTGCTTCCCCCTCTATCTGCCTGCCTCACTGCCTACTTGTGATCTCCGTCTGTCAAATAAATAAATAAAATCTTAACAAAAAAAGATGAATCTCTTATAAGTAAAGTTCCTGTCACCTAGCCCATTCATTATTATTACAGGTACCATTTAAACATTATTTTTGTAGTTTCATACCAGTAAATTCTGCTGAGAAAAAAATAGTTCCAGACTTCATTTTTTACCAAATGACATATTTTCCTACGTATCTCAAAATATTCCTTCTGAAGCCTGTTGACTCATGGGTAGATGCTTATGGGTAGATTTTCTGAATAATCCGAGCATTCCTTCTTACTCAAGGCTGAATTTTAGAGAGATTGGTGTAATGTATCATGCTGGTAGTGAGAACTAATGGTATCTTTTCACTTTCTATTACAGATACTGTACAACTGGGTTCATCAAGCTATTATTTTACATTGATGGAATTATTAGTCTAAAATGCATATGAAAAATCCTTCAATTAATCGCTGCCTCTCCAGCATCTCTACTTGCTTCACAAATAATTCTGTACGAATTTTCATGCTGCATTATTGTGAATCCTTTGTGCATCTTTTTCTAACCAGCTAGACTGTGAAGACGAGTGTCCTAGCTCTATTTTGCTACTGCTTATAGTAGGGTCCAACAAAAATGTGAATTCTCTAAATCATGTTAGAACTAGCACATTGGTATTTGTCCTGGCTTTCATCTGACACTGGCATTGACACTCTCTTGAACTCCTGCTCGTCACCCTTTCCTGAAAGTAAAAATGCACATTCAAAATTAGTGACATTCTAGAAGAAGGTCTATAGTTTCCACATTTTGTTTTAACAGTTTCAAATTTAAGTCCCTATTTGCTCAATGTTTGAAATCAATTTGAACATACTTGTAGTAAAAAAAAAATCAATAAATTCCATATACTTTACTTCTGGTCTTTGCACAGTGGGTGGGTGGTTTTCATACTCTGCTGTTATATGTTAGTGGATGGGCTAAAGATAGAATCTTTCTATTAACTTTGACTAGCCAGACTTATGGTAACTTAAGCTCACAGTTAAAAGGCATTTAAACTTTGTGCGTGGGTGTGTGTATATGTGTGCACATGCAAAGGAATTGTGCCCACTACACAACTGTATGTGTAATTCAAGTTCTATGATTTCAATATGAGTTACAGGAGTATGACACTATAAGAATATTTATGGCTAACAGCTTTTGGTGATTGTTTTCTGCCAAAATGTGTTTGCTTGTTCAAATTCCTTTCTAGTGAAGAATAGGGTTATAAATGTAAAGGCAAGGAAATGGAACTAGTGATAAAATAAAGTTAGAGAAAAAAGACTTAGAGAGAAATTGGCATGGTCTTTTTAAAAAACAGGATTGTGTGTTTATTTACTAATTAATTTTAAAGAAATGACAGTTTAGACAATAATTGGATCAAGTTGAATTTGTTTAAAAAGTTAACTGAAGACAACTACGAGCTTTTAAAAAAATATTTCTGCCTGCCTTATCAGATTTTACACTCATTATTTACCATAAAATATTTTTAAATCTAAGTCTGGCAAATTAGTTAAAGCTCTTGCTTCTGAGAGTGCCTACAAACATAGGAAATCAGAAAAAAATTAATGAAAGTAGATCCTTTAAAGATACAAGAAATAAAGCTAAAGGGTGCATGTAGAGAGAAGAGATCTAATTAAAACCCAAATGCCATTTAAATTTTCCATTTACTAATTGTTCATACCTAATTTTACTAAAAGTACAAATATCTGGAAAGGGTTATAGGATTCAATATATATACTAAAATTCAGGGTTGGTACTAGGTAGTTAGAGAAAGGCAGTGAAGCAAAATGCAAATGCTGGATCCCTGTATGCATTACTACCTCTCTGCATCTAGAACAGTGCCTGGTGCATAATAGCACCCAATAAAGAATTAATGATTGATAGGTTCCAAATAGTGTTAGGACTAGAGAGTGTTTGACCATAGCTACTGCAAGAGTACTGAAAATCAATATAACCTTGTATGTTTCTGTAAATAAAACTCTTTTTTAATTGCTTTAAAGCCAAGATAATTACAATAGATTGTATGCAACAATGTTTTGTTTCTTTTCTTTTATTGCTTCCATACTTTCCACTGGCTATACAAAAATACTCTATGAACAAAAAAGTTCATAGACACGCCAATGAGAATTCTTTAGAACAATGCTGTCCAATTGGAATTTCCATGTTAATGGAAATGTTCTAAAACTGTTTTGTCCAGTACAATATCCATCGGCTTCATGCGGCTACCACACTTGAAATGTGGCTAGTGCAACTAAGGAAGTGCATCGTGACTGATCTTCTGTGTGTGAGGCTATGCCATCAGTCCAGCTTAGGAAAAACACCTTAGGGAAATCTATTTTATTTTACTGATATACTTTTTTGAATCCAGCATGTTACCTTTCTCTTCTCTTTTAATTCTACCTTGGTAAATACAAAGAAGATTACTCATGCAAAATATTCATATATAATCTGATTATACCATATTTCAGGAAGGTAATGTTTTTCTCCTTTAACTACCCCTAATACCTCCCTTATTTATATCTTACAAAAGTACATTGTTTTAAATATGGAGGCAGATGTAGGGAATACAAAGAATCCTAACAGTCATGTTTACCATTACACATTTTATACTTTTTCAAATGGATTTGTTATTGAAGACATAGACACTCCTGATTTTTTTATTATTTAAAAAGCTGTTTTTCAAAAACAGCCATAATAAGTAATTATTTCAGTAATTTATAAATCAGGTTTTTCTTTCATTTTTAATGGAAGATTTGGCTTTAGAAAAGAGCCTTACAAAAAGTTTAAAAAATAAGAAAGGCATGCTTTATTTCTAATGTTCTATTAATCCTATTATGCCATATTTATCACTCTGTTCTTATGAGAAACTTTATGACAGCCATTGCTATAACCAATTGCATTTTTAGAGCAAAAGAAAACCATAACAAGGCAATAGGACTTGTTACAAACTGCCATTTTTCACTGGACAGACTTAATTGTTACTAGCCACAATAAACAGAATGCATTGTAAAACATTACTAGCCAACGTCTCCTAGCATTTCATTCACTGGATGGCAAGAATATCATCTTGGACAGAGAATCTTAAACACTTTTACATGTATAAGCACAATGCACTGCCAAGAACACTAGGGTATCTTTCTGTTTTTATTAGCCTGGCTTCTCTAACAAGTCCCCATAAATTCTCTGCCTTTCCAGGGCCACAAAGAACTGGGAAATAGATTACTTTCAGGGTTCGTGTATCTTTATGTAGGCTTTCACGGAGCAGCTGGACAATGATTCTTCAACGGGGCCCATAGTGTAACAATAGCAGAGATGATATTATAAAGAGTCAATTTACTATTCAGGGTAGAGCTGTCAGTAAATTGGATCTATTTTCTGGGGATAAAACTGATTACTTGGAAAGCCAAATAAGGATTTTTCCCCCTGATGTGTTGGTGTGTGGGAGATCTCTTTGTATTTTGAAGAGATTTGGGGTTATTTCTATAGTAGGCAATATTTGCCCATATACATTCAAGCTGTTTTTCTTGATTTTTTGGAATGTAACATGTTAATAGCTGCTACAGTAAAAGTAAAGAACCACAGTTCGGGACAGCTTATTTACCTACTGTTTTGATGTAATAATGACTATAAATAATTATAATATATAAAACCAAATTGATGAAATTCTTGTCCGGTTTTCTTACAGTAAAAGCATTTACAAGTGCCTCTGAATAACATTTTTATAGGTTTTCCAATTTTTTGTCAAATGGAATTTAAGAAATTTTTTTTTTCCTTACCAGATTTGTTTCTTATAGAGTTTCATGGTTGCTACTTAAAGACCCAAATGGATTCTAAACTATAGATACCAAAATCCTCTGGAGGTGAGGATAGAGTAAGTGAGCAGAGGGACAAGAAGGTGAAAGGAAGAAGAGAAAAAGGAAAATTCTCAGAGGAGTGTATTGTGTATGCTTCGTAGGAAGAATAATCCTTTCTAATACTGAGTTCTTTAAAAATAGAAGGGCATCCATTGAAACTTGGCATTTACTAGCTCAAAGATCTAGGTGACTCAGTCTCTTTTGCTGCTTAGGTCTTAGTGATTAGTAAAAAATAAAAGCATTATCAATGAACTGAGAATATAATAAATGGGAATTTCATGAACCATCTATATAGCCTTAGACCAAAAGCCCACATATAAGATCATGTTCATCATTTTTCATCCTTCCAGCTCCCAAAAGACTCATCAAGAGTGTTGCATGCTGCCTGGTGCCATACACAATTAAGAACTCATAAATGTTGTCCATGTTCTTTCTACTCTGCAGGATAGGAAGTACTTAGGAGTGGTTCTCAGCCTTCTCTCCCACCTGAGGTTAACCTCTCATTGACTTTATACCAAAAGGATAAGGAGGTCCCCTACTGCTAATCCATTCCGGGCATGGTTGTTGTCTGATTTATAGAACATTTATAGATAAAAATAGGTAAGAAAATAAGATATTTTCTTAACATTATCAAGGATTCCTGATTTGATTTTCTATTCTTAGAAAAGTTGACTCTGTTGTGAAAAATATTTATGAAAACAAAAATTTGAAAATTTATTTCCTATGTGTATATACATGCAGTTTACCACCCTTTCACACCCCATTAAAAATCCTAAAAGAGTCTTACCTACAAACAAAAAAAGAGTAAGTTGTGGTACAAGATAACAAACATTTTGGACTTAGAACAATTATACAGATGGAGAAATATTGGGGAAAACAGGGACAAGTTGTGTTTCTTAATGAATAAAAAAACGGAAATAAGAAAAAGGAATAGAATATTTTTCTATATGGCTTGCATGAAAGAACCATATTTGTCCTGATAGAGTTGAAATGCTGTGGTGATTATTTGGCAGGTGAATCAAGAACATTCAATCATCTAAACTTAATTTTTAAAGAAAGGACTAGAGAGAAAATACAAGTGATGGAATTTCAATGTGATAACAGGAAACATGAGTGATGAACAGTGTTGTTTGTTCACCTACTTAAAAAATCCACGCCTGTTTTTTATATCATTTCCTGTATCTTTGACAAAAACCTTGCTTCATCAGTCCCCATTTGCCCTCCTTGGATCTCCTTCCTTTCCCTTTCTTCTGGCTCTGCTTGTCTCTCCTGGGCTGTAAACTAAGGCCCAGTAGAAGAACCTGGATTCCCACCGATTTCTGCAGAAGTAGAAGAGATGCCTAATGTACTTGGATCAGGAATTCTATCCTCATTACTAAACCTGACCTGCTGTTCAATTCCCTCTTCTTCAGAACTACAACTCCCACATTACATGCAATGGTTTATTCCGAACTTTCAAATTTTGCTTCTCAATCTTAGCTTTCCCTGCCATGGAGCTTTAGTGTATGAATCAGATCATTAAAGGTTTGGGATCCTCTCTCTCCATAAGGTAGGGAAGGACAATCAAAAAATTCTCTGATTTATAATGAAAATTGATAAAACCATAGTGTTATTAATATTCGTTCTTTCGTGCTATAGCAATAACAGGTTTTGGTTTTTTAGTTTTCTTGTTTTTTGGTGTATTTTTGGGTAAACTTTTCAGAGGTCCATATCCATTATTCCTGGTATCAATCTGTTGTTTTCTGCAGTATGTTTGTGCAATTGTGTTCTTATTTATGATAAAATAATTCTATATCTGAATTTTTGCCTTTATTTGCCTTTAGTGGGTACTCAGAACAATTCTTTTGCAAAAATACTTTATAACTTTTTTTAGTCAGTTATATGTTGCAATAATTTTCCACTTCATTAAGTATTTTCTTATCACATAGTTTGTTTCCATAATAATCCATTGTATTTACAATTTAAATCATTTACTTGATTTCCAACTGGTGAACTCAAGTTGTTGCAAGACTTTCTAAAGCAACAGCATAGCAATCAATATTATCTTATATGTTGTATTTAAAATTCTATGTATCTCTAAATATTTTCAAAATTTTTGGAATAAAATCACTTAACAAAGTTTACAAATATACCCCTCAGTACATATAATGCAAAATTACAATCCAGAAAGCCTATAAAATATATATGCACATCAATGTGTGTAGTACCTGTCTTTTTGCATCCTAAATAATACAAAGAATTAAACTTTTAAAAACTCTTTGGATGACTTCATAAATAAAATATTTGTCTTTAATTGTATTTAAATAATGTTTGTTGCTAATTTCATTCTTTTTCCATCTTACCTATTAATATCCATTGTTTATTTTCAGTTGACGTGTTTTAGTTTTATTAATTCATAAGAGCTAGCAAATAGCATGGCTGTTAAGCACGTTTTGTTATTTTTCCTGAGTGTTGTCCAAGTTTATTTGACTTCATAATTTGTTTTGATACTTTCTGAAGTAATAAAAGTGTATACTTATAAGTGCAAAATTTTTAGTCCTTACATTTTTTTCAGTAAAGAGTTTTTATACTGATACTAAACATTGTTCTATCCTTTTTAAAATTTTTCCTAAAATTTAATTTTTATATAAATGGATATAATTAATTTTGCAAGATTAATATAATTAATTGTATGAGATTTGCATGTTTGTTAATTTAAAGTACTTAATCAAAAATCAAAATGCAAATAAATTATATTCTCCTGACCAATTTACATTTCATAGTTATAATATAAAAGATCAACTAATATTAACAAAATATAATTTTTTAAAGTTTGTAGCATTTGAACAGCTGTTATAATACATCAGGGCAAGGCATATCAGGCCCCTTTTTATATTTCCTCAGCTATTCTTGCATGATTGCAATTTAAATGAATTTTAGGATAATTTTGGCTAACTTGACCAATTTCCATTTCAAATATTTATTTTTAAGTTACTTGAAGAAAAAGATCTTTATAACATTTAGTCTTCTCATCCAGAAACAAGACATGTCTTGTCTTTTGTTCGTCTTTCTTTCACTGCAAGAAAGTTTTTGGTTATCTTCACTCAATTCCTAAAAAGTTTCTTGTGGAAATATTTTATTATAAGTAATATAATTTATTCATCCATTCTTATGGGTGGGAACTTTTTCAAGTCCACTACCAGATAACATTTAAAAATCACTAATTTTTATATGCTATTTTTGTAAATGGCCTCTTTACAATATTGCTGTGGTGACTTTTAGTTGATTGGTAGATTTTCCAGGAAAAGAATAAATGACATACACATAATGATAATTTTGTCTTGTATATCATATATTGCAGCTGCTATCATTTATAAAATATTGTGAAATAATAATGGTACCTGGAGTAGCATATCATTTTCATAACCTTATTGAAAAATCTTCTACTGTTCCACCAGTAACTATGATGTTGAATGTTTATTGAAATAATATTTTGCAATACTGATGATATGTTCTCTATTCCTTCTACTAACTCTAATCAAAGAAGAGATGACAAATATTTTTAGGTGCCTTTGATGATGGTGCCATAAAATCTAACTTTAGATCACAGAATATTGAGTCACTTGTTATATTTGATGAAAATCATTAAATATAATAAAATTTTAAAAATCTACTGATACATTGAAATGTGCCATATAGTATCACCAAAATAAGAAGCAGCTCATAAGAAATCAGATCCTGCCATTTGAAATGTTTACCTTTGCAACTCTGGACTACATAAATTCCGTATGTCAGATCACCATTTATATAGCCCTTGAAATCGTAACACCTAGGGTTTGATACTCAAAGGCCAGTCAGATGGCCGTCCATATGTATTTTCTTTAGAGGTCACTTGTATTCCCTTAATAAATGCTACTTAGCCACAATATATTATTCTTTTTCTTACAGTAGTGCTAAAATTTTCTCATGGTTTACTTAGAATTTTGGCATTTATATTTATTCACAGTGCAGGTGTTTGTGGAAGTTTCATGGCACATGTTGCATACAGCAGACACTCTATCGAAAGAGAAAATCAGGGCTCCTGGGTGGCTCAGTGGGTTAAGCCTCTGCCATCGGCTCAGTTCATCATCCCAGGGTCCTGGAATGGAGCCGTACATGGGGCTCTCTGCTCAGCAGGGAGCCTGCTTCCCTTCCTCTCTCTCTGTCTGCCTCTCTGCCTACTTGTGATCTCTGTCAAATAAATAAATAAATAAATAAATAAATAAATAAATAAATGAATAAATAAAATCTTAAAAAAAAAAAGAAAAAATGGATACAGGGAGTACCATCAGCTACCAGGCTTCACCAGTAGTGCCTTTGCTTCTCCCTGCAGCATTCACACCAAGGCCACATTCCCTCTTAGGCAGCTTCAGTCAATGACTATGGATACTACAGTTACCAGGTCTTGGTCATATAAACCCAATTTCAGAGTCTTCTACAGGCCTTCTTCATGCTGGAGCTGCTGACTGAGCTGGACAGAACTTTCTTGGCCTTGCACTACTCTGAGAATCTTTCTCCTCAGTCTTTCTCAGATCTCTGTCTCCTTTTATATGTACCATACAGGTATCCTAGTCTGAAGGGTTTCCCGTCTATCGCTGCTCCCGCTTCTCTTTCACAGGTGCTTCCCCAATTACTATCTGGCATTTAAGGGTAGCTGCCTCCCATGGGTCCAGAGCAGACAGTCTACACGTTTCCTTATTCTGCTCCTTGGTCAAGAACATATATATATGTAGTGTTGCCTTTATTAAATAAATTTGGTAGCTTTCCATCTTTCTTATATTTTTAAACAATGTATAGAGCATGCGAATCATGTTTTCTTGAGATTTTTTTTTTTTAAGAAATAAATACCTTAGAACGTTTAGGCATTGTGAATTTTGTTGATCACTTTTTGAAAATTTGTTTTCTTTTATTATATCATTATAGAATTCTGAAGGTTTCATTTTTCTTGGATCAGTTTCAAAGTTTTATGTCTAGCTAGAAAATTATTGATTTCCTCAGGATTTTTTATATTATTCCATAATTTATGATGTTCAGAGAAACTGCAGGTGTAGTATCCTTCTTATTCCTAATCTTCCATATATGCTGGTTTCTGTTTTCTCTTTCTTTTTTTTTTTTTTAATTTATTTATTTGTCAGAGAGAGCAAGTGAGAGCAAGCACAGGTGGACAGAGAGGCAGGCAGAGGCAGAGGGAGAAGCAGGCTCCCTGCCCAGCAAGGAGCCGGATGTGGGACTGGATCCCAGGACGCTGGGATCATGACCTGAGCCAAAGGCAGCCACTTAACCAACTGAGCCACCCAGGCGTCCCTGGTTTCTGTTTTCTTAATTTAAGTTATGACACACTTGATTTTTAGTGTTTTCATTCAATTTCCACTTATAAATTTACTTTTCTCTTTCTTACAGTATTCCTTATATATTTGCTTTATTTCTGTATTGTTGTGTATAAGGTAAAACTATGAGATAATATGAATTAGGATATTTGCTTCAGAGTAAAAAAGAGCCCAAAATTCCCATCCTAAATAGTGGAAAGGACCAGAACTAGGTGAATGAATCCATCTAAGAGGATCTCTGAGTCTGAATTCTACAGAGAATACACATGATAGTGAAGAAGACTCAACAGATAAAACTAAAATTCAAAAAGTTGAAAAGAAACAAGGACTATCAGCTTTTGAACACAAAAGCTGATATTTTCAACAAAGGCTACCATTTCACAGATCTATATAATAATAAATACAGCAAAAGTCACGCCAATTCTGTTTTTTAAAAATTGATTCTTGGGACGCCTGGGTGGCTCAGCTGGTTAAGCGGCTGCCTTCGGCTCAGGTCATGATCCCAGCGTCCTGGGATCGAGTCCCATGTCGGGCTCCTTGCTTGGTGGGGAGCCTGCTTCTCCCTCTGCCTCTGCCTGCCTCTCTGTCTGCCTGTGCTCGCTCTCTCTAACTAATAAATAAATAAAATCTTAAAAAAAATTGATTCTTGTTAGTTCATATAATAACTAATAACATTATTCAGCATGTTTTCAGCTTGTCATGATCTCAAATATATTTAGTTTATTTGGCCTGTTCTTGAAGGCAACATTCTTTCACTTATTCATGGGCTCTAATGGTAAGTTATTTTATTTATCTTGTGCTCTCTGAAGCACAATCTATATAACTTATGTGGGAAGATTTAAGAAAAGTAAATGCTATGAACTGGAAAATTTATTGTGCTTATCTGTAAGTATTTTATAATCAAACAGAATGCATATTTAATGCTACAATAACTATTGTAAAGGAATTTACTTCTTTTCTATTTGTTCCACAAATAGGGTTATTTTTAAAATACAATTTCTGTAAAAATGTAAGAAGGCTAAAAAATACTGACATTCATCTCATAAAGACAGAGACATCCTGTCACTATTTTGGTTTATACATCAGAAAAGTAGGAGTGGAAATAATTATTCCAGAGCAACATCTCACCCTTAGCTGGCCTGTGTATTTAAGCTGACTGAAACTTTTGAAGAGATTTAAAACTGAGTCACACTGGGAGATTCTTTGTGTTTCCTTGTCCTCCTGGATGCCGTTTTCCTTTCATTTCACTTTTGTTTCTTTATCTATGCATTTTAATCCATTTGTGAATATTCCCATATTCTCTTTGTTCTAGCTGCTTTCTCTCTAACGTTTTAAGCAATACACACACACACACACACACACACACACACACACATATATATATATTTTTTTTTGCTCCAATTTTCATTCTTAGCTAGCACATATTTTTCCTAATACCTCTGCACAGATAAAGCATATATTCAGGAATATCTACATTGTGAAATACTATTCAACAATTTCATTGTTTCAGATATTATTTTAGAAGGAACAACTACATTCTGGTGATACAAGACATGTTCATAGTATGACAATGCTGTGAGGTGGGAAGTTTTTGAGTGAACAGACAAGGGCTAGAATCTCTGTTGCCTCACTTACCAGCTGTGTGACCAATAGTAAGTCCTTCAAAATTGTTAAACTTCACATTGTAGGAAAGGGAGATGATAATGACATATATACTTATAGACCTTTTTTGGGAATTAAAAGATGGAATATAGGAAATTGAAGGAGCAGACAAACCATGAGAGACTGTGGCCTCTGAGAAACAAACTGAGGGTCTGGGAAAGGAGGAGGTGGGTGGTTGGGTGAGCCTGATGGTGGGTGTTATGGAGGGCATGTATTGCATGGTGCACTGGGTATGGTGCACAAACAATGAACACTTAACACTGGAAACACTGAAAAGATTTAAAAAAATTAATTCCCCTAAAAAATAAAATAAAAAATAGAATACAGAATATGGGTAAAGTACTAGCACATCCGGCCCAAGACAGACAATTTCCAATAAATTCTCACTATCATTGTTATTAATATTCATTTTTAAAATGTAGAAATAGATAAGAGATATTGAGTAATTTACCAAAGTTTACACAGATGATTTGAGGTTTTATCAGAGTATGAGTCTTAGACCTTGGAAACAAGATAACTTCTCATTCTCTGAATCCTATCAGTAATTCCTGTAGGAGCAACATAAACAATGTGACATATTCATGGGGTATGATGGTCTGAGTTCTTGAAAAATGGGTTCCCGTGAAGAAAACTTTTATTAATGTTTGTTAGTGTATCTTGTGTGTTTGGAAACAGAAATTGTAACATTTCGTATTTTTTTTTATAGTTTTTTTTTTTT
>ML106842.1:0-43922 GCA_003697995.1 Taxidea taxus jeffersonii
TTGGAGTGAGCATAGATATGGGAAAAGACATAGGAGAATTGACTAAGCTGGTTATTACTCATTTCCTGGAAATGGGCACATAATCTCCCCAAGAGAATCAGAATTTTCTTTGCAAAGAAGAGGGGTTTGAACAACAACCCCTTGGTTATTGGATGGACAACATGTTTATTTATATAACCGGGGACTGAAAGTGGTCAGGTTAAAAAATGACAAAAATAGGGCCTGTGCAAAATTGCGCTCTCATTCTCAATGTAGATAGTGAATGTGAAACTTATTCCTTCATTTTAGAACCATCAAGTTCCCTGGGGGAAAATTATTTTGTATTCTTATAGAACATACTCTGTTTGTAAACATTAACTTTCCTACTCAACAAATTTCTTCTCAACACAGTGACATCCAAATTTTGGCATATTTGAGAATATATGATACAATAGGTGTGGTATAACCAAAGCTAAGCTTTTAGTTGGGTTCCATTTGCTGCAGCTGTATTCCAGAAGACTATAATCTCTATGAAAGCAGGGGTCTTGTCTCTTTTTTGTCCCTAATCATGTCTTTAATGTTGTCCGAGTTCCTGGAATATAGTAGGTTATCAATACATTACTTACTGAATAAATGAACCTCAGGAATGACATTTTTTAATTTCTGTTCCTTGCTCCTATCATTGAATGCTGTATGCTAGGGTGGAACTTACCATTTGAATCAAATAATAAGGCAGGTTTCTTTGTCAGCTGTATCTTGCTGTGTAATTAAGATGATTTAGTTGCTTAGGTTTCATTAGATGCTTTTCCTAAGTCAGTAAGCAACTCCCTTATGCTTCCCTGGGCCAGCCCATTGCACGGTTAATGCCATCATGAAAGACCAGAAGGAGAGAAGGAAGGCACAGGTTTAATGTTACTCGTGTGTGACACTAGAGAATCAGATGTCACCCTGCCTCCTCCTTCTCACCCTGCAGGGCAAGGGAGAAATAAGGAAAGGCAGTCAGTAGTGAAAGGAATGGATGGAAATTTGCTGCCAGCTCTCCCATGCTGCCTCCTCTCCTTCCTTCTCCCTTGGCCAGGTAGTCAAAGGGAGATGTTAATGGAGTCCATGTGACAAAGGGATATGTTCCAGATTATTGATATCTTCCCAAAAGAGCATGAATAATAACAGATTGGCTCTAGAAGAAAAGACATCAGATGGAAATAAATGTAAACTTGAGCCTATGCAAACCTCTCTTTTCAACTTAGCTTTTCCATAATGAAACTTGCCCTAAAAGTTATGGACATAAGAGAGGTGAAGGGATGAATCTGGTTTCAAGGGCATAAACATTGAATTGCCATTTGTACTGATTTTCAGATGCAATTTAAAAATTAATCCAGAATGTTCAGGTCACGGGTATTATGAAAGCTTTTTATTGTAATCCTAGACAAAACTTTATTACGCCATAAAGAAGTCAGGAGTCTTTAGTGAAAATTGTAGTTGACAGGAAAATAAAGTTGATTCCACTTAAAGCTAAAAGGTATAGTAGGTCAGGAGACGCTTATATGTATCTTTTACTCTAGAGTGCATTTATAGCTCATGAAAGGAAGTAGATTGATATTCTTGAAGTGAACTTCTTTTTCTTGTGTTCACAAAACCTGAGTTAGCCAGGTGGAAGGATGCTGAATTAAGCCTTTATTACTCTGCCTGGGGCACAGGAGCTGGTGTCACCAGCCCAAGGATGAATGTTTAGTGCCAGTGACAAGCCGCCCTCTGCTGAGACCATAGGACCACAGATTTCCCTCCCTTATTTTTCACATCTCCACTAAGTCCTAAAATAAAAATATCTTGAATGATACCATTTCCTGTGATCTCATTTCATTCTTCACTCGCCTTTCTCAGTTGCTGGAAATTAAACATTATCATCGTCACATCTTAATAGAAAGATGATGGGGTCCATAGAAATGTTGATTCAGGGTTAGGAGCATTTCATCTGTGATCTTTATCCTCAAGGAAATTAGGACCTATTAGAAAAATTTATAAACATAAATGTTCACTGTTTGTAATACCAGTGGACTCCTTCCAGGAAAAAAATAATGTAAATGGAGATTAGCTTTCTAGCTGAGTCCATGGATCCTATGTGCCCATAATGGAACCCAGTGATAAAACTGACCATCCTCATTTTTTGTAAGATCTTATGTATTTATTTGACACAGAGAGCAAGAGAGAGCATGATAATAAGAGAGGGTTAGAGGGAGAGGGACAAGCAGACTAGACTCCCTGCTGAACTGGGAGCTCAAAGCAAGGCTTGATCCCAGGACCCTGGGATCACGACCTGAGCTGAAGGCAGATGCTTGACCAACTAAGCCACCCGGGCACCCCCTAAAACTGACCATCCCTTCATGCCTTTTAGGTCCTGGGAGGAGCTTTCCTTGGGCCTAGAGCACCAGCACGGGGCTGGGCAGCGTTTTGAAATTGATCAAAACTGATTGGAATACCTTTCTATCAGTGTTGCTGATACCTCCTTCACCTGCTAGTAAGGTTTCCTCAGGCCTGTAGTACCCACATGTCCTTAGGTCATTCTATGTCCACCACCCTAAGCCTACCGTTAGGGGAAAAGAGAGGTAAGATAAGCTCCTTACCCTCCAAGAGCTCCATTGTTCAGAAATTTTCTTTCTTTCCTTTTACTTTTTTTTTTAACATTATCAAAATTCCAGCTCTCAGTACATCTCAGTTTCTCTAGGGATTAAGAGAAAAGCAAACTGGTGGCATCAATGCACACTGCTGTGTGAATTATTAATAGCCTTTTTCACCTACTCAGATGATTCACTTTCTAAACAAGTATGTTTGTTAAATCAAACTTCGAACCAGAGTTACTTGTGATATTTCTGACACTGTAGCCAAAAGTAAGTTAAAAAAAAAAAAAAGCTCAAAACATTTCTTAAATGTTTTTAGAAGACCACTCAAAAATATTTATTGGCACCTTAGGTTATAAATGAAGATAATCTTATCACAAACTAAAATATGGGCACAAACACACAAGAAAAGTAGAAACAAGGTATAAAGTGAAAGCTAGAAGAACAGTAAAGAATATGATATGGGAGCTCAGAGCAGAACCTGATGCCTTCCAACTGTCCACTGACAGAAGGCCGAGGGAGTGAGGCCTGTGGATAAGCCTTGACTGACAGGGTCTGTGTACCTTTAACTGAGGGGGAGAGTCTGGGCGGGCCAAGAGAAGAGTCCAAGCAAGAGTGTGCAATGTTACGTGAATTCTCTTCTCAACTCTGTGAACAAGTATCTGAGGAGAAAGTCAAGGCTCAGCAAGATGAAGTAACTCGCTTGAAATCCTCTAGTTGGTAATAGCAAGATCACGATTATGATCGTGATCTGCCCGATTTTCAAGCCCGCGATGCTGGCACTGCGTGGCCTTCACCTACTTCTCCCCACAGGGTCTTGGCCCAGCAGGCATGGAGGAGGGATCGGCAAACACTCTCCAGCATTTATCAGTTGAGAATCGTCTGCCCGGGGGATGGATACATTTATTTAAATCTGTGTACATTGAGAAGACTTCCTAATGTCAATTTTCACAAAAATAATGGCATAATTTAGCAAACCCTCTAAAGGGAGGACTAGCACAGGAACCCCTCAGATTGAAACCATTGGTGCAAATGACTTATTTTTTAAGCATTTGAGTTCATGCAGAAATGAGGGGAGTTGTCCAGAACAAACTTATTCTTTTTGGAAAACGTGTCTCATCTTGTCTGTTTTTTAAAAAGACCTTTCCTAGAAACTGTTCCAGCTTTCTACTGCAGAAAATGCCTTTGTTCATATGGTAGCACCAGCATTTCTGGGCCAAGGTTGGGAGCTCCCCTTCATGTCTGTTTCTTCAGTTGCACAATCACCTTCTTCTTAGATCATTTTAGAGAAGTTTATTTATCTTTAGGGACACAGATGCTTTCTGTTTGGGGTGGAAGTAGTCAGGATTACAGTTGACCCTTGAAGAACATGAGCTTGAACTGTGCATGTCCACTTATGCACAGATTTTTTTTCCCCAATAAATACAGTGCAATACTATAAAGGTTTTTTTTTCTCCTTCTTCTGCTTTTCTTAATACTTTCTGTTCTTTCATGTACTTTATTGTACGAATAGAGTGTATAATCCATATAACATACAAAGTATGTTAATCGACTCTTTATCAGTAAGGCTTCTGGTCACCTGTAGGCTGTTGGAAGTTAGATGCATATTTTCAACTACATGGGGGTCAGCACCCCAAGCCCCTGTGCTATTCAACAGTCACTTATATGTTGTGGAGTGTCACTTTGGTGTCAGTTTGGCGTTGCTAAGGTGCTTCAGTTGGAGGGTGACCCTGGCTAAGCATAGTGCCTTCTGGCCTGAGGTTTTGGTTGGATGTTGCCAAGACTCCGGGTGCTTGTATTAAACCCATCTGAGAGGGGCTGTCAGAACCTGAAAAAAATCAAAACTAAAGTCAAAGCTCTTGGGAGAATTTTGTTGAGGAAGGAGACTAGAAGCATGTTTTTAATACTATGAAAGTTGGGGAAATTTGTTGAGGAAGGAGACTAGAAGCATGTTTTTAATACTATGAAAGTTGGGGAAATTTGTTGAGGAAGGAGACTAGAAGCATGTTTTTAATACTATGAAAGTTGGGGAATGTCCATGGCTTTCTTGATTGAGGCCATGTCTATGCTATTGTGATTATGAAGATCTGTCTGCGCTTTAGCTGTTGGTAGGGATTTTGTAATTAAAAATACACCTTTAATATACTCCTTAACCTATGTATATTGCTAGACAACCAGTTTCATCTTGGAATGGAAATGAAAGGCTAGGACCCTGAATGCAAACTACTAAAAGACAGTTATAATCAAATACTTATTTTTATGATAGAATTGTTTTAATTACTTATGGAGAGTAAATACATAAAATCATCTTTCCAGACCTGGTTGACTACATATTGTATTTAACAAATTAAGTAACTAATTGACAAATGCTCTAATGATCATGATTGTATTAACCAGAGAGATTTTTGCTCATTTCTGGGTGTCTCTCGTATTCAAATTCTAAGCAGTAATTTTTCATCATTAAAGAGGTTTGCAAACATCATAATAAATGCTCCTGCCCATCCCCCATCTTTTCTTCTCCTTCCTTTTTTTTTTTTTCTGTTTGTTTGAAAAGGATAAGCATAGTATTCTGAATGGTTACTTCTCTCCTTCTTCTGGCATCTGACAGTAAACTTAGTTATGCACAAATCATTCTGTGTATTATGAGTCACTTACTCTTGGACTCATTTTTGGTGAAATTGAATTTGTTCTTTTGCTTCACCGATGGGAATATTAGCTTACCGTGTTGGCTTCCTTCTCAAAGGGAGTGGGGATGCTAGTGGCATGACTGGAGGGAATAACTCGATATCCTTTCATACAGTCTCTGGGTGGAATTATTGAAGGACAGAAGATTTTTCTCTAGCAGGAGAGAGACGCCCCCCCCCCCTCCAATACAGAAATCTCACACACCAGGTCCTTTGACACATCGCTGAGTGTTGGAGAGCATGGAGTCAGTGTTTACTGCTGGTTCTTGGGTGTTAAATAGCCCTCCACTGCTTTTATTGTACCATTAATTGCACTTAATGCTGCTGCATTTCTAGTACGCTTGGCTAGGCTCTGAAAATTAAGTAGAAGGTACTTTGTTATAAAATTCACTGTAATGAGCTCTGGTGGGACAGGGTCTGTTAAGTTTGAAATTACCTCGGGCCATTTCTAAAGGACTTCTTAAAATATTTCACATCTATAAAAGTTTGTAACTAGATAAATAGCCACGGAGAGTGTTGTACCAGGCAGAGGGAAATCCACAGTTCTCCTCAGTGCCATCTTTGAAAAAATAATATGAATGTTTTGAATGTTAGAGAGTAGGGTTTGTTTTCTCCGTTGTCCTCTGCCTCCCAGATCCACTAAATTCCAACTTTTCAGCTGTCCTTGCATTAGCTCGAGTTTATTTGCCCCATAATCTATAAATGTGACCTCTATCTTTCTTGGTTCTTGTTTGATTTTTGAATCCGAATCCTACACTGACCTAGAATAAATATAGGACCCCTCTTGGGGTGTTCACAAATTGGTTCGAGAAGAGGTCACATCTCTAAGAATAAAAACACTGAAGAGACAGCTCTAACTACTAGCCAATTAGTCTAATGTTACAACTACTGACCAGGGTCTGAAACGGATTCCTGGTACCTGGCTGATAGATGCTGAAAATGGCTTTAATTTCCCCAGGATTCTTGGGCTCTGTGACTGACTGCCATGATGCTCTGCGGCTAATAAAATTTCAGATTGACTCATTTACCGGGTAGCTTTACCAAAACAACCAAGTAATCCATGCGTACTCATTAGAGACAGGTCCAGAATGAATTCCCTTAGGACTGATTTGAAAAACCTCACTGGGATCAGCCTCACTGAGCTTTAGATGCACTGGCACAAATCAGGTGGAGGATCTTCTATGGTTTTAGTGCAGCAATTTATCTGAGTTTTGTAGTTAAAGTTTGAGCATGAGGTAATTAGAGCCCTCCAAGCTTGAAATTCATGAACCTTATTCCCCCTTTAATAGACTCGGTACAAGCTTGCCAAGCTCACCGTTTGACTGATAGTATAGACGGAGGCTTTGTTAAAAGCCTCTGGTCAAAATGTAGTTTCAGAAATTTCAAAATCGGGTTTCTTTTTTATTTAGCTTTTACAAGTGTAAACAGGGGAGGCTGCCGTGTGTTTTTACCGATGGTCAGTCGGCAGTCTGTTGTGCCCTTCGGAAATATTTCACCAGTCAATAATCCACTCCGGGCGGCCAGTGCAGCACCACACCTGCTGTCCAGATGGGTCCAACCACAAACAGGATACAACCAATCAGGCTGCAAGAAGAGAAGGGGGGCAGGATGCCATGGGTCTGTTTGGTTTCTTGCGCTGATGCTCCCTCCTGGCAGAAACGGGAAGACAACCTTTCTGTTGCTACCGTAGTGGTGGTAGGCAGCGCCTGAGCGAACATGTCTCTGCAGTAGGCAGCAGTGTCCCATCAGGCCTCCCAGTGCCTACCTGGTTCATGTTCTTCAAGATGCTGAGCCTCTAAGTGTGGAATGGGAAGTATACATCCATGGATGCCTGCCACCTGCTGACCCATGTATGTGCACCTAGACAGCGGGACGCTCAATGCCACTGCCCCCTTCTTCTCCATTTACTGTTCTCGAAGATTGTGATGCTGAAAGTGAGGAAGACAGAATCAAAGTCCAGCTGTGCCCAAACATTCTATCTCCAATGACCATTTTCATCAGTTTTGTTTGTGAACAAGACCGTGACGTGTGATTTTACTCTGCCAGATCTGGAGAGGTTTTTGTTTCTGTCTTTTTGATTTGTACCTGATTTCCTAGAATACAGGTCTTGGAGAAAGGAGTAAGGAGCTGCTGGCTATTACTACCTGATCGTGTCAAATAGTGTCCTGGGCACTTCACATACATCATCTCATTTAATTCTTGAGCGCATGCCGGAGTGGGTGGTGATAGGTTCATCTCTCTGGTAACTGAGATTTTACTAACTGGCTCTAGGTTACACACACACCCTAGGAGATGACAGATAAGTTCTATTTATAGACTGTCCCCTTAGTGACTCTCTGTAATCTTCCTCATCAACAGCACTTTACCAGCACCCGTTTTTACTTTGCCACAGAGAGCTTTTTAGAAACCCAGATTGCATTAAAATGTATTTATTCCTTACTCTTTGCTAGGTCGATGCTAGAAAACTGTCACAAATATTGAGATTTAGCCCTTGTCACAACTCTTTGGGCAAAGAATGATTATGTCACTGTGCAGATGGGGAAACCAAGGCCTGCATGTCAGGTGTCTTACCCTCATTCACCGGCTGGTAAATGGCAGAGCTGAGACTAGAAATGGGGGTTTCTGTCCCTCAGAATTGTGTTCTAATAAACTACAACCGTCTTCCCATTTTTTAAGTACTCCTACATATTCAGATGAATAAAAATGTGTCGACTCTTTGATGGGTATGACAGAGGACAGAGCTAGACCCAGGCTGACATACTAACTGTGGAAGAAGTTCTTTCTAAAAAAGTCATGTCAGAAGATGAGGCAAATATACTTTTGAGGACAATACAGGAAGGAAGAGCACTTCCTCTTCTTCCTGACTGGGGGTTATTTTATGAGGAAAAGAAACAGAGGTGGCTGGCAGTGATGTCACAAATTAAAGTGAACTTGACCCAAGACTATTAGTGACCACATAGTCCCTCTCAGATTCTGAAAGCCCTGAAGTGAACTGTCTTCAAGGGGAGGAAGAGAGAAAATCTAGTGTGTTGAAAGAGCAAGATGAGCATCGGGTATTTACTTCTGAGTGCTGAGGATGAGGCTTGTTTCAACAACATTTTGGAAACTCCAGGAGACCTTGTCTTTCTTCCTTCCCACCTAGAACATGGAACCTCACTGAAGGTGAGGCAATGGTTTTCTATAAGATACAGTTCTTGAGAAACAAGGCTTCTTCTCTCCTACACATAGCGTTCTTGGTTTCTTTCTTCTCTGCCTTAATAAAAATTCACTAAATAATGCAGGGGGGATAGGAGGTCCTTCTTTGCCTTTTCAATTGCTTCTCTAACACATAAGAAACACTTTTGTATTCTCTGATACTTTAATATTCTTTTAGTTCACACCTGGGTATATTAATAATCTGTTGCAATACTAGTCTGTGGGGATTTGATGGATCTTGGCTGCAAAGTGGAATTATTGACTGCATTTGGAATCCAAGAGTTAGAGGGACTTCAAAAGCAATTCCAGGTAACTCCTCCATTTATAACATTTTAAAAGCTTTTGCATCACAAGAGATAAAAGGAAGGAGAAACTGGTGACCAAGTGGACCAAGAAAGAGTATCTTTTTCGATGAGTGAAGTGAAGGACACTATTGGTAGTGTGAGGTAAGGTAGAAGCCTTAAAATTACCCTTTCCATACCACATGGCCATCTTTGTATATGGAAGAGTTTCACATTTTCACGAAATTGGAAGGAAAGTCACTTTAGTGTAGAGCCCTGGATATTAGGGAAGAATGCTTGTTTTCCATATTTACATAGTGGAGAAAAACAAGGGACAGGGAGACCAGTCCGAAATGATGAGCCTGTAGGAGCAGTGGTATGGAGACTCCTAGCAGGAGAGGAAAAAGGGTGGTTTCCAGAGGACAATGAGAGCTTGATTTTGATGTATTTTCCTATAGAAATATACTTTGGAATGTGAATCATAGATGATTATGTTGTCTGACCATCATTAGAAGAACTTGTTCTTAAGTTGGGATCCTTTGGGCTGGATGAGGGACCTCACCAGGAAGCATCACTTTTGTAGACTCAGGTGATAGTAAAATACTGATTTTTTTTTAAAAAGTGATATGTTACCCATTTCTCAGCCTACCTTGAACTCTGGACAGTTTTGTAGCTTCCTCTAGGGTTATCCATCTTCTATATCGTGTGGCTGTTTCTTGCTGCTTCTAAGGGTATAAACATTCTCAAGTCACTTAAAAAAGTCCTGGGTATTCTCCCATCTCTCTTCCTTGCCCATCCTTTATCCCTTATTCTCCTTCCTTTCATTTACAAAGTCCTAAAAAAAGGAATTTAAGGTGTGGAATTGGTGGTTGTCGCCTCTCATTTATTCCTCAGTGGACAGCAGTGCCCCCATCCAAGGTCTTCAGCGCTCTCCTGTGGCATTTGACATAGTTAAGAGTCACTTCTTCAAATGTTCTGCTTTTCTTCTTTGTAGGTAGGATACCATCACCTCTTTATCTACCTCTTACCCTCTGATGGTTCATTCTCAGGCTCTCTGCTGATTCTCTTTCCTCTCTATAAATGCAGATGTTCCTCAAGCTGGCCCCTAACCCTCTCTCATTCTGCTTCTCCACCTACTGTATGCTAATGACTCACAGCCTAGTCCTCCCCTCAGCCATACCTATACCCTGAAGCCTCAGGTCTGGCAGCTCTCCTCTCCATGGGCCTCTCCTAAAGACCTCTTCAGTTCCACGTCCTACCTTCTTAGCACCTTCTCTTCTAAATGTCCTGTTGCAGGGAATGATTGAACCTTCTCCTCCGTTTGCCACCCACACACCTGGACTCACCCCCCGACCCCCGTGTTCTTCCTTTACCCTTAATAGTCAATTTATAAACTCTCCATTCTCACCTACTAAATTCCTTTAGAACCAAACTCATTTCTACAGTCTTTCTGACTTATTTCCCAGGATTAACTCATCATCATTTCTTGCCTAGACTATGCAGTAGCCATAATTTCATCTTCCCTGCAAATACAAAGCTATTCTGTGCATCGCTACCCTTTTGATAGAACACATACGAGTTCTCACGTTCCTCTTCTACTCAAATGCTTAGAATGGATCCCGATCACTGTGTGTAAATTACGAACTCCTTGGCAGTGTTTGTTAGGCCTTTTGTGACTTAGATGTCTCGTGACATTTCTTTGCCTACAGGGGAAATGTATTTTTTGCTGAATTTACAAACGTTTTGTTGAATTGGTACCATTGTGTAGACTCTTACCTCTACCTCAACCACACATCTTACCACCACAGTCCTTGGCTTGTTTGCCTGGAAATTTTCTCTTCTTTCTAATCCAAGTATCTTCCTCTCTTTTAAATCTTTGAATTTCACTGAAGTTAGATGTTCCTTTCCGAGAGCCTCCAAAGAAACCGTTACTCTATTACAGTTTATATTTCTGTCTCCTCAGTCTCTAGATACCTTGAGGGTACTGACTCCTGCCATTTCTTGAACTAGGTTAAGTGTCTCCCAGCTGAGGGCCTTGATACTTGGTTTTCCTTCACCTGGACGTCATGCCACTCCTTCACTTGATCCTTCTCTCTACTCAGATAGAGTGTTGGAGACATCTTTCCTGATTTTGTTTTTATATTACACAGAAATTCCTACCACTTTCCCCCCTCCTTCCCCTTATTTTTTTCATGCTACTTACATAATGAGGTGTGTGTGTATTGTTGTTGTTGTTGTCTGACCCTCTCCCTTCTCCCCACCATGTCAGCTCTGTGTGGGCATGTTTGTCTGCTTTGCTCACGCATCTTTGGCTTAGCAATAGAGGGCCTGGCACTTAGTAGGCCCTCAATTAATACTTAGGTGAGTGTTTGAATTCTATCCTTTCCAACCGAAGTAATACTTGGCACAGAGGAGACATGCAGTAAAGGTTTATTTAAAAAAATAAACGTGGAGTATGCATTTGACTGTGGTTAAATAAATTGCCATGTCTGAACCCACTAAGCTGAAGAGACCAGTAGCTTCCTGGAAAAAAAGAATCAAGACAGCTGGAAGACAAATGAAAATGACTGGCTAGTGGCAAAGTCCATTCTCATCAGAATGCTGGTTCAGTTATTCAGTTCAGATTTTTGGCAAGTGATGCAGATTCTTTTTCAGAAAATGTTGATTGATTGCACAGTTGTACCCACTTCATTTGCAAACCTTCATTATCTCTTTTTCCTTTCCTCCCTCCGTCTGCATTTAGAAGGGGAGGAGCTGTGTATAATTCGACAAAGCAATTTTTGTGAATAAACCAACTTACTGGCTGTTGCTTTCAGTCTCCACACCGAATGCAAGTATCTGCTTTAGTCCTGGGTTCTCCCTTGCCAGGGTCTGTTGCATTCCTTCCTTTGCCTATTCATTTGATTACTCATCCATTCAAGGAATCATTTATTCAGTGCCTTTTAGTGCCCAGCCTGGTACAGGATTCATGTGGACACTTGGCTGTGGTCTAAAGCCGGTGTTCTTGACCCGAAGTCAGTGGACGGGTTGCAGAAGCTCTCTGGGATTCTTGTAATTGTATACACCAAGTTTTTTATTTGAATATTGCCTCAGGAAGAGGATATGCTTAAATAGCTGTTATTCAAAGCAAGCAATAGGTTAAGAACCTCTGATGGAGAGAGAAGCTTGGGCTGAGCCCTGAATCTAAGTAATAGGTCTTCAAATTAGGGATTTTCTCCTTGTTATGTGTGATGGTGGTAAGTAGGAAAGAGTATGCTTGTGTGTGTCCTCCAGTGTGGGTCTGACAGTCTGGGCAGCCTGTTTACTATCTCTATGACCCAAATAGTGCCGCTGTGTCTTAGCTTCTAACTCTGCCCGAGTGAGAGACTCCATAGGTTCCCAAGAGGCAGATGGCAATGACGATGCAGACCTTGATCTGCTAACATAAGCAAGACCTAGCGCCTGCTCACTTACCATTGATAATTGTGTGGGCTTTTGTTGATATGAAATCAGAAGGAAGATGGTGGGGTTTTAAGAGCTGATTTTGGTTTCCAGTGGCGGTGGCTGTGTACATTTACCTAATCAAGTTATGTCTGAGGCATTCAGCATCTTAAAATGAATGCCAATTACTGCTGGAATAGGCCGTGAGTGAATCCTTCAAAAGAAAATTCAGTGGGCAGTTGCTGACACTCAGTGAATTGCTGGCGCTTTGCCCAAGTATGTGTGAAATGTTTGCACTGGTTTGAGGCCCTGATTGCAGTTGGCTCACAGGGTTTGTGGTGACACTGTAGATTTGATATCATGCCATAGGAAAGGCAGAGCTGGGGGACAACATACAGAGAAATGAAATATTCCCAATATTAAAAAATTAATTTGAAGTATTTCTAATATTTAGGAAAAATGCAGTGCTAATATTTCTGTTAAAATTGGAATTAAGATAGTGATTTAGAAAAGTCATCTTTGGCCTACCCTCTGCTTTTCAGACCAGTGAGGAGAGAGCTGACATGTGCTGAATGCCTCCCTTGGGCTCAGCACGGGGCTCTAGAATGCTCATTTATTCACAAATATTTATTGTGCACCTTCTGTGTTCTGGGCCCTTTTCTGTCAGGGTTTTAGCAGTACCCAGAATGATTTCCCTAGCTTATGAAGGTAAAAGACTAGCGGAGGAGAGAGATGATATGTGAATAAGTTCTAGAAGGGAAATTAAAGGAGGGCTGCAGTTGTCAAGGTCTCACAACAGCCCTATGAATCATTAACCCTTCTGACAGATTGGGACATTGAGGTCCATGGAACCTACCTTGTTTGAGACCACCCAGCTAATTAGAGACAAATGGAAGATTGAAAAAATTGGTTAGCCTGACTCCAGAACCCAAACTCTTTCCTCTGCTCAAAACTGTATCCCGTTGAACTCCTCCTGCAAGCAGAGGGCGGAAAGCATTTTGGGGAAGGAACTGGATGTCCAACAATGAGGACCTAAATCATGGCAGTCCCCTTCAGAACTCCCAAGGGGATCCAACAGTCCAGCTGGTGACTGTGTTGTCTAACACGGTATGAAGCTGTCTGCTATGATGTAGGCATGTAGGGACCCCACTGCCACCTGTGGTGTTTAAGCATTGCGGGGGTCGTGGAAGGTCATGGTCCTCAGACCAAGCACAGTGGACCTTGGTCTTCCTTGGTATAGTCACATGACTATAAAGCTATGCTATTGAGCCTCAGGAAGGTACTGTGGTAGTGGGGGGACCCAGCCTCACCAGCAACTGTAGGACTGTGACATTCCAGCACTGTTGTCGCTTAAGGGAAAGAAAGTTGGAGTGGGCAAGATGATGAGCCCGAAACCTTGCTGTGTGTCATTATGTCAGTGTGCATGTGTCCTTGCCTTCATAGCTGACCAGTGGATCCCAGGGCCTTTGTGTGTGTGTGTGTGTGTGTGTGTGTGTGTGTGTGTGCTGCCGAAGTGAGCACTCAGGGTCTTAACCGTTGTATTTCACTGCCCTTGCAAGCTTATCTTCCATACCCCAGTTCCACATACCCCTGCTCTAAGGCTTTTCCTGCCCTACTCTCCCTGTCATAGCCAGAGGTGAGAGTTGGTAATTGCACATTTTTCACATTTTATTCATTTGCTTATGGGTCAGTCTCCCCACTAGACTCTGATCCCCGGGAAGGTCAGGGTCCTTTTCATTCGAGTATTCTCTGAACCTCAACACATGTTTTACATGGATGCCTTTAGCTCTCTTCTGCTGAGGTAAAAAGACAGCATGTATAAATGAAAATAGGAACCTGGCTTACATCTCTAGCACCTAGGTCAGTGAGGTTAATATGTTTCATACTGCTATGTATTCACTAAATTTTGGATGAACACATGTGATACCATAGCTTGAGATCGTTAAGCTTTGGAAATTGATCAGAATGACTTTCAAGCAGGTGCTCTTATAGGCAGAGCATTGTGTCCTTTGAGCCAACACCCCAGTGCTTCATGGAACTATTTACATTGATTCTACTTTTGGTAGAAGGAAAGTCACTAAATACACTGCCAAGCACTGATGTGGCACGGGGTGGGGAGGGGCGCTGTCCACAAGAAAATGCGAATATGACTGAATATATGAATGGATGAACAAGAGAGAGAAGAGGAAGAGATGTTGCCTTCTTTTTCCCACAGAAGCACAAGCTGCTTCCAGCACACCCAGTGTTTCTTAGCTCCCTGTCCTATCAGTGGCCTAGGTAAGCCTGAAGGAGGAATGGAGCATTAGACTGGAAGTAATAAGGTTGTGCTTGACTTGGCTCCAGATTTGTAGCAGATGTCACAGATGTCATAACATGAGATTTGGGGATCAGACTTGGAAAACAAAATCAAAGTCACAGATGTGTACCTCTGCCTTTTACCATCGAGTGCTGACCTACATCATACTGATTCACTGATAATCTCCACCCCCTGCTGCTGGGTAGAATCATACCACTAACCACAGTGAGCTACTGAGGTCAGAAGGGGGGAGGTGTGGTTGTCCTCAACTGAAAGGATTTTAAAATACTTTGAAAATGAAAGTGTAAACCTTTTTTTTTCCCCCCCAGACCTTTTTACTGAGTGAGCAAACCAAATATAATGCCCATCAAAAATGTAAAATTCTCGGGGCGCCTGGGTGGCTCAGTGGGTTAAAGCCGCTGCCTTCGGCTCGGGTCATGATCCCGGGGTCCTGGGATCGAGCCCCACATCGGGCTCTCCGCTCGGCGAGGAGCCTGCTTCCCCCTCTCTTGCTCTGCCTGCCTCTCTGTCTGTTTGTGATCTCTCTCTGTCAAATAAATAAATAAAATCTTTTAAAAAAATAAATAAATAAAAATGTAAAATTCTCAAAATCTGTTCAGCTGAATAGTGAGGGAGGTTAGTGAGGAAGGTTATTTTTATCAGTTAAAAAACAAATTTTAAACCTGGCAGAGTTAGTGTGACATTGAAATCTCAAATCTGATGTGATCTCTTTTTCTGGTTCAGAGTTGTGATCAGAGAGTACTTTGTGTCTTTTTGTCAACTCTGCACTTAATTCATGCGAATACACAGTGTTTCTTCCTGACATAGAGCAGGTGATGTGTAGAGGAAAGTTGTCATTGGAAGAAGAGGAATTTACTTAAGAACAAAGACAATAACAGCGACAAAAGAACCTCAGAACGATAGCCTGCGGATTCTACTCAGAAAACAGACCACCTTCATACATCAGGTCCATGTTCAGGCTCCAAGCCTAGGCCAAGGTCTGGGTCACCCACTCTCTGTGGCTCCCTTGACTTTCTGTCCCACAGGACTGCCTCACTCAGTGGTTTGCATCTTAGTCTTTCATCTTTGTGTATGGAGTACCTAATAGAGCACCTGTCACATGGGAAAGGTCAATACATGTTTGTTGCTGTAGCTCTGAAGCCAGAAATAGTTTCTTTCTTCTCGCTGAGATCAAATCAAGACTCCCCACCACTCAAAGATTCTACATTCTTCATTCTTTTTTTTTTTTAATATTTATTTATTTGAGAGAGAGAGAGAGAGAGAGCATAAGCAGGGAGGAGGGGCAGAGGAAGAGGAAGAAACAGATGCCCTGCAGATAAGGGAGACCAACGTGGGACTTGATGCCAGGACCCTGGAACATGACCTGAGCCGAAGGCAGATGCTTAACCCACTGAGCCACCCAAGTGCCCCTACATTCTTCATTCTGAAGTCACTTGATAACTGCCACACTCTTAAAACTTAGATCAAGAAGGGGTGAAATCCACCCTAGTCCACATCTCTGCTGGAAATTCAAAGGTGGGAATTAGTCATGATCAATAACCTTCTTACTTTTATTTATTTTGTAAGGAAAAGAGGACATTCTCCTACCCTTCGCTGTGTAAAGGGGATTAAATAGTTAACTTTAAGCTTTGCCACTCAAAACAACCCCTGTAGCAAGTTGTTGAAGCCAAGAAACATATTCAGAAAAGACTCAGATGTCTTTTAAGTTATAACTGGACTTTGGTCCTTCAAAAGTGCCCTCTTTTTATATACATTGCTATTTTGGCATGATTAAGAAAGTGAATTTGGAATAATCCGGTAATCCCTTCCCTTTATAGAAAGTCCTGCTAGGAATTGTAACAAACATATCCTCATCCATTGTCCAGTCTGATGCCATGCTCTTCTCCGCTGATACCTTCTGGAATTTCTTAAAGATTCCCCTCATATACCCCTCCCAGACCATGGATCATGCCTGCATCTTCCTGAGGTTTCTGTCCAAGAGACGTTGGCTGTCACAGCTCTGTCATTCCCTCAGGTGCTGTCACTCCAAGCAGCAGCTTCTCCCAGAGCCTGAAGAATGTCATTGTCAAGGGGAAGTTTGGGTCCTCTCCTGGAGAATGTTAATCACCCTTTATTGTAGCCCATCTAAGGGACATATATAATCGTTCCTATAGAAACTACCAGATTGTCAGAGAAAGGCTATTATTTATTTTCCCCAGTTACAAATGGAGAAATCCCTGCTTTGGTAGCTAGACCCTCTCATTTCCTTCAAGGAAGAGGAAGGCACGGTGGGCAGCATGAGTCTTTGAAAGAAAATGGTAGAATGAAAGAAGGCCCTATAACGGGGTGCCTGGCTGGCTCAGTAGATTAAAGCCTCTGCCTTCGGCTCAGGTCATGGTTCCCAGGGTTCTGGGATCAAGCCCCACGTCGGGCTCTCTGTCGGCAGGGAGCCTGCTTCCCTCTCTCCCTCTGCCTGCCTCTCTGCCTACTTGTGATCTCTCTCTGTCAAATAAACAAATAAAAAATCTTAAAAAAAAAAAAAAAAAGAAGAAGAAGAAGTCCCTATAATTTGTTGCTGGCCAAATACCAAAAGCATTGTCTGGACTTACTAAGGTAATGCTTTGGTGCTATTTCCCTTTTAGATGCCTTTGCCTTTTTGATGTAGAAAATCATAAACGATTTCAGAAATCATAGGGCCAGTGTTTAGTTCTTCAAGCAATAAGAAGTATATGATGCACAACCCCAGACTAACAAATTTATTGAATGTTGTATGTTTTCCTCTTAGTTCTTCCTGGTTGAAGCCATAATAGATAGGCCTTTTTTTTTTTTTTTTTTTAAAGAAAAGCAGACATGGTTTCTTTTTCCAAAATCAAGTAATTCATTTGTACCTATTAATACTTTCACAGTCATATCATCTCTGATGCTTTTGGCTAATGCATTCAATCCATACTTAAATTGTAGGAGAAATTTAAATATGTGTTGCATCAAAGAATTTTAAATCAGCATAGGGCTTCTTAGAGTTTCAATTATTTTACTGGATTAAATACCTCTTTTTTTGGTCTAAATTGGTAATATAATGTGTTTGTAAGTTCTGGGATATGAATTATACAGATATATTTTGTGATCTTTCAAAATGACTAAATAGGAATTGAGAAATAAAGCCAAAGTGCACCATTCCTGAATATAAGAGGTTTTCTTTCCTATATTTATCGTTAATCATTCAAATGCCCCACAAACATTGCTTGTCCCCATTTCTCCTCTTTGGCCATCTGTATTTTAAATAGCGAAAACACTAATACCGTTGCAAGTACATCAAAAAGCATTGCTATCATTTGTTTGCAGATGTTTGCATGATGTGTTGTATGGAAACTCCACATGTTATGGCAGGGGCAGCAGGGTTTCAGTAATGGGCTGCTGTATTGGTTAAGTTGGTACCCGGCTTGACTTCTTCCAGTCTCTCCTTTTCCTCCCAATCTGAAACATCCCCCCCGCCCCCTGCCCTTGTCTATGCCTTGCACAACCAGTGAGGGGCTTAGAGTGGAAAGGAGGCAAGTTGTGAATATGGGCAGTAGGCAGAGCTGTGTGGGTCAGTTTCAGAATGAAGATCTGGTCCCATATTAACTGAAAACATAGACATTTTTATTTTGATAGAGAAACACAAAGCACACACACTCTCCTTATAAACTTCCGAGGCTTCTTCCTGGGAAAACCCTTCCTTGGCTCCCCTTGCCCTGCAGTGAGGAAGGCTAATTGAGATTCTTCAAGGCAAATCTCTTTTCTTTCCTTCCGTAGCCATGGAAAGACTCATTAAGCATTCTCTACTCCATTCTTTCCCAGACCCTGACTTTGCTTGCCCCAAGTGCTAACGCCCATGGAGCAATGCCCGTATTCCATTAAGCATGCCCTTTCCTCCTTCCTACCCCCACCCCACCCTCCAAGCTCAGTGTGGGAACAGAGCCTTGCCCCTTGAAGGATGAGTTCAGAAGGCAGCCATGAAGCTTGCCTTTTTACTAAGTGGATGATTCCATCCCTGAAATACTACCCTCAGAACTTTCAGGCTACATTTAGCCATTCTGCCATACTGCTCCCCATGGAGAGGGATCCAGTGAGAAAATGTCTCTAAAATGGCCTTCCCTACTTGCCAATGATGACTCTTCCCTAATGAAACAATCCTTTGGAAACCTGCCTCACAATATCCTACTCCTCTTGGCTTCTATTATCTCTTTCAAATGCTCTCTTAAATAACAAGCCCCTTTCTCTCCCCTGCTTGTGCTTTACCTTCCCATTGCGAACTGTGCTGGTAAGGAGCTGGGGCCTCTCCACCTTCTCTGGAAATGGGGGTGGGGAGAGTTAGGAAGGAAAAGGGCAATGTGGGACACAAGGCAAGTAGGGCCGTGACTTCCCCCCTTTCATTATGTGTGTCCACTGAGCTGTCCTGTTTCTGTTTTGTAATGGGTTCTTCTGTGGCAAGCTGACCTTTTGGCTGAATAGGTCAAACTCCCACTGAGTGCTAATCCTCAGCCTTCCTGGCAATTGTGTATCCCCGAAGGTGACAAGCACTGTTTAGGAATATGACTGGGGTGTGTGTGGTGTATTTCCCAAAAGAGGGATTGTCTTTTACTGCACTGAATTAATTCTCAAAGAGCACCCCACAAGGTATGCGAGTCAATACTGGAATATTTTTGCCGACATTGTTGAGGGACAAGACTAATTGTTCAGATAACATGTTTCAGATTGTGGTTTCCTTCTGTGTCTTCCATTTTTTAATGAGGGAGAAGTCAAACTCACCGTTCTAATGACTCATCCTATCATTCTGGATTTCTGAAACAATCAGGATTTCTTGGGTTGGTTTTTTAAAAATCCTTCACCCTATATATTGCTTCCATTTAAAGTCTCTTCAGATTCTAGGTGTTTTATTTTTAACCCTGGCAAAACAGGACTGTTGCAGTGTTTGGTTCATAATTATGTGCTGGGCCTAGGTTTGTTTTGAATTGCTTAATTTTTTTTTTTTTTTGGACTGCTTATTAGGTCTTATAGCATCAGTTACCTACAGTAATTGTAGGTAACCCTCAATAACTACGTATAGTAGTCAGCAATTTTCAATTTCAAGTTGGTACTAAGTCAATGTTGAATCACATTTGAAGTTGAATTATTGTATTTTTTTTTTCTTTGAACCCTTTGCATAAGCTGTTCACCTTCCGCAGTTCTCACATCTCACTGTCAGTGACTTAGGGACATACTCCTCACAGATAAGAGATTACATATTCCATTTATTTAGCAACGTGTTGCTTTTGGTTTTGTCTGGTCAATTTAATTATAATGTCCTTTAAATTTCAAAAGGTAGTGTCTTTGAACCGAACAAACCAGTACGTGAAACGATGTCAGTAGATGAGATGAAACCATGACCTATATTCATCAGGAAATGTGCACTTGTCTGGACTACCGAATCGTTCTAGAAACGGCTGATGCCCCAAACATGAAAAATAGAGAATGCCTCATAAGCAGTGTATTCTTTTTCTGAAAATGATGGACCTCTTTGGGTCTTCTTAGGCATTAATGATACTCCATTAGCAACACGAGATTAACATAAGGCAGCAAAATAACTGTACCTGCATCTTTCCTGAGTAACCGGATGATTGTCTCAGGTCCCCAAATGCGACAGGATAAAAAGTACAAAACAAGAAGTGCATATTTAACATCTCTTCGTTACCAATAATGCCGGAGTCAGAGCAGGGCTTCTACCATGGGCATAATGGGTTCCTGTTTAACATATTTATGTTGGCTGTAAAATTAGGAACTGTCATTACAGCCCCACATCACCTACGTAAGTGCAAAACATATAAATCAAGAGAAGTTCCAGCGCCATAAAAATGCCATTGAATAGAATAGCACAAAACCACTTACAAGACACTTGTATCTGATGCTAGCTTGTACGGGGAGGCACACTCCGGGTTCTGGAGGATCTGAGGAATAAAGAAGGGTAACTAGGCAGGTAGGGCTCCTGGATGTAACCCTGGTGAAGATGTGTGGGATCCCCAGGCTGATGAATAAATTTTTTTGAAAAAATAAAATTCCTAATTATTTATGCATTTGCAGTATTTACTTAAAGAATAGCCTGAGCCCTAAGTTAAGAAAAGGCAGGAAAAGAAAGGCCATCATCAGTGGCCAGACTTGAGTAACCCCCTGCAGCACCCCACTGAAGTCAATGTTCTGTGCTTCTGGAAGGCAGGTGGGCTGCCATCTGTTGTTACTGGAGCATGCCTCTTGGGCCTCCTAGTAAATAAAATGCTCCTTATACTTGCCGTGAGGTTTTAAGGTCCTCTCTAGGTCGGTGGCTGTTGCTCTCCTGGCCTCTTCTTCATTCAGCTTTTTGTAGAATGGTCTACGTTCTCCAAAACCGGGCCATTTCCTCTGTGAAGTGCAATGATTTATTTTGAACTTCAAAACTGAAAGTCCTGAAATGCCCACAAATGATGAACTATTATTAATAAGGAGTTTTCTGGATCCTAATTATTGCCTCAAAAAGAGACTGGACACTTTTGAAGTTTTTCAACTGCCTACCCTCCCTCCCAGAAGCTCCCCACAACAATCTTAAAAAAAAAAAAAAAAAAGACTGCAGATTTTATTCATGTGGGATCATTCACACCAAGCTACCATAATGTGCAATTAACACTCTAGAAACTGAAAACAGTATTCAGCAAGACAGCTGCATTATCAAAAATGCCAAAGGAGTTTTGAAGGGAGTAATGTGCATGTTAGAATAGGAAATTAATCAGAAATGTGCACATATACACACAGCAGTAGTGTCTTAAATATATCTGAATATTAAATTTTTAAAAATCTCAAGTCTATACTTATAGCAAAGATTAATGTTAGGATAGAAAACTGATTTTTCTATTTTAAAATTATTGTGTGTTTTGCTTCTGAAGCAAATGAGGAAGTTAGAATAGAGATTTCTAAGATCCCTTCCAGCTGGAATATTCTTTGATAATAATCACTCTTCAATTATATTTTATAAATTTTCCCATTGAAAAAAAAATGCCCCTTTTATTTCCTCTTGCCAGTCATAATGATACTTAACACTCAAGCTACTTTCAAAGTGCCTTTCAGACATTACAGACACTAACTCACAATGGCAGGGGTAAACTGCCTGCTTCTGCACAGCACAATAATCATAAGTACATTTATATTATAATCCCTACTAAGTTATGGATCCAACTGACTGAGTAACTGAAATGAAGCAGAATTACCCCAGCAACATTTTGCTGGCATTTTCTTGTCAACTAGCTGAAAGTGTTTTTTAGAAATAAGGAAGTGGGGTTTCGGTCTTATTTCAATTCGTAGTGTGTAGGTTTGAGGAAGGTCGAGAGCATAATAAAATTTGCAAGAAAAACAGGACAACTTGAGGAATTTACTTATTGGAAATAAGGAAAAGATCTAAATATTTCCTTCCAGCAGTTACCATGAAGCAGATTTTTAGTGTGAGAACTTTAAAAAAATAAATAAATAAAAAGGATGAATAACCAGAAGAGATTTGAAGGCAAAAGGTGACCTCCTGCAAAAGAAAATTAGTAAAGGAAAGACCCTCGATCCTGGGTCCCACAAATACCCGGCCTTAGGCTCACCTTTGTTAAGGATTAGTAGAGGCTTTTCAAGTGAAGGGCTGGCAGACAACACATGTAGGGTCTTCCAGAAAGGGACGGGCAGACCGTAAGTCAGCAGGAGACCCTGACGTTTTGGATAAGAAAACAGTCCCTTCCCTGGTGAGGCACTTGCTAGGCAGGAGTCTACCTGGGCTTCTTGTAGGTCTTGTAGGAATAGTTACACATGAGTGTTCAGTAAATATGAGATCTAGCCATCCCGAGACACTTAACACTAGTGCAAACAGTCATTAATGAGAATCTCTTATCTGACATGTGCTTATTAAATTGTGATAAAGTTATTGCACTAGAACATAAAAAAATTATCCTGTTTGCTTTTTCCTAGACTAGAAGGTATGAAAGGTTTAGGTCCTGGGGTGTTTGGGTTGGGGTGGAGGGCAATACATGGGCAGGAAGTGTATGTGTGCTTTAAAAATAACAATTCTTATATTTTAAGAACAGTTTGCTAATTTATTTTAAAGGAATATAAACATTCATGGTTTTGCTCCAGTGTAGGAAACGCAGCCCAAAATGCACATGGAAGTGCTCGCTTCGGCAGCACATATACAAAATGCACATGGAAAAGTGAAAAAGTCTGAATGTAGTTTTTCATGTTTGCAGAAATTAATATTCTGAGTTGAAAATGTGCTCAGACAACTCAGAATCAAAATGAACCCTGTACTGTGTTTCTTTCAGAGCTCTTTGGTGTAGTAAACCACCTAGCGATACGTAGTCAGTGGGAAAATAGTCTGAAGGTGTGAATCAGAGCTCCAACTTAATTTGTTTTCTTCTTTCTTTTCTTTTCTCTCTTTTTCTTCGTCTTTACTTTTTAATAAGTTATAGGTGCACAACGAAGGAGAAGCCCCAGTGCACTGGCCATTGAAGTATTTGAAGCACATTTGGGAAGTCACATTTTGCAGGTAATTAAAAGCGAAAGAAACGTACTTGTGTTTTACTAAGCAAAATGCACGCGCTTAGTCTTTATTTAAAAACATTTTTAGATACTGGCTATGTGGATGACCGTTGTTGATTCTTAGAATTATGAAATTCTTATGAATTTATTTTTTTTTCTTTTTAGAAAGCCATCCCTTGAGAGAATATTAATGAGAAAGGGAGGGCAAGTATTATTTGTGCTGTAATAATTGAGATAAATTGCACTATTCAGTTGATGCAAAATGTATAGTAGCTGGCTGTTCCCAGAATGACTGTGTGTGTGCTGCATTTGTAAGTGGATATATGTGTGTGTCTGTGGAGCTATATATTGTTTTTGGAAGAGCAAAATTTTGTTGTGACAGTAATGTGACATTTTTATGTGCTGCCAAATTTCAGTTGTTCTTTGCTTGAGTTTGTATTCATAAGCGCTTTCAATCTTAACGTTTGCCTCCCCAAATTACAAGCTTTCTTAGAATGAAATTTTAAAGTATATTTTTAAGTAAAAGGAGACGAATAATCATAATTGATTTTTGCCAATGAATTCCATGACAAGTCAATGTGAGGGTTACTAGGATGGAACTGCAGTCATTTAGTTCGAGATAAGATTCATCCCGAACCCTGCATCTCGCTTACTCAAAAAAAACATTTTTTCCTTAAGACTTTGTGGTGACTTGGACCTATCCAGGGATAATTGTCCTACGTTGTTTCTGCTTCCAGGACAAATGTGTTGACGTGGCCAGAGCTTGCTTTTTCTTTTCTTTTTTTTGAAACTATGTCAGATACATTTTTGATACAGAATTAGAGAAACAGACATGTTTGGGATAGTTTGGCAGCTTATTTGGAAAACTTGGTTATGCTTTTCATTGGACCTAGCTTATTATTTCTGATGATATGTACCCAGAAAAACTGTTAACATCAGATCCTCCGTGGTCAAACCCCAGGGATTCTCTGAGCTGGTTCATGAGTTGGCAACTTCAAAATCGTCTGAGACCCCTGTTTGAAGGACACATTCTTACTAAATCAGACTCTTCAGGGAGAGGTCCAGAAATTGATGATTTTTAACAGTCTTTGGAGACAATTCTGATAATTCATTAGGTCTGAGATGTCACAGTTATTATTTGCAAATTTAAGGCCCTGGACAGCCTTACTTGGTTCATTTTTGTTTATTCTGATGTTTGCTGTTTCTCCGTTAATATCCATTAAGTTCCTATATAACTGATGTTTGTTGAAGTACACCTTGGGATTTGCTATTCTATCATGCACACAACACTTTGAGTTACCTTGGCAGTAGATTAGTTTCAGGGATACAGAAAGGATACTTCTTCCTAGATCCTCAAATTTTTATTTCCTCTTTTTCTGTACATGCTTTGTCCAGAATCGCCTTTATAAGTTTTGTAAGAGCCATGCTGTATATATAAATATATATATAATAAACATAAATATAATAATATAAATATAAATATATTTTTATGTGTAGTGACATTCTGATGTGATTCAGGATGACTCCTGTTCATTCTGAAGCAGTCAGTGCATAAGACTTAGCCTGTGAAAGAAATGGTCCAAACAGTAGCCTCTAATTATAATCCTCTCAATTCACTCTGAAATTTGTGTCAGAATCCTCAAGCAAGGGTGACTTAGGAGCTACAAGAATTTAAAACTACTTTAAAACACAAAACTTAGGAGTTTGAATTGAATGGAAGCTTAATGTAAATAGGGTAAGTATATAATGGTTGTTCCAAAAGTCAGTTCAACATTTAGCATCATTGAGAGAGAGGGGGATCTAGAATGAGGCTGCTGAGCTCTTCTGCTCCTGGAATTGATCACATCCAACTTAGCACACTTTAAGAGAAACATGGACAACTGGATGTCATTTAGAATACAATAACCATACTGGTGTGGGAACTAGAAATCATATCACATGAGGAGTGGATGAAGGGTTTGGTGACGTTTAGTTTGGAAAATCCGGGATTTAGAAAGGATGTTAATGTCCTTTCTTTACATTTGAAGACCTCGTGTGAGAAAAAGATTAGATAAATTCCGTGTGGCTTCAGAGTACAGGAGAGAGAAAGGGGTTAAAAAAAAAAAATCACCTTCATTGAAGAAAACAAAATAGGGCTGTTCACATTTGGAGTATGTTCAAAGTCTTTGTCTCTAGGGGCAAGTATAGGTGCCTTGGTAGGGATGCTTTCAAGAAAGTCAGGTCTCCAAGTATGATTGTACTAGATAATCTTGAAATTGTTGAACTTAGAATTTTTTTTAAAGATTTTATTTATTTATTTGACAGACAGAGAACACAAGTAGGCAGAGAGGCAGGCAGAGAGAGAGGGGGAAGCAAGTTCCCCGCTGAGCAAACAGCCCGATGTGGGACTCCATCCCAGGACCCTGAGATCATGACCTTAGCTGAAGGCAGAGGCTTTAACACGCTGAGCCACCCAGGTGCCCCTGAACTTAGAATTTTTTTTATCATTTGATTTTATTTACCAGTAGTTATGGAAGTGTGTATACTCCTCTAAATGAAATATTAGAATTGT
The DNA here is from genome assembly GCA_003697995.1 of Taxidea taxus jeffersonii. NCBI lineage: Eukaryota > Metazoa > Chordata > Mammalia > Carnivora > Mustelidae > Taxidea > Taxidea taxus. The sequence goes on from ML106842.1 coordinate 25,575, forward strand.
GGGTAGGAAGGAGTTGGGAAATGGTAGTAACAAGAAGACCCTTCTCTAAGCATAGTTTTCTTTCCTCCTTGCAGGGTCCTCTTGAGCCCATAGACCCTTATCTGTATCACATTCAGCAATACCTCAGTGGTCTGCAAGCATAAGATGGTTTCCATATTTTCCTTCAAGTGGATTCATGGTGTAATCTGGTGGATTCTTGAGAACAGGGATGAATTCTTTCTTCCCTCTCTCCTTCCCTTCCTTAACTTGCAAATACCTAATAAAAACTGTGTAGTCAACAAGGCATGGGAAATGTGGAACTTGGAAGATAAGGTAGAAGTCAGTTCTGAATACTGGGCGGCGTTCAGAAAATGCCTGTGATTTCTCGCACCAAGTGCCATGCCTCCCTGTCTGTGTCCCCAGTGATGTTTCATGGGACAGTCGTCTAAGGACCCATTGGTGTAGAGAGTTCAGGGTGAGGGATGAAGATAGACTCCTCAATTTTTGCTTCACGCATGTTGTTTACTGCAATACATGTTTTTGCTATGTATATCTTATTAGCTGTATATTGGAGTATCCTTTAAAATTTGACTTCTTTTCTCCCGAGATGGGGAACATTTAACTTAATGGTGATTCTATCAATATAAAATCAACTGTTGCAAAGTCATTTTCTAATTTAATGGCCTAATACCAGTGTATGTAGGCAAGGTCATTGGCCGGGCTGTGCCCTAGGCAGCTCTGACGCTACCGGTCACATCATTCACATGGAAGCTTCTGGAATGACTGTGACCTGTACTGTAGGCCCAGTGAACCTGCAACTGTTTCAGGCATGAATTTCAAGATGGAGATATCTTCTGTAGGAGAGTCGAGGGTTCAAATGATCCCAGCCTTGCAACAGCTAGACTGTGGAGTGTATGCATTGGGACTGAGTCAAGGCAGTTTAGTTCACTTTATCCTTCTTTGACTTTTATTAATCAGATGAGGAGCAGAAAGGCAAGGGGTCAAGTTTAGAAATTGTGCTTTTTGCAACCACCTAAGAAAAAAATACAAGAACTTTAAGTCTTTCCTGAATATAGTATATGTGACTAAGCACTAATTTGGTTCCTGCTTTGGAAGCTCTCTTAGGGCATTGCTGTTCCCACTTCATGACTTCCTTAATACCAAAAAATATGAGTGTTATTTACTTTTACTTTCCCAACTTAGAGACCAGAAAGAATATTCATATTTTACTTATCAAAGTTAATGAAACACAAAATAGTAACAAATATCATCTTGGTAACTCGTGAAATTAACTAGTGGAATGACTTTCCCTTAGGTGTAGATTTATGAATGGAGTGCTTTAATTATTTGCATCCCCTTCGCAGAAGGTTTTTTTGTTTTTTTTTTTTCTTTCTGTAAATAATGCTTACATAATTGTTATATAAAATTGCAGTATTATTTTTGCATATTCTATAGCAATGCTGTTGTATTCACCTCACAGGTGTTAAAACAAAACAATCAAATCAGACCTGGTATATGGAAGATTTTTAAGGTCTGTGTTTGTATTCATTGTGAGCACATTATGGTGAACTACCTATATATATATGTTATATTACTGACATATAATACGAATCAGTGCTCAGAACTGTTACATACTTAGACAGTGATTGAAGGATGGTCTTTATCCATAACTAGTTGCAGATATTAAAATAAATGACATTTTGTGAGCTAGATGAATGCAATCATAATAAGTACCTCCATGTTTTATTATTTAACCTGTCTTGGGAGAATAAAAAGAATATTCTTTAATAACGCCCTAATGGGGGATAAAGGTGGAAACATGGTGTCCACATGTCATTTTGCACTTGGCTGTATTGCATGAACGCTTCTATATCTGGGTCATTGTCCCTGTGTTATTTCTGGGCATTAAGACATTTTGCATTGCTCTTAGAACATTTAAGCCCCAAACTTCAGGAGGATCCTGTGGACAGACCAAGGGAGAACTATCAAAAACATTGTAGAATTATAACACTTGAGTTTGACTTTGAGTTGATTAGGAAAGGCTGGGCACAGTGGCTGGGCACAAGGCTGGGCACATGGCTGACTAGGGAGATGTTTTTGCAAGGCTCATTTATTGGTAGAACAACCCTCTTAGAGAAGACGTAGATATTGCCATTGCCTTAGCAGAACAGTTTAATGAAGGTGTGTATTTACCTAAAATAGTGGGGAGGAAGGGAACTCAAATGTAGCTGTTTTTCTATTTGATAGGCAAAGGAGTCAGAGATTTGTGTGGGTGAGATGGGCGACACCATTTCTCAATGAAATGTCAGATTTTCATCACGAGGCTTTTCTTTCTTCCCTCAACACCTCAGCCATAGTATACAGAGTAGAATCCTATCTCAAGGGAAAGAAGGACCTGGGTTTTAAAAACAAGCTGTTTGGGATCAGATTTAGGGAAAAAATCAGATCAAGGTTTACCTTGCAATTTCTGATTCCATTATTAATGACATTTTGAAGATTGGTTAAGGACATGTCTTGGAATCGTGACTAGTTTGTCTGCATACTACTTTGGTCCTGCAGAGTTATTGTCAGAGAAAAACATACAGGTTCCCTACCAGAAATATTTAAAAATTTGTAGTTGATGTAATAAGGAAAACAATAGTATGTTGTGACATTTTATATCTTTGTTATTGTTCAAGTATTTGTAGTTACCATCCTACTCCAGTCTCTGAGACCGATTCGATTGTAGAAGACTAAGAAAAAGATTCTTCAGAGAAAGTACATGAGCTCTACAGGCAGTGGAAGCTACTTATAATGTTGAGGTTGGGGGTAGAGAATGCCAAATGTATCGTTTTCAGCATCTCCTTGAATTGGCAAGAGAAAAATAAAAGGTTGACAAGTACAGTTCGAACATCTGGACAAAGCAAAGTGAATGATACCTAAAACAGCCCCAAAACTGACTAGTACAAGATCCAAATTATTTTATTTACAGTGCTGCCTAGTCAAGCCAGTATTCGTTTTACATTTGATGGCAGTGTTTTTAAAAGACTTCTCTGAAAGAGAGTGACAACATTCAAGTCTGTTGTTCATTTTATTGATGAATTGGAATTTCACCCTTATTTATTATTTTATTGGAACTTATAAAAGAAATCATTATCTCTAGGAAGTTGCATATTCTTACTCCTGGTGGCCCTTGTTGGCAAAGTGGCATCCTGCTGAATATCAGTGCTAAAATAAAATACAATAACTTCAAAAAATAGAGGTGTTCTTTAGCTGTGATAGAGGAAGGAGAGGAAGGTGAGCGACCCTATAGTCTCCCTATGATCCAGAATGGTAAGAAAATGTAAAACTAAATATAGAAAAAGAGAAAGTTAGTGAATATATTTGCATATGCAAATTAGCTTAATTGATACTGCTTGCCTCTACAGGGATTTTTCATTACAAACTGGAGTGCTACATTGTTCAGCTCATATTGAGTAATTTAGTAACTAATGAGACCAGTTTGCACTAATTTGCATATGATAAATGAGCTTAATTGCAGTAAATAACTTGGAGGCATAATTACTTAATTTTCCTGTGTTGCACGGCTTTTAAGTTCACTTGTATGAACAACTCAAGATAATTTTGCATATTTAAATTAGTTGCTTTTAAATTTTCTTGAACAAAAAAAAAGGAACACACCTTATCAATTGAGCTGTAAAACAATTGGAAGTAAGGTTTACAGTGTTTTTATTTAAAAAGAAAAGAAAGAGAAGTAGAAATTTCTTCAGTCTATCGTTCACCTGTCTCACTTTTTTACCTCAGATAGGATACCGGCGTTGATAGGAAAACGTTTTTAATGTCGGAAGTTAATTCACAACTTCTATTAGAAGCTGACCTGAGTTTAAACTGAAATACATTTATGAATGAATCATAGCTTTGGAACTAGGGTTTATGACAGAGATGTGTCTGCCCTTTATCTAGTTTGGCAACTGAATATTAGAGGAGTCAGCTGGGTCTCCTGCCTGCAGCACACGTGTCATGGAAGTTGCTGGACTGCGACGAAGCCGGGGTCACTCTGACCCTTGTGTGTATTTTCTATCTAGATTAATGTTTTATCCTTAGGAAATTGATTTCATTGGAGAATCTCAGTGCGGTTTGCCAAGGATTAGCTCACTGGTCTTCCCATTAACCAAAGAATGTGTGTTTTATCAAGATCTCCATCCTCAAAAGTTGAAAAACTAAGGCACACAGAGGTTGATGGCCAAACTATTAGTTCATAATACTGTATGGCCTTCTTTAGCATTGCATTTTAAAGAAAAAAGTAATTTATTATTCAAAATTAACAAGTCATATCATATCATATTTGTGATTGAGTATGAGAAAAATATTTTATGGTTGTGAAAGTTTAAAACCTGTCCTTTAAAAAATCATTGCTGCTTTACCTCACTGTAAAAAAAAAAAAGTCAGAGACATCAGGGCTATTGATTTGCCACACTTTGGAAAAATAACTCATGAAACTTTTCTCTGAAAAGGTCAAATCCCATTAACTGTAGTATAAGCTTCCTGTATCCTTCAGAGGTAGCCAGAATGAGTGCTAATACTAGAATATTCCAAGTGTAAAATTTCAGCCCTTCATATAATAGATGGTCAAGAAATATCTGGTAAATAAATGCATGAGCAAAAAAAACAAAAAGTTCTTAGCAAAGTGACAGTTAACCCCAGAGCCGCAGAGCTAGGGCTTCATCTCACCTCTGTGTTCCCAGGTCAGTTTATAGCCACTTCTAGAGGCAGGGCCGAGTATGGGAGATTCATTCTTCTGTTCCATGGATTTGGGCATCCAGCTAACCCAAGTTCACACTGCAATTTGCTCACTTAGTAATTGTGTAGACCAAGAACAGTCTCTCACCCTAAACTTCCATTTCGTCATCTTTAAAATGGAGAAAATAGTAAAAATTTTCCTGACAGGCATGTTGTAAGGATTGAATGAGATATTATAGTTAAAAGTGCTTCACCGGAACCTGATATATAGAATGTGTTTAAGTGCCTGCTAGTATTTGTCTGTATATTGGGTAGTCCAGAATAATGCCCAAGGTCCTGAGGAAAACAGTTAATGCTTCCCAGTATCATTACTCATATCAGAATACAGGAACTTTCCTAATCTTCTCAGGTTAAAAACAAGATAAATATTTTCATTGAACTCAACATCAATTATTTATTTACATAAATGATACTTATATTTGGTGGTATATACTAGCTGGCTCACAATAAAAATTTTAAATTTGGTGGCAAGAATAGATTTCCACCTTGAGAATGAAAATCATTCTCAGAACAACCAGAGGAGTTGTTAGAACAACCTCATTAGCAACCTAGAAACAACTAGAAAAAATAGAGTTTATAAGGGGACTCCAGAATCAACATTCCTTTGGACCAAAATGGGATAGGCCATTACTCTTTTCATCATACTGTACAGTCTCCTCAATTTGCTTAGAAAAGTGGGAATGAACATCCAGTCAGAAGTCCAGAAGAACTAGAAGGTTAAGACTAGTCATCCTCCATTGTTACAAATTATGTGAAGGAAATACTAAAGTGCACATAGGATTCTTCTCATGCATGCTGCCCCAAATCTATCATCTGTAATACCAGAGAGGACTCTTTTCCACATCAACAGCAGAAGCAAGAACTTCCTGGAAGGATTTTCATGATGGTATGTGTCTCTGTGTGGCAGGTACATACACTACCCTTTGGGTTTTCACATACCCTACCAACTCTGATTTGCAGAATAGACATATGGCATCCTTCACTGACAAGCAGTGTGAGAGGTGTGGGGAGGGGTAGGGGAGGGGCTTAAGGTAGCTGCTCCTATGGAGGAAAGCTAGGGGTTTTGGCCATGTGAGTAGAACTAGAGCTAATAGTAAGTGAGGGTTTTCTAGTCACAAAATTATCTGAGATAGCCAGGATCTAGGAAAAAGAGACAATAAATCTAGAAATACCAGTATTCAGTAACTATTTACTGAGTGCCTTATTTGCATCAGAGAGTGGAGAAAATACTGAGATACAAAGGTGAGTCATGGTTTTGTCTCTCAACACTCCCAGTAAGACTTGCGAAGACTGATAACAAAAGAGACCAACACAGTTCAGTGTAACTTAGATGAAAGGCTCTTGAATCAGTCATACCTGGGTTTGAACTCCCAGTCTTAATTACATACATTTGGGTAATATATTTATACTCTTGAAGCCTCTGTTTTCTCAATCCTGAGTCGAGATGGTAGTGACGTTTACCTCCTACATCGCTGTAGGAATTAGATGAGTGTCTGCTGCACCGTGAGTATTCGATAAAAATTGACCCCATAGGGCTGTACCCTGAAGTAACAGGTGGGAATGTGATGCCCCAGCTTGGGGCTGGTCCACGAGCACTTCCTGGGGCCACAGACTTGCAGTCACACATTCCGCCCCCTTCGCCCAACCACACATACTCTTTCAAGTCTGGTGTTCATGTCTGTGGGAGTGTTTGAGCGTCCTGGCCTCCCTAGGACATAGGTGTTCTGAAGCGTGGTCCCGTACGGTAGAGGTCGGGAAGAAAGAATGAGAGCAATATTGTAGTTGGGCAGCTTTTGTTTGGAGCCTGCTGTTAGGAAGATTGCTTCCAAGGTATGGAAAGATATCTTTAATTCTTTCACAGGCGCTAAGGGTTGCTGCATTATTTGTAGATTAAACTGGAACAGAAGGATAATTATACTTTCAATTTTCAAAGTGGACAGAGGTCTTAGCAAATCTTAGGGTTATGTGTCAAATATGAATATGAATAATTTCCTGATGCCTGTAGGTAACTGCAAGTTCATGCCAGATTACAGTGTTCTTTCAGGCTCTAGAATAGTCCTTGGTGGTAGTAAACGTTAGATTCTTGTTACCAGCCTCAGCTATGAATGACAGAATAGAGCAGCACCAGCTCGTCATCATTTACCAGGGAACCAAAATACAGTCAGTATGGGCAGGGCTGCTTTCTCATCTGAGTCAAGCCTTTTAAAGATTTTTATTTATTTATTTATTTGATAGACAGAGATCACAAATAGGCAGAGAGGCAGAGAGAGAGAGGAGGAAGCAGGCTGTCCGCAGAGCAGAGAGCCCGATGCGGGGCTCAATCCCACGACTCTGGGATCACGACCCGAGCCGAAGGCAGCCGCCCCAACCCACTGAGCCACCCAGGCACCCCTGAGTCAAGCCTTTTGGATTCTATGAGCCTTTGGGTTTGAGGAAGGATTTGCAGGGGTAGGGCAGTGTGGTGGTGATGATGTGCTTTGTTTCCCAAACTGGGCTGATTCTAGTCACTTGTGAGCCTCCCGGAATGCTAGGATTCTGCAAAAACACTTGGGGAAAGTCTGGCGCAGAAGAATCGAATCAAAATTAGTTTAAGATATTTAAAAAAATCTCTAAATACAGTAAGAACATAATTGAACAATTATACCATGTCACATCTGTAGGCTACTTCACTGGCTTATTGAAGACAGGAAGATTATTACCAAAGAATCTTCCATAAGTAGTTGTCCTGCTTTGTGCATTGATGTGTGTATGCATGTGTGCACCTGTATGTGGTCAGATATCACTTAGAAACTGCACAAAGTAAAAAAAAAAAAAAAAAGAAAGAAAGAAAGAAAAAAAGGAAGAAATGTTGAAGATTTTTTTAAAAACGCAGCCTTTGTACAAAAGACAAGTAAATTAAAAAAAAAAAATTCTCACTCTCAGACATCTATTCCCTTGGTACATTTGACTTTCTGTAAATCAGCCGAGATGAAATGGTGATCCTTGTCTTTTGAAAATAGTTGTGGAAGGAACAGCTGATTTCAAGAGGGAAATTACACAGCACATTGTGGGTGATACATTTTGGCAAGTGGTTTTCTTCTGAGCCGGACTTGGGTAATACCATGTCTATTACAAGACTGCAGTAAGCAGTATCTGTAGGCACTAGTAATAAGAAGGCACTATAGGGGTCCTGCTGGAGGGAGCAGGGATTACTGCTGGGCTCCATTGTCTCTCTCCTGCAGGTGGGCACATACCTGCGGGCCTGCCCAGGAGCTGGGTCAGACGCTCCAGGTCACCAAGACTCCAGCTGTTTTTATTAGGTCTCCTAGTGTCTTGTGAATGTTAATTCCCAGGCCCTTGCCAGTTCAGGATCTGATGATTTAGGATCACAAGGTAAGGAATCTGTGAAACTGTGTTATTTGATGACAGCAGAATAGAACCCTGCCTAAGAGAAGAAAAAGCCATACAGTGTTATTTTGCCTCTGTAGGGGGAAAAAAGCATTTGAGTGAATTAGAGAAATTATTATAAATATTTATTATCCCTGGATGAATACAAAGTGTATGGGTGGATTACCCGCACGCAAGAGCCTTGTCAAATTCCTATGAGGCCAGGTGACCGCTGTAGGAACTGTCAGGTCAGAGCAGCTGTTCCCCTTATTTCTGAAGATTTTAAAAATGCAGGTGACCCTTTAGGCAACCAGAAAAATGCCCTCTGCAATAATCCACTCTCATCCTTTATTTTAGAGTGATACAATGTTTTAGGAAATTTAGTCTGGTGGGGAGATTAGACCGAGGGTAGAATTGACCTAAAGAAACAGAAATTTCTTTTTTTTCTAAGTGGGAAGGCTGTGAGTTCTACATAAATACAAAGGCAAATGATAATATCAATGACTATTTTAATTGCATCTTTAATCCATAAGGATAGTTCAATGACATTTTAAATTATACTTTTAGAATTGTAGTCACATAGGAGATAAAACTCAGTAACTATTTAATAATGCATAGTAAGATCAACTGTATCCTCTCTTGAGATCACATTTAGGTAGACTGAATGTAAAAGCCCAATCCAGAATTTAGACAGCATTTAATCTTCTGGAAGACATTGTTGGGTCTTTCTAAATATAACGTACCCAAGCCAGGTCCTTCGATGGGGACCAGTTATCTTGGCTGAATGATGACTTTCACTGGATTTGCAGCTAAGCTGTATTATTACTACTTTTTCTAGAAGGAATTGGATTGTTAACAGATCAAATGATTCACAGTACTGGAAGATTACTAAACAGTATGTGACAGACTGGTAACTAACTGATAATCATTTAACCTGGCTTTACCTGAAGACGACGATAGAGTGAAGGAGTTTATGTTGGGGAAACATTGCGGGCTGGAAAGAAACAATCCCTCCTCAGGACCTGTCCTACACGGAAATTGGTGGGATGCCTCTGTGGCTGCTGCTTAGCTGGTCTTCACGGTGGAGTATCTGAAGGATTTCATTTAAGTAAGGGCGGGAGCTTTGTATGGAAAAGACTCATCCTGCTAACATTAGAACGCAGAGTAACTTGTGGATTCTCTAAAACTGAATGGTTAAAATTGGATCCAAGCACAAAGTAATTGGGATGGATGTAGATTTTTTTTTTTAAGATTTTATTTATTTATTTGACAGACAGAGATCACAAGTAGGCAGAGAGGCAGACAGAGAGAGAGAGAGGAAGGGAAGCATGCACCCTGCTGAGCAGAGAGCCCAACTTGGGGCTGGATCCCAGGACCCTGGGATCGTGACCTGAGCTGAAAGCAGAGGCTTTAACCCACTGAGCTACCCAGGCGCCCTGGATATAGATTTTCAATACAGAGCTATGCAAAGCTTGCGGGTGTAATGTTTATTAGTACACATTTCTTGAGACTTCCTGTATGACAGACATTCACTGAGCCAGCTGCTTACCTGTGTTACCCCGGTTGGTCCCCTGACCCATCTTTGAATTAGGTGCTGTTATCTTCCCTTTTAAGGGTGAAGAAACCAAAGTTCAGAGTGGTGAAGTGACTTGCTAAGGACCCACAGCTTTTAGTGATGAGCATTGCTGCTATTGGAACCCAGAAGTGGACATGAGAGAGAGAGAGAGGAATTATAAAGGAAATATTAGGTACTAAATCATTGTACTGTTGAAGTTTTTCAAGTGACATACTTTAAGCTCTGGTTTGAATGGAAACTAGAGGACATGTACTTTTGTTTAATAAAGAAATATTTGCCCTGAGCAGAAGACAACATTTTAAAACTTGTCATTTCATTCCTGGGAAAGTATTTGAGGAAAATGACATGGCTCAGCCCTGTTTGCTGACCGTTTTGTTGTCTCCTGCTGAGACTTGCCATTTCCATAGCCAGTGGGCTGTATTGAATCAGACAGAAGCAATAGGTCATTAACAGAAATGGAGACTTGGGACAGCCTGCAGAGGCTGAAAGACAAGCAGAATCATTTTGGGCCGCATCAACAAAGCTGTGTCTAATAGAATCTCATGCAACTATGTTGGAAGAATTTAGCCTGATTTTCAGAAAAACTTCAGAAACTTTAAAAAGCACGAAGTCATTTCTTTCCAAAGAGTGCCAGGTTTAACATGAAAACAGAGGTGGGAGAAAATACTCTTCTGGTTTCTACATGCTGCATTTTTTCCCTTAGTCACATCCTTTGAAAATAACTGTTTAAAATCCATTTAGTTAAAAAAAAAAATCCTGGTTTGGCACTGACATATGCATTCACCTTGAGATCTTTAATTTGTAACATTCATCTGAAGGGAGATTATATTATTTAATTTGATCAATATCTAAATTATTAGATAGCATTTCCTTGACCTTTGGAGATTGTTCTGGGTTATTACAGTTGGGAAATGGGGATGGGGGGACAGGTTTTGCCACTGAGATCACCGCCCATTATTTTTTAAAACCTAGAATACATAGGAAACCTAGGCAACATATATAACTCTTAGATATACTCCAAATCAGAGGAAAAATACAGATCCTTAATATAGTCATATTGAACAAGTATTCATAGCCTGCTGTATAGAAGACATAACAAATATAGCTATAGAGAATATTTAGGTGTTATTCTCTCTTCCAGAGTTTATAATAAATTTCTGTATTCTAAACTGGAATGAAGGATGTGGGTCTGGAAACAGGACCTAAAATGCCTGTGGCCACATTTACAATTAAAACTTAGGAAACCGAATATCGTTTTCAGGGACAGCTATCACTGATATATTAAAAACAGTCCAGTTAGATATACACGAATGTACCCGTGTGTATTTTTGGAGGAAAAAAATTCTAAAATGTTATCATACGTGTCTTGTGTCTCTTACTAGATGGTAAGCAGCTTGACAATAGGAGTCATGTCTCATTCATCTTGTGTCCTCTCTTTCATTGTGCACTCAGTAGGTGCTCAGTATATTTGTAGAATGCCTTGAATTTGTATAAACAATGCATGTAACTTCTAGCCCATTGGTCATTAATTGCTTCTTATGTTTTGAGCAGTGTTATCGAGAAGTCAGTCGTACTAAGTGATTCCAGGGTGTATTGCTGTCACTTGAAGAAGACATTTACATGCTGGGCTCTTAGTAGGGTTAATGCATTATGTACCCAAGTCCCGAAGCACCGATGTGAGAAAGTCCTTCTCAGCCAAGAGGTCATTGAAGAAAACACAGGCTCATCATAATGTCATTTTCCCCTTAATTTTCTGATTACTTACATTTGGCTTAGTCCTAATTATGAATACCTTTAATTGCTTTATCACAGTGATGATTAACTGTGCCCAAGTCAAACCCCTTTGAAAGAGAGGACAATTCCTTCTAAAGGTTTTGCATGATTGCACTTAGGAGGAATACTAAACAGAGTCATAGAGGTAGTCAAACTTGCTAAAGGCCAGTTGATTCTTCTACATTCCTCAGATAGCCAGGGGTGATTTTTATTTTTGAGTTTTTTCAGACCTGGAAAAACTTAACCTTCTAACTGTTTCTTTTCCCAGAAAGTTAGAATCTGCTACTTTATTTATATGAGTCATTCTGCCAGATGACAATATTGGGAATAAAATACATGCCAGCTGTTCTCCAGAGTATTAAAAAAATAATAAATAAACTTTGAGATCCACATGTTATCACGGAAGGAGTACTTAGCTGGGTTGCCGTCATGGTTTCCTTTTGTGTGTATAAAATAGCCATGATTGAGAGGTTTTGTGTTTTATAAATCTAAGTTATTTCATGCAAAATGCTTGGTAGCACAAATTCATTTTAACTAAAACACAGGCATTGATAAAAGTGGTTTAATTTCATTCCTAGATGAAGGCTCTCACCTTAGGATATAAAAGAAATAAAACCTTGAAAATGTGCATTTTAATTCTGTATTTTAATTTAATTGCAACACGATGGACAGATTTTAAGATTTTAACTTAGTTTGAGAATAAATTATTTGAATCTGAAGTCAGCGCCCAGCATTATTTTCAAGTTTCTCTGTGCGTTTTAAGAACAGGATCATCGTACAGTATTTATTATACAATTAGGATTATACAAAATTTTCATTGATTTTATGTCCCTCTCGGAAATATCAGTATATGTAGCACATCTGCATCTATCACCCAGAAATTTAATTGATGGAATTCATAACTGCCAAATGACACTCATTTCTTCCTGTTCTTCCTCTCTGAGGCATGGGCCACACGCTGGGGATGAGGTTCAAGACTGTTCCTCCCTTGGAAAAGGAGTAGATTTGGTCTGCACAGAAGGGAGGGTCTTGGCTTTGGGAAAGCTGGCGCAGATGAGCAGGAGGACCCGTCACTGTCAATTTATTATCAAGCCATTCTTTCTCCCTGGAGGAAGGCTTTAGAATTTCTAATCTATGATGATTCACACTGGGGAAGCACCTCTCTTTCTCATTTTGTTACTCCCACCTGGAAGGCAACTTTCATGCAGTGGCTCATTTGCAAAGGAGCAAGTGAAGAGAAGTGATGTATAGATAAAGACCCTCCTTTGCTTTTTCTCAGGGTAGGTGCCCATGCCAACAGCCTTCCAGGGTCTGTGGGAAAGCTGCCGCAGAACCTGAGAAACCCAGACATGAATGCGTTGGCCTTAGTGCATTTTCCTGTCATGCTAATTTCCCCTGTTAGAAACTTGGTGCACAAAAACACAAGGTTTTCTACACCGGTTTTAGACTCCATCCTCTCTGTGTCTCATCCTTGGAGTTGTTTGTTGTTGTTGTTGTTTTTAATAACTCTTAAAAATTTAGAGATAGCACCGGTGGCTTTCAGATTTCCCTTGATAAGACTTTCACCCCAAAGCTGCCGGAACAGGTAAATTCCCAGCAGGCTGCAGTGTGAGGTGATTATCTAGCTTATTGTTTTCAAATGCACCAAAGTTGAGGAAGCGCCAACGTACACAACAGGGGAGTGGCAGACTGACCCCCAGCAGAGAAACAATCAGGTCTAGCAGAACATTCAGCTGTGGGGCCAGCAAAGAAAAGCTGACATCCAGATGCCAGTGCTTTGGAAATTTTATCTGGAGTTGCACATATGGGTTCTGCATCTGCTCGGGTTATGCCAGCAGTCGGCGTCCAAATCAACACAGCTACCATGGCACGAGCGGGCAGAGGCATGACTGTCTGTCTGGGTCTTTGCTAAGACAGCTGTCACACGCAGTGATGGTAGCCTTATGATCGCTAATTTTCAGAGGACCAACCTGGGCTCTTTGAGTGATAGGTTTTAAGCACCCACGAGTCATTTCCGAACCGCCATAGTTGGAGGAAATTGATGATGGTGAAGAACGTCACCCGCAGATTGGTGGGTGCGCGCGCATTTGAGGGTGCAGATAAAATTAAGGGTTTTTTTTGGCTAGTGTAATAGTACTGAAGGAAAATGAGGACCAAGTGATTTAGGACAATGATTTAAATCCATGCATATGAATTGTTGTCCATCTTCTATCATAGAAAAATTGTTAACAAATCTAAGAGTGACAGTAAATGGCTTTTTTCTCTTGCATATGAAAAATGAGACCTAAGTCCAGAGTATTTGCCTTTCAGTAAGTACTTTTCTTATCTCATCATAATTGCCCCAATAGCAAGCTGAGTGACTCAGCATAATCAATTCACCTTTTCATCTCTTGCATTCCCCAGAATCCTTCTTAAAAAGAGAAAAGGATAGGTTTATCTAGTGTTATCTCAAGTTAGTATCTTGAACAGGGATAACCAATGGGCAAGAGTTATGCACTGGAGGCCAGTTTATATCTCTAATTTCAATTTCAACCGTTTGTTTATGGAACATTCTATCTTTATCGAAATCATCAATTCCTGATAGATAACTGGATAGGTGTAGGAGAAAAGAATGATTTATGTTGTTTGTTCTTTTTAATTTGTCTCTGTATTAGGAACCTATTTATCAATAGTTTGGGGGACTTTTGTTAAATGGCTATGTTTCTTCTATTTTATTATAATAACTTTGCTAGTATGTTATAAAAGCATTTATTAAGCTTACACATGTTAGGGAAGTTCACAGATTTTGCAAAGGAATATTTAACAGGAATTGACATTAACAGGAACGTGGTAAGTATCCTTACATGCCATATATACATATATATATACATATATATATCTGTATTTTAATTTCTCTTTTGTGATTAGATATTTTGGTGAAGAAAATACGCACTCCTAGCATTAATGACACTCTAGGTCATTCTTTTTTTTTTTTTTTTTTTTTTTTGAGGTTCTATTTATTTGAGAGAGAGTGAGCACAGAGCACAGTTGTGGGGAAGAGCAGAGGGAAAGGGACAGACACACTCAGTGCTGAGCATGGAGCCTGATGTGGAACTCAACCCCATGGCCCTGAGATCACGACCTGAGCTGAAATCTAGAGTCAGATGCTTAAGTGACTGAGGCGTGCAGAGGCCCCCTACTCTAGGTCATTCTTAAATGTGTTTTGTCAGTCTTGGTTGTGGCCATGTCTGTGGTATTCCTGTTGATCTAGTGTATGCAGTCAGGCTTGATTTGGTCCCCTTGATTTAGGTTCTTTGATCTTAGCATTGAAGCATTTCTGTCAAGGTGAAGAAACCAACATGGAACCAGGACCTCAAATGACATGCCTGGTAAGAAGGGCCTTGGCTTTATAATTTTTAGTTTACTGTAACTCAAAGGCTCACACTTATTTACATACCTTTTCTACTCAGAGGTTGGTCTGTCCAACATTAGATGAGTAATGGTCCTTTTTTCCTACCTCAGGATTGTATGGCCTGGAATATCCTGTCTTCAAGAGGAATGGCTAGCTAAGCTTCCATGAAGACAGCCTGGGTATTTGGGTTTGGGTGCATAGGGTAGTACTCAAACTAACTGAAGAAAAATATATCCCCTCCTGGGGCACCTGTTAGGCCTCTGCCTTTGGCTCGGGTCATGATCTCAGGGTCCTGGGATCGAGTCCCAAATCGGGCTCTTTGCTCTGCGGGGAGCCTGCTTCCCCCTCTCTCTGCCTGCCTCTCTGCCTATTTGTGATCTCTCTCTCTCTGTCAAATGGATAGATAGACTCTTTAAAAAAAAATATATATATATATATAAATATTTTTATATATATATATATATTTTTATATATATTTTATATATATATATATATTTTTATATATATATATATAAATCCCCTCCCCCAGTTCCACTCTCCACACTGGCACAATTCAGAAGCCTGGAGCTTACCTGAGCAGAGCCTCTGGGGCTCTAGCCACAGTATTTGATTATCCTTTTTTTCTGGCCTAAATGGCTGATAATGGTCAGATTATGACTAAAAACAGAGATTCTCCTAGAATATTGGATGTACTCCCAGAGACTATCAAAGCAGGTCCTTATCTTTACTTCGTTCAGGCATCCAGATGCAGAAGTTTAATGGTCTAGGGTCTGTCAGCCCTTGTCCCTAAGTCCTACAGAAAGGCAGGAGAAGGGGAGAGCTATGGAAAGGGTGGTCTCCCAAGGTGTCCAGTGTAAAGGGTTGGTGTGGTAGTGGGTCCCCTATCACAAGGGCCTCTCAGCAAAACGATGGTTGATTTTTCACTAATTTGTGTACTAATTTAACACCTATGTATTTATGTAATTACTCAGTACTGCGTTTTGCAATTAGATACAGCAAATACCAAGAAATAGTTATGGTCCTTGTTCTTATGGATTTCTCCAGTCAGGCTAAGGAGATAGATATAAAAATAAGTAATTTATATAACTATATAAATTATATATATTTATGTATATAATTTATATAAATTATATATAGAATTTATTTATATAGAATTTATATAAATTATATATACTTATACATATAATTTATATATAAGTATACATAATTTATATATATAATTTATATATTTATATGAATAATATATATAAATTATGCATAATTTATATATATATTTTTTATAATAGATATAAAAAAAAGGAAAAACCTTTGAGAACCAGACCTAGAGTGATGAAACACTCAAAAAGTAAAGGAGGACCTGAGGGAGAAGGCTTAAATTCTCCATCGAGAATCAGAGAAGGTACCACAGGTTGTGTGATCCTTGAGCAGGACTTGGTGGGTGAATGTGGTTCTACTAAGTGTGGAAATAAAAGACCCTTCAGATGATGAGAATGACATGTCCATACGCTCAGGGCTTTGCAAAGATGGAGAAAGGGGTTCCGTGGGGATATAGTATGGGGGCTATATAAAAGTTAGCATTGGCATTCTATTCATTTTTGTTCAAAAAGAATTTACTGAGTTCTTATTTTGTGCCTGTCCAGAGTTGGACTTGAGGGATATGAATAAAAGATCTCCCTCCTTCAGGGAACATACAATCTTATAAGAAAGACAGACATTCACATAGTTACTTCTTCATGGTGGGCAAAAGAGTGTAAGGAGAGGAGTCTAGATAGAATGTCTGGTTGAAACCAAATGCTGGGGCTTAGGGCTTGGACTTTACCCCCAAGTCTATGGTATAATTGGGATCTTGGTGGGAGGTAAATGCAGGAAGAAAAAGAACCTGTGGGAAACAGGAACAACCAGAGGTGGTTGGGATAGTCTCCGGCAAAGGTGATAAGGCTTGAACTGTAAAGTGATTATGAGATTGTAGTGGAGACAGAGCTGAGAGATGTTTCAGAAAAAAGTAGTCTTATTCTTCTTTATGGACTGGGAAACTAAAGCTTAGACAAGTAAATTGCTCAGATTCATGGAGATAGCAAATAATACAGCTGAAGTTGGAACCCAGACAAGCTGATATGGAGACTGCGGTGTGAGGCGGTGAGTGAGAGAATGAGAGCTTGAATTTTAAAACAACAAATTTGTATCATGCATATTTCATAGGAGCAATATGGGAATTAAATAATATAACCCCTGGATAGCCTTTTGCGCCATGCCTGGCAACTAGTAAGGGCTCCATATCTGATACATTTTATTACTGTTTTCATCATTATTGGAAAACCTTTGTTCTTTGTCTCCTCTTCATGGGGCACATCACCTCTGCATATGCTGTAGACTCTTCAGCTTCATGGAGTTAATGAAAGAAATAGTTCCTGCAAAAGATACTGGGAGTATCCTGCCTTCAAAAAGACAGATGTCCTGGTATTGTGTAAAATGCATAACAGATTCTTGGCAAGACAGTGTAAGGGGGTAAATAATGATAATCCTTTAAAACAAATGAGCGCTCATTATTAATACATTTGGAATATAAAAATGTTAGTCATTTGGAACAAATGTCACAAAAATATTCTACTGTGGGTTCTTGGCCTTAGAAACCATGTGTGTTTCCTCTGAAGTCCTTTTAATAATGACAAAGTCACTTCTCTCAAGATTGCTTTGCCAACTTTACCTGTGGGAAAGCAGAACTTGCCATGGGAATGCGACTGGGTTAATTCACTGGCCTTCCTAATAACCCTCAAAATGTGTCTGTTATTAGAAAATGCACTTCATGTTCACTTTTATGTTCAAACTCAAGAGTGAAAGAATTGGACGCCTCAGTTTTGTTCTTTCCTTCATGTGTCCTTTACGATGTGACCCTTGCAGCTCTCACATCTTGGAGGGCTTGAGTGAGTGAGCGGGGCTGTTGCTTGGGGCTGAAGCCACAACCTCAATGTTATTGCCTAAATTTTAGTGGGACATCAAGATGAAGCGAAAAGGTTAAATTGATCTTAGGCACACTTTATTGTAGGGAAAAAAAAAAAACAAGTTTAATTTAATACTTGTTTATGATTTCATTTTGGAGCTAAGGCATTATTAGCTTTCTCCCATTTAGAAAATAGAATGTTTTTTTTTTTCTTTTCTTTTCTTTTTTTTTTTCTTTTTTGTAAACCAGACACAATTTTTGAGTGAGGCATGTTGTTTCCTCTCTTTATGTGTGTTCATACTAAGTGCTGGTATAATTCCATTATGTTTTGACTTGAACATTAAATATTACCTTGAAGATACACTTCCCAGCAGTCATGTTCTGATAGTGACATATTGCACTGTTTGAAGGGTGTCATATGGTCATCTGTCAGCCGAATGTTGTTCCATGGAAAGAATTTTATTCTTCAGATGTCATCTAGAATGCCTCATGTTAAAAAAGAAAGAAAGAAAGAAAGAAAGAAAGAAAGAAAGAAAGAAAGAAAGA